>VFLP01000041.1:0-406524 GCA_007182795.1 Xylaria flabelliformis
ATTGCTTAATATAATAAATAACTATAAAATAAAACATTTTATTAATTAAGCTTAAAAATATAAAAAGTAAAATTTACTTTTAAAAAAAATTAAAAAATAAAATATTTAAAATAATAATTAATTTAAAAATTATAATATAAAAATTATTTATATATTAATATGCTTATTTAAAAAATTTTTTTTTTTTAAAACTTAAAAAGTTTATTTAATAATTAAATAAACTTTATAAAAAAAATAATATAAAATACTAACTATTATTTAGTTTTAAAAGCAATAATATTAAATAAAAAATAATATTAAAATATTTAATATAAAGCTTAATTTAAATATTATATTTAATAAAACTTAAAAACATAATAAAATATTTTATAAAATAATAAAAAAAAACATTTAAATAAACATTAAATAAAAACTAAATAAATAAAATAAGTTATAACTAATTAGTTTAAAATTTTATTATAAAAAAACTAAAATATCTTATTAATAATCTTTTTTTTTTTTATAAAAAACTTTAAAAAAGTTTTTTTGTTTTTTTTCCTTTTTTCCTTCCTTTTAATAAAATAGTTTAATAATAATTTTAGCCTTTAAGTTTTTATAATTAACTATTATAATTTTATTGCTAATACTTATAACTTTATTATTATACTTTTTATTATTAATAATATAAAAATTAATAAAATTTATAATTATTAGTTATTATAAAAATAATAATAAAGTTTATAATTTTTTAAATAAAAATAATAAAAACGCTTTTTAAGTTTATTATTATTTTATATAAGCATTAAAAAATAAATGCTTAAAAATAAAAAAAATTAAAAATATTATTTAATAAAAATTTAATAAACTTTAATAATAAATTTACTTATTTTTATAATATTTTAAAAAAAAATTTTATTATTTATAATAATAAACTTAATTTTTAATATAATTAATATAAAATAAACATTAAAATTAAATAATTATTTATAAAAAAAGCTATAAATTTTATTATAAATAATAATTAAAAAGTTTAAAATTATAAATTACTTATAATATTTTAATTAATTAAAATTATAACTATTAAAATAATTAATAAAAATATTATTTTTAATAAAAGTATTAATAAACTTAATAATAATTATAAAAAAATCTTAGTTAAAATTTAATTTAAAAAAAAAAACGAAAAAGTTAATAAAAATAATAATATAAGCAATATAATTTTAAATAAAAAAAAACAACGTTAAAAAATAAATAAAATAATATAAAATAATAAAATTAACTATTAAAAAAAAAGCAAAAAATATTAAATTTATTATTATATTTAATAAAAATAATTAAAACTATTTTTATAATATTAGTTTATTTTTTAGCGCATAAAAAGCTAAAGTTATTTTTAATAAAAAGTAAATTATATTTATTTTTATAAATTAAAAAAATATATATTTTAAAAAATTTAATAAAAATTATAAAAAAAATAAAAAAAATAGCAATTTAAATATATAAATTATTAAATTTAAAAAAATTCTTATTTTTAAAGCAAATTTTAATAATATTAAATAAAAAACTATTAAGTTTAATAAAAAAATTATTATATTTATTAATTATTAAAAAGTAGTTTAATTTAATTAATATATTAAAATAATAATTAAAACTTTATGTTTAATTTTTATAAAAGTTAATATAATTTTTAATAATTTTTATAAAAATATAAAAAAAAAAAACATTTTGTTTTATATTATAATTAAAAAAAAGCGCTTATTAAAAAAATATAATTTTTTTAAAAAAATGTTTAAAAAAAATAATATAAATATTTTATTTTTAAAAAATAATTAAACATATTTTTATAATATAATTAATAAAATTAACAATAAAAAAAGTTATAAACTTAAAAAGCATATTAAGTTTAATAATAATAAAAATAAATTATTTATTATACTTTATAATAAAAAACAAAAAAATAAATAAAATAAATTTATTATTAGTTTTATTAATAATTATAATTATAATAATAATGTAATTATAATAACGTTTAAGTTATATTAAATAATTAAATATAATAATTATTAAATTAAAAAGTATAATAATTAAAATAAAATAAGCAATATTATTAAAACTATATTTTAAATAACTATTAAAATTTTTAAAAAAAACTTATTATTTAAAAAGGTTACTAATAAAATTAATAAAGTTATTAATATATAATTAAAAAGTAAAACTTTTACGTTTAACAGAGTAATTAAATTAATAAAAATAAAATATAATTAAGTAATTAAAATAAAGCAATAAAAAAAAAGCTTAAAAAAGCAAACTTTTAAATAAAGCTATTATTATAACTATTAAATATTTTATAAAAAATAGCACTATAAACGTAATAATTATAAAAAATCTTTTTATTTTTAATTATATTAACTTTTATTAGTATTAATTATATAAATATTATAATAAATAATATAATAAAAAAAACATTATTAATATTATTAAAAATTTTAAAAATTATATTATTGCTATAAAAAAGCTTTATTAAACTAAAATTAAAATTAATAATAAAAAAAATATTAATAATAAGTTTAATTAACTTAAAAAAAATATTTAAAACGTGCTTATTATAAAAGTAATAGTTATTATTATTAAAACTTTAAATAGTAAAATTAAATAATTATAGCAATAAATTAATAAGCTTTATAGCAAGCTTAATAAAATAATTATTAATATTATTTTATTAATTAATAAGTTTATTAACTTAATTAATAATTTAAATAATAATAAGCTATAAAATAATAATTAAAACAAAAAGCAGCTTTTTTTATTTTAAATTAAATTTATTTATTATAATTTTTTTATAAGCTATTAAATAAACAAAGTTATTATATTATAATATTATTATAAATTTTAATAAGTAATAATAATAAAGTTAACATAAAATTTATATAAATAAATATTTTAAATAAAAAAAATAATAAAACGTTAAAATAATGTTTTATAAGTTAATATAAAATAAAAAATATAGCTTAATTTTAAATTAATATAAACTAAATATTTATAATAGTTTTTAAAAATTATAGTTAATATATTTAAGGATAAGATTTTTTTTTATAAAATAAAAGCATTTATTAAATATATTTATTAAATAAATATGCTTATTAATATATTTGTTATATTTAATATAAATAAGTAAATAAATTAAATAGTTAATAAACTTTTAATAAATTATTAATTTTTTTATAACTTTTATACTTTTTTTGCTCACTTTAATAAATGATTGGATAACTTATAATAATTATAGTAGCTATATAAGTTTTTATAAAATCTGTTTTAAGGACCTATTTAAACCCCTTAATTATAAATTTAGCCTTAAATTTAGCTATATTGCCCGCTTAATTTAGCTTTTGTTTTAATACTTAATAGTTATTAATAACGCGTTTAAGTAGATTTTTAGCAAGTAAAAAGCGTAAAGCACTTATAAAAAATAGCTGTAAAAGTTTAGCTATTATAACCTTTAACCACTTAAAGGCTTTTAAAGTCTTTAAAGCATTAATAAAAGTTTTAAGCTTTTAAAAGGTTGTTATAATAGTGTAAATAATAGCTTATACTACGGAATTTGCAGTAGTTTTAAGGGGGTTAAAATCTATAAAGTTTATTACCTTATATTCTGCTTTTTCTTCTTTTAAAATATAGGGCAGTTCTATTAAAATAGGATAATTTAATACTATATTATTTTTTACGATCATTTTAGCTTCCTATAAATTATCTGTTTTAGTTAGGTTTAGCTCTTTTAAAGGCTTTAAAGGTAAAAGGGTTTAAAGTTAAAACTAATCGGTTTTAATAGCTTTAGGGGAGGTGGTATTTTTAGGGGGTATTTTTTTTATTAAGTTTTTTAAGGCCGGATTCTTTAAGTATAAACCCCTTATATTTAGGGCTAAAATAAGCGTTTTTAGCACCTTAATAATGGCGGACTATATTACGGCGTGCTGTTTAAATACGTAAATTAAATAAGTATTACTGCTTAATACTGCTAAAATTTATGCTTTTTTAACGCGTTTAATTAGTTTATAGCCTATATTTCGTTTTTTATAAGTAATAACTATTAAAGCTTTTAAACTAATAACTTTATAATATACTAGTAAAAATATATAAGGGGCTATAAAAAGCTTTAGCTTATTTTATAGCAGTTAATAAAAAGTTAAGTTCTTGTTTATTATTATAATATAGTTAATTAAATCTATTATTATAAGTAATATATAACATTATAAATATAAAGGTAAACTTAAAGCTTATAGCGTAATACGTAACTTATTTATTATAACCTTTATAAAACGTTCGGTTAAGCCGTTTTACTTATAAATATAAAAGTTAAAAGTAGTAAAATTTACGCTTTTATGTTATAGCTAATCCTTTATAAGCTTATTATATATTTTAAGCTTTAAATTGTACTAAAAGTGTGTTAAGTAATAATAATAGCGATTTTTTAAGCTTTAAAATAAGCTTTTAATCGTTAAAAATATATTAAAAACAGTTTTATCTTTTAAAAAAGTAATTTACTTATATTAAAATTTTTAGTTTATTATAATAAAAGTATAAAGCATACGGTTATGCTTTATAAGCTTAATAATAAATAAATTATTAGCAAAGCTTTTAAGGACTTTAAGGGGGTTTTTTATTATAAAAAGATGTAAGCAGTAAATTGCTTTATTTATAGCGTACTTTTCGCAGAAAAATTTGCTCTTATTAATTAAGTTTAAGTTAAGCAGTTTAATAGTAATTTTAATAGTTTTTTTTAATAATAAAAGCTTTAAATGCTTTAGCTTATAATATTATAGTATAATATTAACTTTAAGCTTAATAAAATAGTAAGTTTAATATATAAGCTTTAAATTAAGCTGTTATAATAACGTTAGTTTAAAAGGTATGTCCCTTTAAATTAAAGAAGCTTTTTATAAAAATTTACTTAATATTAATATAATAAAGATAAATATAAGGGCATTTAAGTTTTAATTAATAAAAGAAGCTTTTAAATTTAATGGATCTTAGCTTTTTAAGGCTTTAATAGCCCCTTAAAATTTAGGAGTGCTTTTTTAAATTATATAAGCTTTCGAAAAGTACGCTAAAAAAGTAAAAGGTAGCCCTTTTAACTAAAAATAAAAGCTTAAGTCCTTAAATTTTAAAATAGCTAAATAGCTTTTATTGCTATTTAGTAGCTAATAACTATTAAAAGAGCTTTTAACACTATAATATAATGCTTTAAACATTATATTAATATTAAACTTTAATATATATAGTATATTTTTAAAAGTAATAATATTATAGCTATAATAAAAGCGGTATACTTTTAATATTATAGTTTTTTTACTATATAGTTTTAATATGCTATTAACAATAAATATAAAAGTAACGTTCTTTATAAATTTAGTATAACTAATAAACTAATATTTTAAATTTATAATATAAGCAATATTATTTATATTATAAAGCTATAAGTTGTTTTTAATGCTTTTAGTAAATTTAACGTTTATTAATTGCATTAAATTAACTGTATAAATAACTTAAAAAGTAGCTTATAGCTTAATGGAAAGCTAGGTTTTTTTAGTGGTTTTAAAGAGCTTTTAACTACCCTTTTTGCTTTTTTATTTTAAGTTACTTTTAAAGTTGCTTTTAGAATTACTTATTAAATTAAGGGTAATAAAGGGCTTTATAGCTATTATAGCTACTTAAGAAATGGTTTTTTTAAGTAGTTTACTTGCTAAGTTTTATTAAAACTTAAGCTTAAGCTTTAAGTTTTATAAGGCATTAGCTATTAAGAATTTTACTATAATTATAATAATATTTTTAATAGCTTTTAAAGCTTAAAAGAACTAACAGGTTTAATTAACTTAATTATTATAAGTTTTCTTTAAAGCTTTTAAATAAATATTAACTTAATTAATAGTGTTAACATTAACGCTTTTTTTTTTTAATTTAACTATTAAACTATTAAAAGTATTATTAAAAATATTAAAGTTTTATATATAGCTATAGTTTAAAGAATAAAACTGCTTATAAAGCTTATTATAAGCTTTATTATTATTAAGCTTATAAAGCAGTTTTAATATATTAAACATGCTAGTAAAGTTATTAAAATAGCTTATATTAACTTTAAAAATATTAAAAAAACTATCCTAAAGGATTAAAAGCATTATAGTTTAATTTAAATTATTATAGCTTTAAATTATAATAAGATCTTTAAAAAATTTAGATAATCTTATAGCTTTAAATACAATAATTAAGCTTTAAAGCTACTAATTATAATTTAAAAAGTTTTTAAGTTTTTATAATTTAAAAAAGTTTTAAAGCTTTTTAATAATTTTATGCTTTAACTACCTTTAAATAATAAAAAAAGCAGTTAGTTAAGCTATAAGTTTAATAGTATTTTAAACGTTAATAACTTTAGGGGCTTTTTTAAGAGCTATAAAGGCAGAAGGCCGGGCTGTTAAACTATTAAGCTTTATTAAAAGCTTTAAAATAGCGTTAACTTGCTGTTAACGTTTTAAAGATAAAGCTTAAACCGCTGTATTAATATGCTATATAATAGGTATAAGCCTATTAAAAAGCTTTAATAAAGCTTTAATAGCTAGCATAAAGTCTTTATTTTTGCTTTTTTTATTTTTATAATTAAGCATTTAAAAGGTTAAATTAAAGGGTGCTAAAGGCTTTAAAATGCTTTATTACCCGGAAGCTTTAATAGATTTAAAAGGTTTTTAATTTATTATAGCTAATATTTAAAGAATATAATATATAAATAAAAAGCTATAAGTAATAAAAGTATTAAATTATAAAAGTTAAAGCTTATAATTAATTAAATATAATAAATAAGCGTTAAAGTAATAATTTTAAGCTTATAACTTATTAAAAGTAATATTATAAATATAAAACATATAATATTATAGCATAGTAAATATTTTAAGCTAAATAAAAAAAATAGCAGTTATAATTATTAAAATAAAAAGCTTAAAGCATTAAATAATACTTATAAACTAAAAAGTAAAAAAATAAGTATTAATAATTTAAAAAAAAAAATTTAGCTAAATATTATAGATTTTTTAAAGCTTATATAAACTTATAACTTTTATTAATTCTTTTTTTAATGCTTTTATAAGCTTAAAAAAGTTTACTAACGTTAAAAAAGATTAATTATTAAAACTAATAACTTTCTTATAGTTATAAAGCTTTTAATAATAAAGCGTAAAGCTTAGCTATTATATTAAGTTTATATATTTATAAAATATTTTATATACTTATAATATAGCTTTATAATATATTTATTAAGTTTATTAAAAATCTCGTATTTTACTGCTTATAATACTTAAGGTGCTATACATACTTAAAGGAGTATTAGTGGTTAATGGGAGTATTTTAAGCTGTAAGGGTAGCTACCTTATAGCTGTAGGGGCAGCTACCCTGCAGCTGTAGGGGCAGCTACCCTACAGCCGTGCCCCCTATAAGTAGGTAAAATCAGTAAATTAAGGCAGTCACTGCAAGTTTAATAGCTAAAAGTAGGTATAATGGCTATAAGGGCTTATAATAGCTTATAGGTAGCTTATACAGCCTTTTACGGTAGCTTACAGCCATTATAGCACTTAATAAAGCTTATATTAAACCTTTAAAGGTCCTGTTTAAAGGGATCTTAATGGCTTTAATTAACCCACTAATTTTAACAATATAAAATAAAAAAATTTTTAAACTAATTAAAAACTATTTAATTATTTATTTATTTATTTAATAAAGCTTTAAACTATTAATTATTTAATAAATTAGCAATATTATTAAAAAATTATTAATTTTATATATTAATACTTTTAAAAATTATTATTAATAAAAAAACTACTTTATTTTTATTAATATATTATAAAATAATAATTTATTTGCTTTATTTAACGTTTTTTTTAAAAGCTTAATAGTTTTTAAATTTATAAACTATTTAATAATTATTATTAATGTTTTAATTAACTTTATATTTATTAACGTTATAATAATAATTAATAAAAATATTAAAAACTTTTAAAACGTTTAATTAATTAAAAAAAACAGTTAATATTAACTATTATAACTTTATTAATTTTTAAATAATTAATTATTATTAATTTAATAACTTTTATATTTAAATTTTTTATTAAATAATAATAATATTATAAGTTTTTAAGCTTTTTTATACTTTTATTTATATTAAACATCCGTTAAATTATTTACTTAAATTTTATAAACAAAAAAGTATAATTTAGTTTAGCTTAATTAACTATTTAATAAATTAATTAACTTTTTAAAAATAAAAAAAAGGCTTAAAAATTTTAATTAGTTTTTTTTTTAATAAATATATTAATAAAACAGCGTTATATATATAACCTTAAAATATTTTATTTAATTAATGTAGCATAAATTAACATATTAAGCTTTACATTATATATTATAACTTATGCACGCTTTTAATAATTAAATAATAATATAATAATAAAAAGCAAAAAATAACAATTTAAATAAATATAAAAAAAAAATAATAAAATTAATAGTAATAAAAGAATTATTAAGTGTTTAAATACGCATTAAGCGCATAAATTAAGTGGCTAGGGTAGCCCGTAAGAGGCCTGCTTATAGCTAGTCGGGTTAGCTTATAAATTCTTTAAGCGTTCTATTTATCTCAATAAAGGTTACATCTAAAGAATAGTTCCTAAATTACATGGATGAATGCCCGAAATAACTCTATCATTCCTTAAATCAACAACGCTGTTATAGGTCCTAAAGAGAACAACTTGTTAATATAGTTTTATTGGTTTTGTTTTAGTCGTAGCACTGAAGTTTTTTAAAAGCCATCACTACTTATATCTAGCCAGTTCACATGGCCTGACTTCGCAATTTTTTTAACCTTGTCTGGAGACTAGAATTTCTATCTCTGCAAGCGTATTATCGCTACTTAGCATGTGTGATACCCGGAATAATTCCAGCGCGATCTGCTGTGAAGCAGGGGATCTAACTAGCTTACCTTTAGAGCTTACCTTATGTGAGCTCCTAGCTATCTGGAACCCACTTGGAAATCGTCTGCTCGATTACAGCCTTTTCTTCTTCAGGCGATACGTCGTTTAAACCTTCCCCTGCCTGTTGGTGCCAATGACGAAGCTTCTCCTCGATGTGGCGAAGATCAAATATGGTTGCTATGCTCTGATTCTCCGAGTCGTTATGCCTTAAGTATCTCCCTTTTAGACCTGGGCGGCGAAGCAGAGAACTGAAATGGTAGAATAACTGGACATGTTCAAATATGTGTGATACTATGATGGATAGTTTAGATACCTTCGGCCGCGCGCTCCTGTGATTAATATTATCTTCTGATCCGTTCTCAGACGAGTAGTCGCTATCCGATATCATTCTATCTGAAACGTCGTCATCAAGAGTTGGGTGTTGCTGGCAGGCTTCCTTTGCAACTGACACGGCTGTAATGGTCATAGCCAGTTTTCAGCTGTTAATACAAATAATGATCATCTTACCTAGCGATAGCTGAATTTCGAGCTGTTCTAGAACCTCCTGGACCTCTTGTCTCAGTCTTTCCTCATTTCGGAGGAAGTCGTCCAGAGAGCCCCTTGCATTAGGTGCAAGCGAGGCTTTTGTCTGCTCACCCCATATCCTCAGTCGTCCAAACACGTCCAGTAGATAATTGAAATCGATATCAGCTTCCTCTCCAATACCTAAATTAGATTTGTCGAGAACATGAAATGTAATGATTTTGCATAGGTCAAGACATTGAATGAAAGTCTCATTGAAGCTTTTTCCGCTCAGAGGCCGGTCGGTTGACTCCACGTAAGCAATCCCTTCACACTGGTGATTAATCAGAGCCATGTAGATCGACCTATGAAGCTCCAATTAAACAAAACCTATATACACGTCACGGCTCTCTGGGAACGTTGGAGACATTATTGAGAATGATAGTAAAGGTCTAACATGCTGTTTCAATAACGAAGTCCGATACATCTTGGATCGGGAAGCGGGGAAATTCAGTTTGATTGGAAACGAAGTGTGTATTATGCGTTGACCTTTGCTCCTATTGGTTATTGGATAAAACTTCAGCTGGTTACAATATCGGTCATCTTGCCGCCGAGTTGAGGCTGGCCCCCGCTTCCAGCCCCGAATTCTTCGTTCAATAGAGCTCGACATCCTTTCATTTCACCAACCTACCAAAATTTGCTAAGCCTTTACCCATAAACTCGTATTCGATTTTCAGACCGCATCGTGTTCCTACAGTCAGTTATGGAAGTTGCCGGTCTTGTGTTAGGAGGGATTCCGCTTTCTGACAAAGCCGCGGTGGACATCTGACTCCGAGGAACGTATCTCTTGGGAGTGGCGGCGCATACGACGCAGTTTTGGTCGCAAAGAGAGAGACCAATTGGTCGCTGACTTGCAGTACTGGAATACAGCATTGAAAACTATATTCGAAAAGGCCGAGATCGCATCAGCCGAATCGACTCCTCTCGTAGAAGAAATCCAGGCCAGGTTTAACCAAAGGAAATGCGACACTGCCTGCCGGGATTACCGACGGATGCACCAGATTCTGTTTGCGTGGTGGGCTTGTAGTTGCGAAGAACACAGAGGTAACATACGGCTGGATTGGCACGCTTCTAATATCACATCAGCGGACAAGCTTTCATTTACCATGCCCTCTGACGGTTGTACAACATGGCATCGTATTTCTATGAACTTTCAGGCGACCAATAATAGTATTGACACGAAATCTCCGAGTGGGAATTCAGGCCCGTCGAGCTCTCAAACGCAATCCCCTTCCCGGCTAAGCAAACTGAAAGACCTCCTCTCACCTGGCGAAAATAGCCGCTCGTTGACAAATTCTCTAAATATCCCTAATACAAGTAAGTTATTTTGCCCCTCGTTCTTCTTAGCTTGTCCTTCAATCTCATCAATGCCATTAATGATTCTCTAGCTTTTTCAAACTCACCACAGACCACTCCAGCTAAGAAACAAGAGATACACTGCCTCTGTGATTACCTCAAACGCGCCACACAACATGATTCCGGTTATATACCCGATCCGGATGCCGTGGATAACCGTCTACTAGTTAATTTGATCCCTTCAACATCTCAATACATGGAGACTGCCTCATTGCCATCTTTTTTGGGTTTGTCAAAATCGAATCAAAAACCGCCGTCTCGAATTGCACTCTCAAGGAAGCAGCGATTTTCAATAGCAGCAGCGGCAGTATGGGCAATCCTCTATCTCTACGGCTCTCCCTGGATGGGAAAGGACTGGAGTGGTAAGAATGAGATTCAGCTCTTCATCGAGGGCAGTGGCATGGCACGACAGCTGGAAGAATTTCCGACTCTGGTATATATTTTCAGATCCGCTCTTCAACAGCAACCGAGAAGCTGTGAAGCTTCAATATCAGAGGCAGAGCGCTTTCAGAGTAATCAGATCCGCAGTAAGGAGCTTTATGCACTCGGAATCCTCCTTATCGAACTCTGCCTCGACACGACATTTGAACTAATTCGTCGGGAGAGTCAAGAAAATGGTGGGCCCTCGGCACCCTTGAGTATAAACTCGTCTGCCGTTGACGACTTTGAGATAGCAAATCGCCAGACGGACAGAATTCACCTCGAAGCCGGGGACTCGTATGGTTATGCGGTGCAGCGGTGTCTTCGGTGCGAATTTCCAGGTCGGGACGTAACGAAAATGTTTGACTTCAGTCAGTTCCGACATAATTTCTTCAATGGGGTGGTTGCACCTGTCCATGCGACGTATATGATGCTACCGGCTTCAATGGCGTCGATGTAAAGGTAAGAAAGAATTCTCAGAGTGCAAGATATAGCAAGGTGCTTCCGGCATATAGCCAAGTTCGACGTCCCAAAACTCTTCAAAGGGCAACAACAAGTGCTCAAAACATACTTCAAATTTTGTACCAATGGGGAGGCACTCTAGCAAACGGCTTCATTCGCCACATAACACAACTATTCGTGTATATAAGTACGACCTCATAATGTTATTTCTTCATTATCTGAAAGAAAGAATAGGTGCAGGATAACTGTGCTCATACTGCAACGTCATAAGACACACGATCTTTAGGATTTACTTTGAAATTGATGAACAAACAGTAGTAACAATCAAAAGGACTGGGCATTATAGTAAATCATTCCTACTAACTAATATAAACAAGCACCATATTAGTTGGCAGCATGTTCATAGCGACACAACGTTGTGGATGTGTTATCATTTATAGCCTTTAAGAATATAATAGGTACATCATCGTAAAGTGTTTCCGTTAGCGACGGTATTATCTTTGTCTGCCGCTATTAGGTACAATAGCGATAATTCACGCGTTTATCGGACATCCCAAGTAATTGTGCAAAATTTAAACACGACTACTTCTCTTTGGCGGCACCTACAATACAGAGGCAGTAAGTCCGAATTATTCATCTTAGAAAGTGCCGAAACTAGCACATCAGCTCCAGGAGCAGATGAATCCTACTAAACCACGTACGTATGTGGTAAAGAATAATAAAAGACTTAGGTAATCTGGTGTTATGATCTTTAATTCGCTCCTTCGTTCATTGATCCTCAAGAATGGGTCACATCATGTGGATCAAGCTTAAAGAGGATAAGAATTGCATTGATTTAAAGCAAGGGGACCCCAGTCTCGCCATTCCACTTAGACCAGTTACAGCTTCTTTTGCGGGAATTGGGGGACATTTCTTCAGGGTTTCGAGACTTGTGGACGGTGCAGTTGTACAATAGGAGGAAGAAATTTGGCCCGACATTGGTTCACTTCCCGGTAACAGGTTATGAGTTTACCGACGCTGCCAAAACAGGCATGTTCAACCTCTTGTAAAACCCGGCTGTTGATTTGTCAATAACACTAAAATCGATTAGATCGAAATCCATACAATCTTGGCAATGTTCGTTTTCCTCTGCGAGGAACTGAAGGATGAAACAAACCATATATGACGTGTCACTCGCGATTCAAGGGTACATACAAGAGTAGACTACTCTAGATATTAAGAATACATAAATAAAGAATTACACGGAAGAAAATAATAGTCTGCGTACATGGTTGTGACCAACAGTGTTTATCACCACCAACATACAACTCCTTCGAGCCACCCCTCTCCATATTTCCGACATCATGCGCTTCTCTATTATCACACTCGGCTTAATTACCGCCGTTCAAAGTGCCGTAATCCAAGCCCGTGATAGCGGATGCAGCGTTTCTCTTGAACCCACAAAGAACCCGCCGTCAGCTGCCGGTGAAATTATAGCTTACGGTCCGTCACGACGGTCTCTTGTGCTTCTGCCTTCCAGGTAATAAAACTAACAATTCATCCCAGGTTCCATCAGACGATGAAGTCAGGCAACAGGAGGCGGCAGTGCCACTTCGGTACATACCCCTCATCTTTGGAATTTAGGTAATCATGTCTAGCTAACTTTGGTTCGTAGACCTGGGTCGACTATTCTGGCTCTCTTAATGCTCCGTACTCATTTAAGTACAAAGCGAATACTATCCCCGGGTATGAGACGAACGCCGAGATCAAGGCCGTTCTGAATAACGGATGGGTTGGCACATATCTTACCGGAGGAAATTCGCCTGTAAACAACGACTTCCTCATCACTGGTTTCTCTTGCAATTGAGGGCGTGACCAAGATATGTCAGACTTTGGTGGAAACGACAAAGGCATGTTCCTAAACAATGAATGTAGCATGCGTCAAGTAAAGACTACGAGCTAAGACCCTGGGGTTCTACTCAAGCAAGATTACGTATAAGCACCATTTGTGAACTCATAGGTTACAACACCTATAGAAATGGTAGCAGAACGAGCATAGTGACTCCCATGTCGTGAGATCTATGTACACCGGAGAGTTGTGATCTCCTTGAAGTCAGTATATTGTATTTGTTGCGCATCAATCGTTCTTGTTAACATATTTAACATTTCTGTATTTAGTTGTCATAGCATTGAAATATTGATTTATATGAGAAGACAAGAGTTAGTCAGTTAGAGAAGGGAAATGGAGGTCAGAGAACTAACGTGACAAAGATCGGCCCATTTCATATGCCAATATCAATATAGGGAGTCCTTGGTGTCAAATATTATCAGAAATCGATTAGTTTATCTGCTCTGTGGCCCATTATACAGCTATGAACAATGATAAGAATTTGCGTTGTGGCGGAATACAATCTTCAGTGTAGAATTCTGTAATTTGAGTGGATTGAAAGCATAAAGCGTTAGCCACAATCTCTTTTCCTTCCAGTGTGCGAACGCGCATTAGTATATAAGGAACTTGTTAAGAATGCAACCCTTCTTTCCAAAACTCAAATTACAGAGTGTTACTGATAGATCCATATTCTCAATATCCTAGGCCACCAGCCTAACTATAGGTTTCATACATGATGATACCATTGCTTAAGTTCTTTCTTGTTTTCCATAGAATCACTTAGCCACTTCCCTTATCAACTTCTCAATATCCTCCTCGCTCAACTCCTTGATCCCCAGGAGCTCATTGTCCAACTTATCGAATTTCGCGCCGTATCCCTCACCCCAGATGGCGAGCGTGATGAAGTTTATCACGAAATTCGCCGGGTTTGGCTGAGGCTTCTTCAGTTCCTCCCAGCCTTTGTTGACAACATCGTCAATCGAGGCGTTCTCGACTTTCCAGTCGCTTGAGCCGGTCGCTCTCTTTGCGATTTCCAGGAGCTGCTTCAACGACAATGCGGTATCCTGAACGTATACTGCGCGGTTCTTAGTCTCTTCCGGATGTTTCAACACCCCGGCCACCGCTCGACCGATCGTGGCCAAGCTAGTTGTGCTGAACACACGGTCTCCGCCGTCCCAGAGTTTGATACTCTTTCCCTTGACATCCGCAACGAGACCGACCTTGAGGCCCCAGTCGAAAAACGGTCCAGTGAGCACGACCGTGTAAGTCAAGTCGCTGGTCTGACCCTCTTTCTTCAATGCAGTCTGGACGGCAATCTTGCCCTTGAAGGCAGGCAGCTCGGCGGTTTTGGGATGCATTGTGTTGGAGCCAAACTCGGATGGTATGAATCGCTTGATGCCGGCCTTCGCGGCCGCCTCTACCAGCTTAAGCTGGCCGGCCAGTGCGGGACCGCCGAGAGTCGAGACGACCGCGTCATGACCTTGAAGGGCATTGGTGAGAGATTCCAGTGACTCGTAGTCTACCTCAGCCACCTTAGCAGACGAAGGAAAGCTGTGAGACGATTGTTTGCGTGTAAGTACTGTCACATCGAACCCGGCTTCAAGTAGTTGTTGAAGAACAGCCGGACCAAGATTTCCGGTGCCCTGGACAGTGGGTTAGCATTAAAGTCTATGGAAATTCATATTCAGGGAAACTCACACCGGCAACAGCCACTTTCTTGATGCTAGACATGATAGTATCCGTTATATTGTAGGTAATAGAAGTAATCGTGTTTTTTCTTATGTTATCTGAAAGAACCATAGGATTGAGTTCTAAAGTTGGTGACTCTCTACTGGTTATTATAGTAGAGAACCAGAACGATCATTTCTCGTGACGATATTAGGAATATCAGCATAGACGGTTTATTTGTCAGTCAAAGATCAGAAAACCACCACAACAGGACAATGATACGGGGCCGAGGAGAACCTAGACGCGTAGATTGATAATGCAACCCCTCTGTTAGTCACCTTGTTGATCAAACCATATCCCACATCACACAATTCATATATCCCACATTCCACCGATGTTACAATTCATCCCACATTATGCATCCCACATGAGCCGCATCCGCATCTGCTTATGTCTTTAAGAGCTAAAGCCAGCTAGCAATGTACGCTAATTCATGACCATGGAATCAAGAGATATAAAAGAGGCTAACGTGTTAAGACGTGTGGATTACGTATTATAAAGACTATTTTGGAGGATGAGTAATTCGTCTGCATGATAGCATATATATACCACTTCATGTATGACCTGAAACAGTTGAAGATTTAGATTGTTAATAACAGGATACTTCATTCCCGGATTTACATGCTTATTGTCGAAGAGCCGTCGGTTTTGTTGCTGGAGCCTTCTGTATTTCCGAAACTTTCCCTCTTCGCGTTCCTATTCCATGAAGTGCAATGTTTTAATCGGGCTTCAACGATATAGTGTAGAGGTGGACAAGAGTAATTAGAAACCACAAGATCAGGAGGGTGCCGCATCGGGTTTCATTTCAATCATAATCTGAAAATGTTTGTGCAGTCCAATCCAGATTGAAAATGAAAGAAAGTACGAAAGATGGAAAGAGTAGTGTTTATAAATCTAGGTCGTTCATTGGATCTTGAGCTTGGACAAATCCACATATCCATCAACTACACAGTAGGAATCAAGGGAGTGAGGATTCAGACAGGTAGCCTATCGACTTTTCGCTCTGAACTTGGATTTGCAACTTGCAGCTAGATTGGGGACAATCTGCTCTTGGTAGACCTCATCACTGATGCAAACAAGAACTCAGCTCTACCAATCGTTTCGTAAAGCGCTATTTCAGCAATCACACAGACACGAGAGACTAGGACATCCTCCCAGGACTTAAATAAAGTTATATGAGCGGCAAGACTCGTACATGACCACAGCTGACGTAACTATCCGTACGTGTATGATCCAATGAGGGACCGAGAGCGAAACTTTCACATATCTAAACCTTAAATCGCCCTCTGTCTGAAGGGCAGGACTGAGCCGTCATGGCCCCCCTGAAGCTTTAGATGATTACTGCTATTCGAAGACTCCTTCAAGCCCTCAATCTCAAGCTCTGGTTGCGAATAGATACCGGCGTAATACTAGCGACTGTCAGCATTGTGTGGCGTTCTTATCTGAGACGATGCGCAACTTCTACTATCGTTTCTGATCACAGTCTAAATTTCTTCAAGTGTCACAATAACGAGATAGCTGCCTTAAAGTCCTTTGCGCAACAATAAGTGTGTATTGTCTAACCTAAGGACAGGGCTCTGCTTGGATTCTTGGATTTTCATGACGGTACTAGTATCTCAGCGCTGGTGGAAGCGTTGAAGCATATGCAGCACACTTCCCCATTTCTATCCAAAGTTATATGCTGATGGTTGTAGTCCACATAGGTACTGGGCTAGGTTGCTTGTCGCCTTTCCTTACGTCATCTTAGATTCAAGCTCACAATCGCGCAACATGGGCTGAACTACATACATAACATCCCCGGCCGATTGCGGAATGCGGAATCAGGGTGTTATGAAAAGATTATTGTAAATAACAGCTACGAAAACAATTCACTTCATGGCAAAGTCAGTGCCATCCGAATTCAGCTCGCTGTGCGTATAGTTTGTACTCGGAAAAATAGTCTGAACGTGACTTTGAATGAATTAATACGCACAGACTACCACAATGGTTCGATATAGCAATGTGAAGCCGAGAACTGCCCGAACTTGACTAAGTAGTCGAGCTTTGTCGAAGTGATACTGACTCTTGCTTGAGTGCTCAACACGAAATAATTTGTTTATTAGGCTATCGGAAGCGCGTAAGTGGAACTTGCACGTGGAGCTAGAAACGTGCTATGTTATCCTAGCTTTGAGCAGGGGCCATAATCGATGTTGGCGTTGGCACGGACGCAACACGGAAGGCTAGAGTTTCTTTACGATTTACGCTTTCCATACTATTAGTACTGTGGCTTCGAAGTTCTCGTTTAATACTTCCGTCTTGTACTACACTACACCCCTAGCGGCCCCCATATTTCCACCAACGGCCGATAGTAGGCTGGGGCGGCCACGCGCCAAAACCAGTCTTTTCTCCGGTATTCGTTGGTTAAGGCAGGCTAACATTTAAACTAATGGGGCTTAATTCGCCGCTATGTGCCTATAGCTGTGGTAGCATATCATCGAAAATCGTATGACAAGCAGGCTGAGAAAATTTTGATGAGAGGTGAGGTGGCGAGCATCGAAAGGTTTCCGATCGAGGCTTCATGATATTACATGGTGGAAGCCTGTGCATTGGTATATAGCTTTCGCGGTATATAGCTCCGGGCCCTCGAGGTTACAGCGTTCGGGGTTTGTTGTGTCCCGACGCCACGATTCGCTAGAGGTTGCTGGACTATGGGGTAAACCAAGGGTAACACCCACATTTGGGATACAGTGCGCAATATTGAGTGGCCCACTGGCTTTACCAACCTTCGTGAGCCAGCCTAGCTAGCTGCCCCATGTTGGACCGTATTGTATGGTATCATCCCTTCATGTCCTCTACGCAGGCAAGCGCATTACCATCAAGGAACAACTGGCGTATAGGGGACGAATCAGCGACTAACCAGCGCCAACGCTCAAAGCCAGAACGGCCTGTTATCAGCTTCCTTCCAGGCCACGCTGGAGCAGGGGCCTCAAGCCCCCCTGACGCCCTGCCGATAACTAAGGGCATGGTTAAGGCTATCCTAGAAGGACTAGGTAGGCCAGTGCCTGACGATCCGATCTCTTTTCTTCTTTGTGGCTTGCATGCTAAAATGACGCGGTTCAATACTTACCTGGATGTTTTTGGCGAGAGCTGTTAGCAGTAAGCACAAGGGTCTAAGTGTGTGCTGACGATACGTACATAATAGTAGGATAGATAACCATCATTCTTCCTTCCTGCATTCAAGCGAGGCCTTCTTACGAGGAGGCAAACTGCAAGTTCGTTGGAAAGGGCAGTTGATATCCGCCGGGCGAGCCAGCCACTGTTCTTATCCCCTATTTAAGCTGAAAAGAAAAACCGTCCAATCATGTTCTTAGACACGAGTATATTGCAATAAGGTTCGATAGAATGGAACCGGACTATTTGCTCGGGTTGCTAAGGCGCTACCGTAGATTTATTGTACAGTATCAGTACTAATAGTCTATCGGCGGGATCAACTTCCGGGGCCAAGTTATGTTTGTCTAAGATACGAAGCCGTTAGAGTGCACCTCACAGTATACAGAAAGATTGCTTACTGTCGCGTATTAGTAGGTATTAGCTAGTATTGGTATCTATGTAGATACCTATACCACATCACAACACATATTGGTTGATTGCTACATTATGAGCAACATTGGCATTTCGGTGCCGAAGGCGAAGGGACAAAAAAGCATATCTCACTATATAGTAAGGACATACTTACATTGGGAGGAATGTTCGTGCTGCAGAACACAGGCAGGACAAGCAGGACAGACCCAGAACTTGAAAGGATGGGATCGCGAAAACACCCCACAGACACTAGGTGAGGTCTATTGAGGCTCGAGTCCACATCCCGATACCCACCTAGGCAGCTGGTTATTCGGCAAGCGACCGGGGGGGAGCGAAGCGTTGGAATTGCTAGTTATGGGTGTTGGCAACACTATGATCGATTCTTTCGGCATGGTAAGGGAAGGGTGCTATGTCATGATGTTACGCTGTAAGTGGTGAGGGATGCAAACGAGAGGGGAGAGGGGAGGGTGCGTCCTAAGGGTATGGGATGACAAGCTGTCAAGTCGCACGCTATCAGCATTATCAGCAGCACCAAATATGCCGGTATGAAGGGATTTAGTTAAGAAGGCAGGAAAGCAGGCAAGTTGAGGCAGTCGAAGGGGTGTGTGACGACTGCTGTGCCGCCTCCAACTGCCCTGCAAGTGCCCTGCAAATGCCTGCAAACGCCCTGTCGAGCCCTGTCGCTGACTTCATAGTGTTGAGTCCTTTTTCGGTTTTTACACCCATTTGATGTGATGACGTCCGTGCTCCCATTTCCTTTTCGGTATATTGTCGGAATCCTTTGAAGGGCCAAATAGGCAATGAATAGGAGGGCATTTGTCGTGTGATGGCATATTACAACAAATCCTCATTAACACTCATTCCCTTTACCAATACTTGTAGATCAAAAGGTGACATTAACCCGGTATCGTCCAGTAACAGCCAATACAGTATATATGTGTACAAAATTACGGTACACAACAGGTACTAGCTCTACAGTATCATTTCGGCAAGGGACTTTTTAGCCAAGTCTGCCCAGTAGTCTGGAATCCGGTACCCCGCCAAAGTAGCTCGTACCTACAGGCAGGCAGGCTCTGGGAAGGGAGCTCCACAGTCACATTGAATTCGCGAAAGAGTCGCCATCCGCCATCCGCCCTCCGCCATCCTCTGCCCTGACATATATTCATCCCACTTTGACATACATACATACATGCACATGCATTCATACATACACATATATGTACACACATAATATATATACTTACATGACCCTGACCAGATCCCGACCATATCAACCCTTATCCTGGTTCGCGTCTCTCATCTGTTTGTCTGACTCTCTGCCTGTCTGACCTTCTGCCAGATCTGCGTGGCTGATTCAAAAGGGGGGATGCGCCTCTCTTCTTCTCTTTGCGATAGCATCTACTGCTCATTGACTTGGTATTTCAAAGATCAAAGAGGTTCGACTGGATTCGAGACCATCCACGATTGGCTGTGTCGCCTTGTATAACTTACTTTTTTATCTCCCATATCCTATATAAGCGGCTTTTGGTGGAACCCGGTAACAGAGCTACATTACGCTACCATCCTTAAATCAGCACTACGGCGAGCTTTCTACATACATACCCGCAATACCACATTACCTAAGTTAGCTGCTTTTGCACACCGACATCGACACGCGCGAAGAAAGGAACCAGAAGAGCTAAAGAAGAAGAAAAGAGAGAGAAAAAAAAAACCCGGTAAACCTCTGCGGGAAGCTCTTTCTCCTCTTTGTCCCCTGCTATCATCTATTTGGTCCGGTGTCCAGCGATATTTGGTAGTTTGAGACAAACCTACAACTACACCAACGTACACCGCAAACCTTCCAGACACCGGCGACGGTCCTTGCGCACGCGCAATTACGTGGTCAAAACTGATTCAACCAACCTGCAGTCCTCAATTTGTCTCTCCTCATCCTTGCTCCGTCCAATCCGTTTCCTCCGCGTCTCTCGTGCTCGGTCCGTTTGTCGGAGCCCATCTTTCATCGGTCGGAGGCGGCCAATGCAGCCACGAGACAGGTCCAGCCAGCGCGATAACCCAGAAAATAGGCCAGGCCAAGCCCAAACAATCACTACGACAGACATAACTAGGTTAGATAGGTAGCAGCAGAAGCAGGAAACAGCAGCGGCAGCAGAGAGGAGTAAAGATGGGTCTGTTTTCCCGGAAACCCAAAACACCCAGGCCTCTCACCAAGGACTCGGCCAGCTTCGACTCGGACAACTCGCACAACATCAGCATCGGTCGGAGCAGTAATAACAAGAGCGTCCGTTCCAACACCCTCAACTTCAACACCAACAGCCGCACCTCTGCCAGCAGTCTTGGTGGCCTTCAGAGTCCCCTGACCCCCATGACGCCGTATCTGCCCAAGGTCAACCTCCCCAAACCCCCGGACCCGTCGCTCGATGCCGCCGGCTACCTGAGGAGCTTGGGGGCGGTGCGCGAGCGTTGCAAGGTTATTACCGAGAAGGCGCTGGCAAACCAGCTGAATCACTTCGATGTTGATCTCGACAAGTTTCCCGATGTTGTCCAATTCGTTTGTCGCATCATCAAGGTGCGTTTTGTCTATGCTTCTCTATCTTATTATTTGCTGCTGTCATTGATCCTTTTATGTTGCTGTGTGAATGTAATACTACGTGATGTTCCGTCGCATTCCGTTTTCTCTACTCCTTATTTATTTATCCCTTACTTATACCTACTTGCTTCCTACACGCCTACTACCTAACCCGCCTATACCTACACACCATACATAGACAATTATATTTAGATCATACAACTGCAGCGGCGCATGAAGGACCATGCATATAGCATACGCCTGTGCCTGCTCAATCAATCTACTCAGCTGTCCATCCATCAATCCGTCCACATCTTGTCCCCTTTCTAGGTCGTACCCTACAGAAAGAACAAACCCCTCACCCTAACCCCACGCTTAGCATCCCCTTGCTATGATTGTCTTGGCAATTGCTAATCCCCATCCCCTCCAAATCCCACGGCATGCACATGGGGAAAACTTATGATACTGGACTTCAACTTCACCCATTCACTAAGCGTAAACCAAACTCAATTAAACACAGCAATGCGACCAAATTGTCAATTCAAACGCATCGAGACTAATTCCCAGTACAGCGTGACTACGATGCCCCCTTCAACTCCATTCCGGGCCATGGGCGGTACCAGCACTTCGCTGTGGGCGGCCGCGATCGCATCGCGCACCTGATGTCGACTTTCGATGCCACCATCGACAACACCGAGAAGTGCCGCCGCCTGATCGACCTGTTCCTCGTCAGCGTGCTCCTCGACGCCGGCGCCGGCACAGAATGGTCCTTCAAGAGCGCCGACAGTGGCAAGGTCTACCGCCGTTCCGAGGGTTTGGCCATTGCTAGTTTGGAGATGTTCAAAGCGGTATGTTTTCTATTTTGTTATTACGTTTTCATGGTCGTAAATGGTTAGACGATTCGGTATAGGATAGGTAAAAGGGTGGTATGTAGCGTGAAGCTGCAGCGCAGCAGGAGGAAAGCGAAGAGGAACCTGACTTACTATTTTGTCGTGTTGTACAGTTGATGCTGACTATTTTAAAACAGGGCATATTCTCTGGAGACCCAAACAACAGGTACCAAGTCGACAAGGACGGTTTGCGGAACTTGACCGTCGACCAACTTGCCAAGGGACTCCAGTCGCGACCCGGAAATGAGGTCGCCGGTCTCGAGGGCCGCTCCCAGCTGCTCCTGCGCCTCGGCGACGCCTTGGCTGAGAAGAAGGATTTCTTCGGCGAGACGGGACGACCTGGAAACATGATCGGTGCGTGCGCTCCTTATACCTAAATATCCATACTACCCTTATACCTGCCTACCTTCTGCTGTCCGTGCGCAGATAGATACCTTACTAACAAATCATAAATTCAGACTACCTCTTAGCCCACCCTACAACACAAGCCTCATCCAGCCCAATAATCGTGCTCCCTGTTCTCTGGAACGTCCTGATGTCAGGACTAGCACCAATCTGGCCCTCATCACGAACCGCCATAAACGGCGTGTCCCTAGGCGACGCGTGGCCATGTGCCGCCATGCCGCAAGTACCACAGCGGAACAGGACGACATCCTCGGGGTCTTCCCCGCCCACGTTCTCCCCCTTTCCCTCCACGACACATTCGCAAGCGGGAAGCGGAGCCACGGAAGCATGGGAGGCGATTCTGCCCTTCCACAAGCTGACGCAGTGGCTCACGTACTCGCTGATGCAGCCCATGCAGTCGATCCTCAAGATTCAGTTCGCGGGAACCGAGCTGCTGACGGGTCTCCCCGAGTACCGAAACGGCGGCCTCTTCGTCGACCTGGGCGTGCTCACGCTCAAGGAAAATGATATGGAGAGGGGACTGGAGAATTACAAGAATCATTCGAATCGCACGGGCACGAAGGGCGTCGAAGTCGCGCCTATGTTCGAGCCTGGTGATGATGTTATTGTCGAGTGGAGGGGTGTCACTGTGGGTTTCTTGGATAAGCTCTGCGCTGATGTTAATGTGGCTTTGAGAGAAGAGCTGGCTGGGGGCGAACTTACGCTTGCGCAATTGCTCGAGGCGGGAAGTTGGAAGGTGAGTTTATCCCCCCCCTCCCCCCCCTTTTTTTTCTCCCTCAACTATCTTTGAAGATTGTGCTAACCATGATGATAGGGTGGTCGAGAAATCGCCGAAGTCAGCCGGCCAAATACGAAAGAGCCGCCTATCTTGATTGATTCGGATGGGACGGTGTTTTAATTAAGCATGAAACAGAGAATTATTTTGTATACCCTACCTTACTTACTTAAGTATGAAGCAAGAAAAAAAAGAAATTAATCAAATAAGGATTGGTCCTTTGGTACCAAGAAATGAAATTTGCTGTGTTCTTATCCTATAGTCCTTACTCGTGTCTGTCTGTTTAATAACGCATATATGTATGCACAACTTACTTGTCAGCTTATTTACCCTGCATTTTACTGGGAAAGGGAAGGGGTAGGAGAGGTGGATTATGAGTTTATATTAACGCTCCCCGGGGCAAATCAAGAGGCTCAAAGTGTCGATGGAAGTTGATGGACGGACGAATACGCACCAGCTCGCCAGCGGCATGTTTCCCACTTACCTACGTATATGAAATCGTGAGAGAGACGAAAGAAGTGAACTAACAAACAAGAAAACAACGCATGAGGAAATACTTATACGAACAATTGCGTTACGAATCGAATAAATAAATGGGGAAATTGAAATAGATAGATAATGTTGGATAAGTAATACTATCAGTGAGAGAAGAAGAAGAAGAAGAAGAAGAAGAGGTGAGTGATCGAGGAAACATGATTGAAGAAGATGAGCGATATAGCAGCGAGAAATGAGAAGGCTATTTATCTATCTATCTCATACGTGACATGGAGACGAGATTTTCGTCGCCGACACGTAATGGATCTGTATATTACCTACTAGATATTTATCTGCTGTTTCTTGGGATCGTGTCTATAGATCTTTGCGTAATAGATGCTTGACTGACTTGAGTTCTTGGCCTTCTTTTCTAGCTTTCGTAGTATTATTTATGTATTTATGTTACTGGGGATAGTGTTAAGGTTAGGATGAGGTGAGGTGAGGTGAGGTGAGTCGTGATGAGGAAAAAGTGGGGCGTAAGTGAGTTCACTTTACGTAGGCAGTCATAGTGGTAAGAATGTTGAGTGAAGTTGAATAGCTTTGTGACGTGTCGTTAAGCCAACTGAGTATGAACTATTTAAGTTAGTATCATCCAGTTTGTAGTGGAAATATTTCCTGGCTCCGGTTGTTTATGATGTAAACGTCAATCATGAGATAATTAGACATGGTCGTGCCGATGAGCACGATAGCCTTATCAAAACCACATCATGATTCTACACGGTAGTATGTATGTACAGTTCGTCGGGCAGGCCCTAAACTCCGAATGAGCAGAGTCTTCCATCGGCACATACCCACCAGTTCGATATTATACAGCTAGATAGATATCTCACAATCGCCTGTCTACATATGACAAAGCGAGCGATGTCTTTCTTTCTTCAAGAATGTCGCTCAGCACGGCGCCGACGGACCTCATCCATCCGCCGCATAGCCTTCTGCCTCTCCTCCTCGGCCCGCTGGTCCTCGTACTCCTTAGCCTTCTGCCACTTTGCCTTCTCATCAGTCGCGCCAGTAGCCTCCTTTATGGACTTGGTCGCGGCGTTCATGCCGTTCTCCCAGCCGCCGAGGAGGCCAGGTTTTTTAGCAGGGCTCTGGTACTGAATGGCCGGGAGGGCGACGGCGGCAGCGCCACGGTTAGTGGGAAGGGGTGGGAGATCGGCCCATGCCCTGACTACAGGGTTGAGGGTCGCCTGTGTCTGCACTACGGAGCCCATCGATAGACAGAAGAAGAACCACTGGAGACCGGCTGGCAACCATGCCGTTCCCATGAACATCAGAGGCGGCATTATATACTTCATGACATTCATCATTGTCTCTTGCGCAGGGTTTTTTACCAGGTTGGCCCTTTGCATTTGCTGGCGTGACGTGTTAGGGAGCGATACGGGTCTACGTGGTAGGACAGGACACTATAGAACCAAGGCTATAACATACCTGGATTGTAAGAACTGCCAGACCGGTTGAGATAATAGGCAAGACGAAGAGGGGATCGTGGACGGTCAAGTCAGTGAACCAAGCCAAGCCTCCCGTCTCCATGCCGGGCACCGGAATGCCAGCCATGCCTCGAACCAGGCGGAACATGCCGTAAGTGAAAGGAAGCATGGCGAAACTGACGAACGGCATTAATTGGGATATGCCGGCTCGCTTATTCAGACGTTGCATCTCGGCCCGGGCATACAGCATGGCGCCCCGATCTTTGGAGCGGTAGACAGCCTCGTCGAATCGGGCCTTGGCCTCCTTGAACTCTGGGGTGCCCGACATCGCCTGCATCTTCCCCGAGTGCTTGCTGCCGGCCAGGGTAGGGTAGAACATGACGCCACGGAAGAGAACGGCGACGGCGGCGATGGAGAACCACCAGGGCATGCCGCTGTAGACGTGAATGTGCTCTACCAGCCACTGACAGCAGGTTGAGGGACCCGTGCCGTAGTCGAGACCGAGTTCACGGAGGAAGCCGATGCGTTCGGGAATGTCGAGCAAAGACTGTGAGTCGAGTCCGCGCAACAGGTCGTCGGGGAACTGGCTGAGATCGGTCTCGCTGCTGCTGGCAGAAGGAGGAGGAGGAACGGCGGCGTTGCTCACAGGTTCGGCTGGAGTAGACAGACTTGACGTCGTCGTCGTCTCATGTACGGGTGACTGCGCCTCGGCGGGTGGTGACCATTCTTGTGCGGGCGTCGCGGTGGTCTGCGATGCTTGGGGGGTCTGCGGCTTCGACTGGAAAGGCCAGAGAGAGAGGTTCCGAGTAGCACCAGAGCGTTGGGCGAAGACGCTGGATGATGCTATACCCACAGAGGTACCGTATCCGACGGTCGTCGATATGGAGGGCGTTATCTGGCCATATTGTGATGTGTTGGCGCGAGAAACGCCGCCTCTCGACAATACAGAGGACTGTGACTGCGCCTGGGAAAATTGTCTGGTTGATAATGATGTCGTCCTTGTGGGCTAAAGAGTTGAAGGCGTAAGTAAGTAAGTATAATGAGTTTGAAGACACGAGTAATGGGCAGGGTCCAATTGGCTTGGAATAAGGAAGGGAATGGATCACACCTTTGTTCGACTAGATAACGAATACCTCAGCGCAGAAGCCGGGTTTCTGCTGAGCCCTCTACTTGGCAGCATCGTGTGTGGTGACGAGGTCGGTAACCATCGGCCGAAGTTTAAGATGCCATGATGTAGAATTATTTTTGCGATAATGCGCCATGGAGATATGCACCAACTGAAAGGCTATTTCCAAGGTTCACTAACCCGTTATAGTACATCGATCTCACTGTCCGTTTAACTCCGATTGGTACATAACTTACCTTGGTAAGCTATGGGGAAGCTCCGTCGATGGTCAATGATATCAATCACAGCCTGGATACCTGTATGCCTTACCTAGACTACTGTACTTGGTACATATAATAACCACATCGGATATAGATTCTACTCAGAAACGTAATCCACATGACATGAAATTTTTCGATTTAGTCACCTCGCGGCTTATATGTAAACGCACCTAAGCCAAGTTACATGTATGACCTCTAAGAAGCCCAACAAAGGTTTCGCGCGAGTTGGAAAGACAGGCCCAGCTAATCTGAACCGAGCTCATATCCTAATGGCATTATCTAGAAGCGGAGCCGCGCATTAATCCCTTGTTTCTCTCTCTTGTTGTGTTCCGGGGGTTTTCTTTCTGCGCCAGCCCATAAGAGTCGAAACCTCTCGACTCAATCAATATATGTACTTTGGTAATACAGCCAGCCGGTTGGTATCAAATATTTGTAACCTATATGCATCATTCCAAGCTGGTCAGGTCGTCTAGGCCGCCGGGCCGTACTCTCGGCTTCTCACGGATCTCGATACCGGGGCCTATGGGGTGCGCCGTTCGCCTCGACAGAGGGAAAACCTGCTCAGTTGCATCAGCACCACGTCAACCAACACCGCCAAGTACCTATAGTATACGAGGCCAAAGACATACTTTTGTGCCTCCCCATCCTAACCTGAAGGCGGCCTCGTGCGCAAACAGCTCGCCGAACCCCAACATCATGCCGTTGATGAAGGGTAAGAGTAGGTTGATGGCAACACCCCGGATCAGGGACCATGTCGTCGGTGGCTTGTAGAGGATCATATGCGGCGACGAGGACGATTCATCAGGTGATGTGGATATGTCCTCGCCGGCCGAGTACTGCTCGCTGTCGGAGTGTATCGTGACGCCCGACTCGGCTAGCGGATTGTGCTCTTCGGAGGCCATGATATTGGTTGAGTGGGAGCACGCGGTGGTGATAGGAATGCGGGGTATTTCTGTCTTAGACCATGAATCCTTGACTCTGCTTTACTATCTGAGGTCTGGAGGCAGCGATAGGATAAATGTGCGAAGTTGGATAGATTTGTTAAGCCAGAAATAGCGGTTTCGGAGAAGGGCGTCTTGTCTCAGAGAATCAAAGTGCTTGGATTGACGTGCAGTTACCTATGCTTGTAAACGGCTCTGTAGGTGAGGCTTGAGGCAGCTGTGGCTTATTGGCCTTAGCGGTGTACCCCAGTACCTATAGGTATCCATTTAAGGCTATAGCGGGGTCGGCTCAGGACTTGAATGACACAGCACCAACCCCACCATAGAGTACCTACATACGCCGGGGAACGAAGGGAGCTTTGATGTCGACAGCAAGAAGCTGCCTGGCCATAATTATACCTGTAAAGAAACGGCCTTAACATCTTAAATCTTTTCAACCACCAAACCAAAACACGGAACGCGCACCGGTTTTCCACCTCTCCTTTCCAGTTTATACTCATCCAGCTCCCCATTCTATCGGTTCGCGTAACACACGCACACAATACTACTAGTACACCCCTCCATCTCCCAGCACATCCGTAGCGGCCATCCATTCTGTTTGTCATCAACGACAACCACTGTTCATACCTTGTACCCGATCACATCCGACACTTTCTCGTACACGAAGTCTCCCGTCAACGGCGTCATGGATCATCGTGAGGATCAAGATGCGCTCACGAGTCAATTCATAAATATGACGGGCGTCGGCACCGAGCAGGTGAGCTTCCTCTTTTCTTCGCCTTCCTTCGTTGTTTACCATTCGCATTGACTTCGCCTAATATGAATTATTTTTGCAGGCAACAAACTACCTGGCTGTCAGCAACTGGGATCTCGAGGCTGCCGTTCAGTCGTACTATGCCGATGAGGACGAGAACGAGACCACAGCTGCCGCCGGCGGTAGTGGTGGTGAGGCCAGCTCCTCAGCTGCTCCTCCCGATTACACGGGACCCCGTACTCTCGACGGCCGACCTGCGCCTCAAGCCATTCCCACCACATCGAGCGCCGCCTCAAAACAACCTCAAAAGAAGAAGGGGTTGGCCACTTTGAGCTCGTTGGGAGGAGGCGGTGCGCACGACCATGACGACGACGATGATGACGAGGATAACGACGATGCCGCCCGCCGCGACACATATGCCGGTGGCGAGAAGAGCGGTCTTGCCGTTCAAGATCCAAGCCAGGGAGTTGATCCGAAACGCCTGATCAATGATCTCCTCTCTAAGGCGAAGAAGTGAGCATCGCATTCTTTCTGCCCATCCTACTGATTTTGCTAATCTATTTTCTAAAGTAATACCCGGCGTCCCGAGGCATCCTCTCCCGCCGGCCCTTCTAGCTCTTCCTCTTTCCGGGGTAGTGGTCAGACTTTAGGTGGCGAGGGTGCCGAGAGTCGGGTAATTCCCGACCCTCTCGGTCCTTCGAGCCGTGCGCGCCCACAAAATGCCGAGCCTCAGACGCGAGTCTTGCACCTCTGGCAAGACGGTTTTAGCATTGAAGATGGAGAGTTATGCAGGTTTGACGACCCAAGACACGCGGATGATTTACGCATGATACAACAAGGCCGCGCACCCATCCATTTGATGAATGTGCGATACGACGAGCCCGTAGATGTCAAGCTAGAACGCCACAACGAGAACTACCGGCCACTTCCCAAAAAGTACAAGCCGTTCAGCGGCGAGGGCAAGCGTCTTGGTAGCCCTGTACCTGGTGAGGCGGCTGCTACTGCCAGCACAAGCCAATCTACGGCGACTACATCAACTCGCACAGCTACATCATCGACAGGCCCGAGCAGTTCTGTTGATGAATCGCAACCTACTGTCACGATCCGAATTCAGATGCTGGATGGCACGAGACTCCCTGCTCGATTCAACACGTCACAGACGGTGAACGACATCTACGACTTCATCAGCCGCGCGTCCCCTGAACTGAGGACTAGCGGATGGGTGTTGGCTACCACATTCCCCAACAAGGATCATACCGATAAATCCCTGGTGATAGGAGAGATGAACGAGTTCAAGAAGGGCGGCACTGCTGTTGTGAAGAGAAGTGCGTGAGCATTTTTCGGGAGTTCCTTATTATAGATATGGAATTACCGGCCGGGATGCATGCATATCGTCATCGATTCCATGATCCAAAGAAACAGATGTACACATAGAAATGGGATGATAGAGCGGTGTTCATGCACGGACTCTTTTCTCGTAACTTCCCAGACCTGAATCATGAGCCAATACTTCTCATGCGTTCGGGATAGAACAATAGCCGAACCAGAAATCACACATGGCAGAAGATGAATGTTACGAGATATATGACTTGAAATCCCTGTGATAGGGTGGTATCATTGAAATCGGTTCAGCTTTGTGCTGACACTTAAGTCTCGCCTCAAGACTTGTGAATAAGCAACCTAAACTTTGAGATCGTTCCAATAAATATTCAGATTATCAACCCCAATCCAATCCCACTCAGACCCGTCTTCTCCCTCCCTCTCTCTCTCTACTTTTACCTCGCAGGTATCCAACTCAACACGTGTCCAACATACTGCTCAACGCGCTCTTTTCCGCCGACGTGATGGAAAGCACCCAATACGTCTTGACCTGAATCCAAGAGCGCGCATAGACGCAGTAGAAGCTAGACAAGGGAGGTTTCCACTGGTCTGGGCTCTTGTCTCCCTTTGATTGGTTTACGTTGTCTGTCACGGCCCATAATTGGGGTCGGGTCACGTCGTTGGCGAATTGTTGACGTTTGGCTGTTGTCCATTTATTTGCGCCGGACTTTTTTGGGGGGTCTTGTTAGTTACAAGTGTTTGGCAAAGTGTTTGGGGAGGAAAAGGGTGGAAGGAACACAGCGTGAGAAGACGTACAATCCAGGCATTCTTCAACGGAACCATATGATCGATATCGACATCCGCAGGCGCCGTCCATTTCCCGCCGTCATAAGGGGATGTCCAGGTCCCGCTTGTGGGGTAGCAGTCGGATCCCACGACTACGCTTGTGCCGTCCCGCTTGAGCACGTATTCTCGCGTGTTGCATGTCCCTTCGATTGTAATCCATGTTGGAAATAGGTCCCGCTCATATCCCCCGTCGTCCGGGTTCGTGGATACTGTTAGTGCGGCGAGTTGCGTGCGTGCGCTGCTGGCGGTTGGAATGCCGGGCTGTGTGGGTGGGGTGGTTAGTTTTGGGATTTTGAAGGGGGAAGGGGGAGTTTAGGTTGGAGTGTGAATGCTGATTTTATGGTTTTAATTTATTAATGTTAAGGGATGGAAGGTGCGATCATTATAGCAGGTAGGTAGGTGTTACGTGGTAGGGGTTTCTTGTTCATCCTAGGAAAGGGTATCAAACCTACTGGAGTCGGCATAGGAGCCGGAGCAGCGAGCACCGCGGCTGCGGGCAGCAGGGCGGCGATTGTGAGAGACCACTTCATGATGGGTGATTTGGAGGTGAGACTTGATAGGAATATCTCAAAAATATTTTGCCGTCACAGAGATCTTATAGACGGGCTTTGGCCTCCTATATAGATGGGAGGTACGCAAGTGTATACCTTATATGTACGTATATAGCAAGGCCTAAGTCAAGAGGACGAACGAGCGCGAACCTTGTGTATAAAGAAGGGAGGGAGATAGGCTTTGATATAGACACTTTTGCATTCCCTCACTCACCCACGTACTCACTCGCAAGTCCACTCACTTGCGCACAAGCAGAAGCGCAAGCGCGAGTAAAGAACGGAAAATACCACGACAGACAGGATACTACCCTACGGAATGGAGAACCTGCCAATGCAACAACACATACATAGTAAGGAGTTGGTCCCTGCTGATCCCTCTTCCAGCTTCGTTAAGAGTAAGGCTTCGGGAGAGATCGACGAACTAAGGCTGCAAAGCCGGTGAGCGATAAGCGACTCAGGTCGTCTGCTTTGCTTTCTTCACATCCTCACGTGTGTAGCGTTGTAGTCGGTGTCACGTTTCTACTGGACTAGGTATTACTACTATACGCGGGAACGGAGGGGTAGGTAGGATAGGGCGGAATTGTATGCTGTCCATTGTTTCAATGTCTCCTCGAGTAAGTTTGCTGGCGTGCGTGTTCCGGGGCGGAATTTGGGTTATCGGTTTGAAGTTTGACTATCAAATTACCAAGATAAGTAGGTAAACGGACCCATGTGATACCTTATTTGGTATTCTTTAACATTGTTTTTCAGTAACCACTTGTATCTAAGTTAGGTACCTACTATCTGCTTTACGTTAGAATACAGACAAGTGCAGTCAGTGATCAGAGTGTATGGAGTAAAGTGCAAACACCAAGAAGCCAAGACCAAAGTCCGATCTTGGCATAGGAACGCTTGTCCACATAATTGCCTTGCTGGCGATGAGATTGCTGGTAAGGAGGGACCTTGACCTGCCGCATTGATTTAAGCTTCGTGTGGTACTGATACGTACACTGCGATGAGCATATGGGGAGATAATGGGAATGTAGACAGACGCACACATGTCGGCGGACTCCGTCTTCGTAGGTGTTCGTGTACCGATGTTGCTTTCTTCATGCTTCATCAATTGCTTCCCAGTAACTAACTAGGATGGTCAGGTACAAATGCCCAGCCCCTCCCTCTTCCACCGCTCACCATCCGTATTTCTTTCACGTGTTGAGGCTTGGACAAACACATGATTTGATCCGTGCCCTCGATTTGCACAAATAAGTCCGCCCGTCCACAGTACCAGGCGCTTAAAGAAAATTTCCCCCTTAGTTCACCGCAGAAGCTCGAAAATGTGAAGCGCGGAGGTTACCAATATTATCCTAATGCTCAGCCATCCGTCAACCTGTCCCGAATACCGAGAAACATATAGGGCGGAGGAGGTAGGTAGGTAAATGCATTCAACCTGTGACGAGGGTAGAGCTTCTCATTGGTTGATATCGCGTAGTGTCAATGAATTAACCTTCCTAATCAGGGGTATTGCCGATCCTTTGGAGATCATCGTGTGGATAGTTTTAGTTGCAAGGGGACGGGATATCAGATAGGTACCATGATAATGGGTAAATCCGAATTCGGCATCCGGATGCGGGTTTCACGATAATTAAGAGAAGCGGATCCGATTGTAAAAGGTAGTAGGCTTATCCTAACGCCGATAAACCTTGATTTGACTTGCCTGTGATTGTTTGAACTCTGAGAAATCAATCGTATGTGGAGCCAAGTCAAAACGGATCAGACGCCATTATGACCATAAGGTATGTAAACAAGTTCAATTTGGTTCGAAAAAGAACGCTGGGTATTTTGCGACTAAAGACAAAACGTAATCAGGCCGAGGCAACGACAAATTATTCATTCTTTCACGTTAGGTTCGTGGACCCGCGGCGGGGCCATCTAAGAATTTGAAGCTCTCTCTCGCAATCTGGCAGTTGAAACGCGCCGAATTGAATCGAGCTTCTCCCGGTGGTAAGACCACCATAAGATATGTGTTGGTCGTGAATTTACAGACGAACATGGAGAACCTGACACCGGCCTTATGCTCCTATTTGAGAACGCATTAGCAAGACTTCGACGATAGATGATGGAACATCCGTCTCGGTAGGAAATTATCCTTCACTTACCATCAAAACGAACTGCTCGGTGTTACGAGGAGTTCCGGTGTAGCGACTGATGCTCTGCTTGAAATGCTTCATGATATTGGACATGCGTTCTTGGCGGTCTCCCGTAGGATTGTTCTGTCCTTCTTCGGATGTCCAACTTGAAACTACAAGGAAACTGGTTCTTTCGAACAATAGCATCTCCTCGGCTTCTATGATAGTGCCGAGCGCTCCCAGCTGGGACTCGATGACGGATAAGTTAGGCACGAGGTCGTGGATGATGCTTGCCCACGCCTTGTATAGGGATTGGTCCCATATCGACGTCGCGAAGGGGATCAGATCCACTTCGGTCGTGATACCCGCTGCGTGTGTGAACTCGGCAGTCTTCTGCTGTACTAATCGTACGCGGTCGACGAAGACGGCTTCTCGCGCGTTCATGGTGATCAGATCCATCTTGTGAATGAGGACGTAGACCTTGGCGGTGGGCGAGTATTGCATCATGGCCGATATGATGGATACGTACGTGGCCATGTCTCGATCGACATCTCTTGATTCGATGTCGAAGACGTAGATCAGGACTCCCACATTAGAGAAGACATGAACTCGCTGTTGAGACAAATAATTTTCTGTGAATGCTTCCTGGCCGCCACAGTCCCACAAATTAAGCGTGAGGTTGCCGAGGAATTTGACGTGGGAGAGATCGATATCTATTGTCGCTCCCCTGCGATAACATGATAGGTTAGTATGGACGTGTACCGTGCAGAAATAGAGGATGGAAAGAGACCATACAATCGCCGGGTGTCCCTAGCAATATAGTTGGAGAATATTATACTCCGCATGCTCGACTTGCCAGAGCCACTCTTACCCATGAGCAGGACCTTCTTCTTCTTAGGCTTCTTAACCTCGCTCCGAATATCGGTGGCCAGGCTCTGGCTCGTGGTCGCCTCGGCATCCGCCATGATTGCTCGTGTTGTGTCCGACAAACCTCTCCAATGTTTGCTTTAAGCGATTCTTCCCCCAAGTTTTATTGCGGTAAATGTATGTGCAATTCCAACAAGTAACTCAATAAGCGATCAGTTGATGACGATGTATGCTCGGCGTGTGGGTGTGGAAAAGTCAATCAGCGTAATAGACTCATCGTCGGTCGTGTCGGGCGAGAACGCGAATAACGATAGAACTTGGCTAGTCGGGACAATTGGCAGGTACTTCGGGTGTTGGTTTGTCGGATTGTGACTACGCGCGAACCGTAGGAGCGACTGGTCGGATTCGCAATTACTTGTAGTAGAAAAATGTCGGTGGTTTTGTCAAGTTCAAGCAAGCCTGTGTAACTGCCCAGTTGTTGAATGCTGAAGCTATCCGTCATAGGCGTAGGTAAGGCGACAGACAGCTGGAACCGCGGGGCTGGTTGAGCTCCACCCACTAAACAATTGGGGGTTAGGAAGGTTCAGCTTACCTCAGACAGAACCTTAGCAACGGTTTCGGCACGTGGTCATATCCCAACATGCAAGGAATAGGTGACGTCAGCAAGATATCTTCATCATGTCTCAGGTAAATTTTGTATCGAAACATCTTCACAAATTACCTATCTGTCGCAGAGCTCAATTTGCCTTCAATTTCGTGGCTCGCGATGCTCATCAGGTATAATCATTTTGTTACACGTCCTCTTCTCAGGTTCAGGTCATATTATAATCGTTAAGTCTGTTGATCTTCTTCTGTCTTTCTCTCTATAGGATTCTTATTCACAACAATAATGCAAACAATACAGCAACTCATCGCAAAAGCACTAGCCTACCACCAATCTTTAAAACTATGTTAGTATGCTAGATTAGCCTGTAATATCGCTTCAGCAGTTTCGACCGTGAATCGTAACATCTACATCACTCAACAACATATCAGTTAGTACGCGACCCCTATCCGAAGAAGCAACCGGACCTCAGCCAAAACAGTCTCCTCAAAGGTCTTCCGAACCTCGGGCCGTAGTCTAGCGAAATCACTACCTTTTTGCTCCAAGTATTCTATCACTGGGTTTTTCTCGAGCCGCAACATCGAGTACACTCGATTTGCAAGCATATCTACCTCATCCCTAGGTGCGGTATGAACTCCCCGGATACACCGGCGGATTTCGCACAGTGCATTCCTGTTACTCCGTATCGAGGGCTCTTTCCATGGTATGGGACGAGGCTGTAGGTGATTGTTGTTGTTGTTGAAGATCCTACCTAGCCAGTTTGTGGATATCCTGCATGGTGGGATAGGTAGACAAGGTAGTATGGGGCAGCTGCCCCCTGGGCTTTCACGTGGGTATGATTTGCTTCGTAGAGGGCCTTGGACAAAGTGTTTTGCTTTGTCGGCTTCATCGTTGGGAGCTTTGATGCAGTTGAAGCAGGACATCCTACCTTGTTCTGTCGGGGTTCTGGAGATGATAGGTAAGTGAGGTAAATATGTGAGGCAAAGTAAGAGTAGGAAGTCGGGGAGCAAAAACGGACTTCTTAATTGTAATACTTACCTTGATAAGATTCTTATATATAACAACTGGCGTCTTGTCTGCGATCTGTGCTCTAAATCTTTAAACTTTTGGGGACTGATTTATTGGCGACAGGTAAGTCCGCGTAGAGCCATAATGCCACCATAACATTATTTGTATACCTGAGGCTAATAGGATGGCTTCAACGTTCTCATTGTGTTCAACTTTAAGACAAGTCTATTCTATTGTTCGTGACAACGCTGTCCTTTGTTGAGGGTAGGACTTCAAAGCAAAGCTACCTACTCAGAATATGCACCCCTGTCACAATAAGTGCGACGATCGACACTTTCGCAATATCGAGCACCCGGCACAGAGACGTCCCTGGACGTCGTATAACAGTGCATGCCCTCAATGGTATTGCCACCCCTGACAGTCTGCAAGTTTAGCATATGGAGGGAAACCCCCCTTTGCCTCTTAGTTCATTCTAATGTCTACAGTTGGCAGGATCGCCGGATACAACGTAAGAAAAGCGCCGACTGAATGGTTGAATACCGTACGTACTGTTGTTGTTCGCAGCCAATAATAGAAGTCGGAGTGTTTAGAGACTAGGGCTAAGACCGTATGGTATAATTGACAGGGTTAAAGATCACTCATTCTACTCATCAGACACTCATTGAGATAAGCTCTGGTCTTATGTATGCTAGAAACGACGACTAAAAGCTACCGCCCACAACAGATGCTATCTCAGTTGCTTTATCCCCCTTTCCGTCAGTCGAATTTAACACGTTTCCATTTTCTCTCACACCTTCAGTAGCTTCCATATGGGGACGGAGGATATTCGGTGGCAGGCAGGATCTCGGCATATTGCATGTCTAAATAATTTCTGATTTGGAACGCTTGCTCACGATCAACCCACAAACTGATGAATGCATCTCTTCGGAAGTCCCCTGGGATGGTTATCGACACGCATTCTGTTGTTCTTGACATTTCATTTTCTCTTTCTTTTTTGTAATGTTGACTTTGTCGAATAGCTTCGGCGAGTATGGGGCACAAGACGGTGTCAAGAGTGCTGATGACTGCCTCGGTGTTCCAGACCTTGGGAACTAGATCGGCTATTTAGTAACTTCATTAATCGGTTTCAAAGATGTCTGTCAACTAACACATGTTGTCTGGTAACATCTCGCCAGTGACTGGAATATGGGAAGCTGGGCCCGTGAAAGGCTCGGCAACTATTGGAAGAACATCCAAATTCCGAACCGGGGAAGGCTCGCGAACATGTCGCATAATTTTTATTTTTATTTTCTCCTCTGCTTCATGCCGGCACGCTGCTGATATTAATATATGCTTTACTTTACGATTTTGAAGAGCGCGGACTTACCATTGACGATGGAATAGAGCCTGTCGCGATCGTCAGTCCTCATGTTGATGGTGCAGCTGGTTAAAGCCGCGGAAATATCCACATTGCAGAGGCGATTCGATAGCTTGCGTACTTGGATGAAGTGTTCAACATGCCTCAGGAGAAAGTTGAAAAATACAGGCGGCATGGCCATAATATCGTCCACAGTATACGCCAAGGCACATAGTACGATGGCATGATGACCCAGGCGACGAAGAGCTATCTGACGGTCCAGAGACAGCGTTATAATGTCACCGAAAGCAAAGTGAATCATGGCCTGGATCGGCCGATTAAGATATATCCCACTCAGTCCGCCCAGTCTCTCAAACCCTTTTAGTAGCTTGGATTGAACAACGGTCTGGAGACAGAGACTTTGAGCGGATAGATAGAACATCTGTAAGTGTCTTTCTGTGCAAGGTTCCTCCCAAAGGGTGACTGCCGCGAGGCCGATCTTTCGCAGAAGATCCTGAAGGTCCGACTGTAGCAAAGTCATCATGGAGAAATACTGATTGGGGATAAAGGGCGCAAAGCCTCGACAAATGGGACAATTGTGGTCTAGAGATACACAAATTATTTGCCAAGTCAAAAATGAAGGTGGTAAACATGTGTGTTTATGGTGACTCCAAACCTGGTTATTGATGTCGATAATCGGAGATGGTAGAAGTAGAAGCACTTGGTAGAATCTCCCATGTCGCACTGACGTCCACAGGTATAATCCATTTCAGCATGAGGTGCGGGCGTCGGTCCTTCCTCGAACGATGGTAATTGCGTTGGAAACGTAACCTTAAAGTCAAAGTTAGTGAACTGCAGACAATGACATAACGTACTTTCATGGTTCATCTCAATAAACTGTAGCCGAAAGTGCCTGCCACCGCTCGCAGTTACCCTCGCCGATTTCTTCTTGCCCGTACTTCAATCCGGACGATTTGCAGTCGTGGTTTCTTTCAAACGGGTAGCTCGTTCGGATGGTGATTCTTCTTCGTCGTCCAATAATCGGAGTGTCTCGAGGATGTTTACCACTGTCAAGTGATGCTACCATGTGGAATACTCCCAGCTATGTGGAACAATCAATTGAGGATACGAACCAGCAGCAGGTGATCGAGTTTGGACAATCAGCTCCAGAAAAGAAGCGAAGTTGTGAACATGTCCAGTTTGCATACCATCTACGAATCTGATGCAGTTCAAACGCGGCATGTCAATCGAACAAAACAATCCAGTGTTCGAATCCAACTCTTCCTTGCCCGAAAGGCATTGGTATGGGGAGCTGTCGAGAGACGCAGATATCAATTTAGACTCGAAAACGGATATTCTCACGGTTGCTATTTCATTGTACTAGAATCATGTAAGCCAGAGCAGTGATAGTGCGGGAAATGGGGGTTGTCCCAGAACGTTCTTTAGAATGATGCCAATCTTGAGAAGATTGATACAGACGCTATCAAAATGAGATTCCATCAAAGTCGCCTGCAATTGCTACCGTGGAAGTTGAGGTAGGTAGCCCCGACTGTACCTTGAACTGTCCTGTAATCTCCTACGACATCAACGTTATATAACACTCACCCTCAAGATTTTAGTCACAGAATGCTTTTCTAAGCGGACTTCAGGAAACAATTAGAGGCAGCCTTACGTACAATATTAAATCTTATGGGTTGTAAGCAGGACATAATGGAACGATATGAGAAAACGAGTTACGCGAGCGGGTTAAGTAAATAGTCATCACCAGTGTCGGCCTATGAACATACGGCGATGCTTACACCGAAAGGCCAATCAGCATTGGACAAATTGAGATGTTGGATACGATTTCACGTCAATGCTCCCGAAGCCGGAACGAAATGCATGCGAAGAGCTCTCTGTCTCGTGGGTCGTGAGTGGTAGGGGTCTCCGTTCGGATCGAATGAACTTCCGGTCCCAGGACTTTGATATGCACTTCTGACCGTGTCTAGTTAGAATCTTATACCTAGCTGACAGTTTAGAGAAACATCTCAATACCTTGGCAATAATTTACCTGGGGTGACTTTCCCAAGAATGTGCAAAGACAAAGCTCAGATAGTACCAAGGAAATCCCATCTGTGGAGGTAGTGTTTGCAGCGGGGACTGTTTCTCCCAGGGTCTCGGCACTCCATTCTCGCGAGGTTCCGCGTCGGGGGAATTTCTCCAGACATGCCCTTCTATAGGACGGAAAATCTACGGGATGGAAGTGCAAGGTGTGATCGATGGGATCTACGTGATTGAAGGTGCTATGCAGATGATCTTCAGATCAAATGAAACTACACGGATATATATAGACACTGGTAAGAAAAGACATAAGCTGTCTTGGGTAAATGGGATAGCAATATCAAGATAGGATACTCGTGATAAGGTCAATCGAGATCCAGCTACCTACTCCCACCCGCCCACCGCCACCAAAATGAGACACCTCCAAACCCTCCCCTTCCTCCTCCCCGTGGCCGCCGCCGCCACACCAGCATTCATCCTAGCAGGCGACAGCACAACAGCCGTACAAGCCGCCAACGGCGGCGGCTGGGGCAACGGATTTCTCTCTTTCTTAATCTCTCCCGCGACAGGGGTGAATAAAGGTCACAACGGGGCAACGACAAAGTCCTTCGTCGACGGCGGGGATTGGGACGTCGTCAAGGGACTCGTGAGTGATTATAAAGACGACGACGGAGACGATGTCTATGTTACCGTTCAGTTTGGACATAATGATCAGAAGGATACCTCTGGTGTGAGTCTGGAGCAGTTTGAGAAGAATTTGGTGGCGTTGGCGGGGGACGTTAAGGCTTGGGGCGGCACGCCAGTGAGTTCTTTTTGTGTTTTGTGTTCGAGGCGCTGGGTTGGGTTGGGTTGAGGTGAGGTGGAATGAGATGTGTATGAGGGTGAGATTGTCGGCTGCTCGGGTTCCTTTGGGTCGGGTAACAATAACAGGGTTAAATGCGAGAAATATGTCTGGAGAATAATACTAAACACACAAAAAGCTCCTCATAACCCCTCTCACCCGGCGCTCCTTCACATCAAACAACACAGCCTCGGACTCTCTCCACGACCAGCGACTAGCCACCATCTCGGCAGCCTCGACCGCAGGCGCCACATATCTGGACCTGAACGCCGCAAGTCTCGCCTACGTAGACGCGATCGGCGAAGATGCCGCGCACGCTTATAATCTCAAAGAGGACGATAACACCCATCTGAATGCCTGGGGAAGCGTCGTCTTCGGCCGTATCGTGGCAGATTTGTTGCTTGAGAAGAAGCCCGAGCTGGGACAGTGGATTAAGGCGAATGAGACGATGAGTAGGCTTATACAGGAGGGGCTGCCTGCTTGATTATGCTGTATGTTTGAGGACATGATATGATATGATATGATACGCGGGATGACTGAAGGAGACGAAAGAATGAAAAGAGTTACGGGGGAAACGTTAGTATTCCCGCACAGTCTCCAGCTGTCAAATTGTATCCTTCAACTTTCGAAGAGTTATTTGTATCAAACATCGCAGATGAAAAATCCGTTATGCTTAATGTGACGTATGTATCAACAGATGCATATTGATCTATATTCAGGGCTGAACAAAATCATGCCGCATGCATATAAGTACATCAGAACCAACACATTCTCTCTCAGCTCCATACGCTGCCCATGTAGATGAATGGAACAGATCCAGAAAGATCAAGTCTTCCGAAACGCCTTCCATGATCGCTCGTACGCATGCACTCCCGTTTTGTAAGCCATGTAAGTTCCTTTAGGATACAATTGCCTCATGCAACAGAAGAGAAGCGTAGGAGAAAGAGCGGAAAAGGGGGAATGATTTTTCGACGACGCCGAGCTCCTAAAAATCAATCCTTGTTTGTTCTGTACCTTCCCTCCCCCCCGATGGGTATAAGTTGTGTTTTCGTGGGTAAATGCGAAAACATCGTAGTTGTTGCTGTTGCTGGCCAGGAAAAATAGACCAGGCCATCGGCATGCTCGATTGCATCGTTGAATAAGCGGGGATCGTAGTGACGAAGGTGTCAAATCTATCCAGCCGAATTTTCCCCCTCCGAACCTTGCCCTTTTATACAGATCTTCGTGTACCTCTCCGTTTTCCTCAAGAACGCCTTAGCCAACCCTATTCCTCGCTTCCGCATCATTTACCCCGCCTTGGTATCGTTCGATGTCGGATGGGACACGCCCATCAACTCCTCTCGCTGCTCTCGTTTTTGTCTACCCAAGCGTTCACACCATTCTTCCGCACTTACGAGAGTGCCGTTCAAAACTCCGGAGACCTGCGACATCATATCCAAACCCTCCTTTGCGAGGAGCAGCACCCGTCGGGCGCTCTCTCGTGTCTCCGTTTCTTCTCGTTGTTCTTGCCCTTGACGCCCTTCTTCTATACTAGCTTCTCTCTGATGACTGGCTTCACGATCGCTAGCCATGCTGGCCAGATGGAACCGTTGCGGTAAACTCGTTAAATGTCGCCGAACAAGCTCTCTAGCATTTTCCGGGAGGGCGCCACCAGCGTAGCGACTCACGGTGTTGATGGCGTCCTGAAGTGTCTTGAGGACATCTGAGCGCAATACACCAATTTTGGCCGCGAGCTGGCTTCTGTCTTCCAGCCCCTGCCCTGTAGAGGTACCTTGCATCGGGTGATCCCCATTCGACTCAAGGCTTCTCCGTTCGTATTTCTCCATGGTGATGTTGAGAGAATTGACAACATTCCCGATGTGAGCATTAGCCCATCGAAGCCAACCCAGACAGTATTTCAAACTTCGGAGGCTCTCCTCGCTCATTGCTATGCTTAACCCCGACGTCGACATGATCAAGCGCGATTGCCATGCCGGGCTATTTTGACGACCGTCAGAGCCTGGCTGTTGTTCAGTATAGGGAGGCGATCGAAAATCATCATAAGCTGGTAACGTGTCGACTGTACTGGCCATAGACAATCGTCGATCGTGCGAGTTCTCCAAGGATGCTCTCGGTGTTTGGGCACCAGAACCGGGCTCTGGGGTCATGTCCCTGTACTCACCGTCTCCGGAGCCAACTTTCCTCCGTTTGTTGGAACCTTGTCCTTCCAGGTCGTCACCATGGGGTTGAGAGCGTCGTAAGAACCACCGTACACCATTCTCGACTCCAGTCACTCGTCCGACAGATCCAACAGTATTAGCGATGGGTATGACGTAGCCCTCGACATATTCAATGCTCGTCTTGATGCGCGGATAGTAGTTTTTAGAATTCGTGTATGCCGACGTAGCGCTATCAATTGTCGTGGCGAGGAACGGGTGTGATGTGGTGAGCAATGATAACAATGGCTCTGGCTGCTGCCCTCTGGTTAAGGATCGAGGTGACCTAGGAGGGGTTGATCTGCGTATTGGAGAAGATACGAAATCTGCATGCCAATAATTGTTGTCAGCATTCCTGTATTATTGGAGCTTCGTAAAGTCGAAGAATGCCGCTCAATGCCGGCAATTATTGATCGAATGAACTGACCTGCTCTAAGATCACCGAGGGCTTCGGCGGCCATGCGCACATCGGGATCATCGAGGCTTACGCTGCTGGCGCGTCCATTGTGAAACCGATCCGGCGACGCAGCGCTCATAGTACCACTACTACTCGTGTCCGTTTCCATTCGCAGAGGCGGCTCAGGGTCCTGAACATGGCTAGGGTTGTAATAAGCCGTCAAAGGGTTGAGACTTGGCCAATGGGTCAAGGGCGGGGGAGCAGGCGGTGAGTATACTGGTTCCGGCGGGCGCTGTGACGAAGGCGCGAATTGCTGAGCCGATGGCGAAGATGAAGATGAGGAAGAGGGAGATGCAGATGCTGTTATGGACGAAAGCGACGGTAGAGTTGGGTATCTATTGTTGTTACTGCCCCCGTTGGGTCCGTGGTTCCCGGTATCGTGCTTCATGTCGCTTGTCGATTTCATAGGCGCAAGTTCAGCGTTCTCAGAATCGGAGAAGGGTAAGGGAGTGTCGCGGGTTTGACTATACGAAGGGGGAGGATATAATGGAAGTTTAAACTCTCGGTCCTGTCGGTCAAAGACCGAGAGTGAAGAGTCGGGGGACGGCAGCGCGTGTTTTCGCGACTCAGTGTGATGGCGAAGCAATTCATGCTTCTGATCGTATGTCTGCCGTGCCAATGGCGACATGTAGTTGTTCATATTGTCAGTCGGCTGCTCCATCGCGGGGACAAGACCATCGAGGCCGCAGACGTCTCCCTCTCCTATCCCTGTGCGAGGCACCGAAGACTGGCAGAAAGATAGTAAGCGAAGCGACAGGTCGCACTGGTGTTATTGGGCAATCATTTGCTTAGACGATTATCAGGGTATAATTTAGATATAGTTAACAAAATAAAAAAAGAGGGAAAGTCAAAATTAAAATAAAGTAGAGTAGTGGTGGTGGTTGGCGACAAGCCGACTTGAACGAACAAGAGTAACCAACGGTCACGACAACGATAATGATTAAAAGAGGACGATAGGGAACGAGGGAACGTCTGTCGCTTAGTACCACGGAATCACGAGCAACTGGACCCCGAAACTGCAGAAGCAGCAGCTGCACAATGATGAGTTATCTACGCAGATGGGTCTTTGGGCGGCTCCGCTCAACTCCTCCTTGGGTCGGCTAAGCAAGTCTTGGGAGTACAGGCTACTCGATGCGATGTGGGCTGTGTCATATGTTGTACGCTCTCTTATGATGGGTGTAAATGCCGAGTTCCAGTGATGGTAACTGACGGCTGTGGGTTTAGAGTCTGTCTGACTGACTCGTGATAGCGCAAGTAACAGTAGCCAACTCTTAGCGGTCGGCCCTTTTGTTCCAGTCTATCAGACGACGGGGATAAAAGAAGGCTGAAAGACGATGATGTGAGTATATCGACCGGCTGTCTTAGGGTTGCGGGGACAGTCAATTTTAAACCGTATTTGTATGTGTATAAGCATATGTATAATAGAGAAATGGGAAGAGAATGCGTAATGAACAATAAAGTAATGCAGGTAGGTATGACGACGGAGTGAAGATCGGGGGAAGAATTAAGAACCAGTCTGGATCGTGAAGAAGAGGCGGGTTGGCAGAATTAGGTGTAGCACGATGAGAGAGATTGAGAGGCGGCGGCAGAGGCCTGTGGGCGTGTTTGAGACCTGTGACAGGGCACGAGTGAGTTCAGCCTGCATCTTCAGTGACACGTGCGTGTACCTGTTACTGTACCGGGTCCCAGCGCTCACCTTGTCTTTGGTACCTGTATAAGCTGTCAGTGCTGAACCGAACAGCGAATAGGCCCCCCAATTCTCAACTGCCAATTGGTCTGTACCTATAACGCTGTGGAGACAAGCTAAGCTGCAGGGTCCCGAAGCAGTCCAGGGAACTTACGGGGGCAATTCCGAAGCCTTCTGTGCGCGAATAGTGGGCCAGAAAGGATCCTTTATAGAGCTCGGTTCGGCAAGTAAATGGCCTATCAATCCTTCCACTCGTTGTCAATTCTTTATCACTTTTGCTTGTGAAAACGACGCCTTCTTACCACGACATCAAAATTTCTCTACATACCTATCTCTACCAACATGATCCCACTCATCATTCATCATCATATAACCTATCAAACTACCTCTAAACCAGGTATCACAATACATAAAAGCGTTGCATAGTAGTAATCATCATTGACAAATCGCAACAACTGCCTCGAATCAGAAGATAGTCAAAAAGTATGGGATCGGCGGTGTGTCGTAATGGCCATGATTGGCAGGCAGCGTCCTTCGCCGCTCTATGGCGTGGACTAAGTATGCTGTACAAGCACGTGTCAAACCCTCCCTCAATTGCCAAATGATAAAGTACCTGAGAAAAGGTACCCATACCCCGGCCACATGATCACATGCAAGTCTCAACTGTGACACCATACATCTACTAGTAGAAACTAAATCCCGGCCAATTGGAATCAGAGTAAAAAACCCGGCACCTTAGCATCGCGACCATGCCTCTTCTTGGATGCCCTTGGATGCCTTTACTCTCCCCCATTGTTACCAATCCAGGCATTTAATCTGTAAGTAACCACCCGTATATGCATTAGTAGGGGTTGTAAGGACGATGAAATAGGTCACGACGAGACATCGTTCGTCCTTCTAGGTAATTTAGGTTGTGTTGCATTTTCAACAAATCTCTTTCTGTTCCTCTTCTGCAAGTGATGACAAAGCAGTTGAGAGCGCATCAAACACATGTTCGTACATGGTCAGAATGAACCTGTCTGACGACGATCCACTGATGCTACAGTATTATGGGTAGTTTTTGATCCTATTTTGGGATGAGTTCTGGGACGAGTTTACCGAAGAGCACATGTCAGAGGTTTGAACGCCTATGATTTGCCAGTTGGGATGCTAGATTAATATGATCAACCAAGGGGAAAATATGCAGTTGGTAGCTTCTCCCTTTCCCCAATACTTCCATATCTTTGTACAATCTACTTAATGCAAGTGTTAAAAACAACCGTGGAAATTTACTCATTTCAAAAACCCTACTGTGTTTTGCACGAATTTGTCTACAGGATCATCTCATCTCGTCATGTTACGATCGGCATACCTTCAGTACGAATAACCCGCGGATGTCCGGGTTATCAGGGCATTTTAAAGTTTGCTCAATGAACTTCCTGTGCCTTTAATCCAACTTCTTGCATGGCTGGCCTAGTCTAATACTACTACTAGGCGATGCATGGGTGACATCAGTGGCACAGTTCACGTCTAGACTAACTCTAATGCGACCTCTCTCGTAAAGGTCGGATTTACCCCGACGCGGCCGGCTCGAGGCAAAGGAGATCGGCAAGTCGAGGCAAAATGATGTTCGGTCCCTCTGACGCCGCCCAAGCAACAAGTCGTCACCAAGACGGCGACGCAATGCACGGGCAGCTCTTATGGTACCATATCCAGATTGAATCCTTCTCCGCGCCTCGAAATCGCAAGCAACACTAACATCAACACGATCGGAAGACCGACAGAATGCCAGATCCAGTTGTGTGTTTCCAGAAAGAATAATGAGCTGCACTGTCTAATGGACGCGTGAAGAAGAAAAGGAGAGAAGAAAGGTTTCTTTGAAAAATTAATGGCGAGAGAATATGGTGGACGGGGAGTGGGGTCTAAAAAGTGGTCCATGCGCGACTATCATGTGACTTGCCTGAAAGCTTCAGCTGAACTGCGATTGTGGCTGGTAGACTATAATCTGTGGCTCTTGCTGAAGCTTAGCCTCTGTGGCTTTACCATTGTTCAGCTTTAAGGCCAGTTGATTTCATAAAGCGACGTGGGGTTTAGCTTAGTGGAAGGCTTCCAATATCAACACCAACACGTGCTATACCGCTACTCGACAAGACGACCAGCAACTTTATTTGAAGAAATCATCAATTATACAAATTATCCCGTAAACAATCCAATCGCATGAATACGTAGAATCGAAGTCACAACTGGGCGAAGCGCCAATTGGCATCCGCCTCCTTTTCTCTTAATCTTTTTAAATCCGACACAAGCAACGTATAACGATGGCATCGGCAGTATTCTTCCTCGATTTGAAGGGCAAGGTGCGAACATTACAATCTACGCCCAGTCTGATATCTGCGTTTCGTACTAATCGTCGCGATACAGACCCTACTTGCTCGAAACTACCGGGGTGACATTCCCATGTCCGCCGTCGAAAAGTTCCCTGTCCTCCTCAGCGAAGCCGAAGAAGAGTCATCCGCTGTGCCACCATGTTTCTCGCACGAGGGAATCAATGTTTGTCAATCACTGCCGCTTAAGACAGCTCATAGCCCATATCACTGACACGGCGTAGTACCTCTACATCCGACACAACAACCTCTACCTCCTCGCCCTGACAAAACGAAATACCAATGCCGCCGAGATTTTGCTTTTCTTACATAAGATCGTCGAAGTATTTACAGAGTACTTTAAGGCCCTCGAGGAGGAATCCATTCGCGACAACTTTGTCATCATTTACGAGCTACTCGACGAGATGATGGATTTCGGCTACCCCCAGACCACCGAGTCCAAGATCCTACAGGAATACATCACCCAAGAGTCACATAAGCTAGAAGTACAGAGACCGCCTATCGCGCTCACAAATGCCGTGTCATGGCGGTCAGAAGGCATACGGTACAGGAAGAACGAGGTGTTCCTAGACGTGGTGGAAAGTCTAAACCTACTCGTATCCGCGACCGGCAGCGTGCTGCGCTCCGAGATCCTAGGCGCCATCAAGATGAAGTGCTACCTCTCCGGCATGCCGGAACTACGACTGGGCCTAAACGACAAGGTCATGTTCGAGACGACGGGGCGGACGACGCGGGGGAAGGCCATCGAGATGGAAGACGTCAAGTTTCACCAGTGCGTCCGGCTGTCGCGCTTCGAGAACGACCGCACCATCTCCTTCATCCCGCCCGACGGCGAGTTCGAGCTCATGAGCTACCGCCTGAACACGCAAGTCAAGCCCCTGGTCTGGGTCGAGTGCGTTGTTGAGAGCCACTCGGGCTCGCGCATCGAGTACATGTTGAAGGCGAGGGCGCAGTTCAAGCGACGGAGCACCGCGAACAACGTTGAGATCATCGTCCCTGTCCCCGACGACGCCGACTCCCCCCGCTTCCGCACTAATATTGGGAGCGTCCACTATGCGCCTGAGCAGAGCGCTATCGTATGGAAGATTAAGCAGTTTGGGGGTGGCAAGGAGTTCCTCATGCGCGCGGAGCTGGGGCTGCCGAGTGTTAGGGGGGATGATGAGCATGGAGGCGGTATGACGGGCGGCTTTGGAGGTAGTATGGGTGGTGTCAATACTAAGGGCGCCAAGAGGCCTATCCAGGTTAAGTTTGAGATTCCATACTTCACTACGAGCGGTATTCAGGTGAGGTATCTGAAGATTACAGAACCTAAGGTATGTCATTTTTTTCTTTGTCCTTCTTCTTCCGACGTTGAAGGTGTTTACGATAACTAACTTGGCTATAGTTGCAATACCCATCACTTCCTTGGGTAAGATACATAACACAATCCGGCGATATTGCGGTGCGTTTACCGGATGCTGTTTAGATGGGGTAGATAGTTGAAAGATAGGTTAATGAGAAGCGTTCTTTGAGATGACTATTCGGACCGATTGCTGCTTGTGATAGATCGTTTGATCGGTGCTGCGTAGACTCTTACCTTGGCTGCCTGTTTGAAAGAGACAAAGAGCGAAAGTTTTGGTGGGCCTGGATTTGAATAATTTCTGGGTGAGTTATGTCGGTTGCCGTCCTTGAGCAAGGATGCAGTAAGGGCCGAGCGGGAACCTTGCTTCCGTCGTTTGTTTCGCGAGTGTTGAGTTGTCGGATGAGTTCGTCATAGGTGTAGGCGTCGATGTTGAGCTGGTTACTATCTTCTAGACACCCAACGAATCTAGGTTCGTGGGTGTATGCTCTCGGTGACCGTGGTGGTTGCGGGCCATCAGGGTAGTGTCCTATGCTAGATGAGCTAAGCTGCTGATGTGATGGTCTGAATTAATGATACCTGTTATCCGTCTTTATCTATTCATACTTCATAATTGGGAGATTGATACGTCTTATCGACCTCATCGAGCTGGGTCCCCAGGGAGATTTATCATTTTGATTCGGCAGAACTATTACTATTTCGACCCCAACTATGTCCTAGTTTCTCAGCTCAAGTCTTCTCGCAATGATATGAGTTGCCTTTACCAACCCCCTTCGAGTTTCAGGGATTCATGGCCTTGCCTTTGTCTTTGTGAATTAATCCCATACCGGGCGCCCAGCTTGGCAGAATGTTACGTTACTAGCCATGTCCTTATATATACTTACGTGGTATTACATGACACGTGATCTTCTTGACCTTGCTATGTGAGAGAGGAATCTGCAAAGAGGACTGACTCTATGACTCCATTTGTGAAACTTGATAGCAATCGGTGATTTTTCGGTATGTTTCTAGTTGTCTTCCGTCACTTGTGTATATCATGTTTGCAGTATATCCAGATTTCCATCTTTGTATCTACATCCAGTTTCATCGATCGCGCCTTTCCCGTCTGCCACTTGCTCTTTTATGTCACTTGTCTATACTCGCTGTGAATGTTACATGTTAGTGTCATATTCGTATTTGTCACCATATTCGTGGCTTGATCTCTATCATCTCACTCGTATCGGGCATTAAACATATGACAGTCGATATGTATCCATTTTCTGTTAGTGTATGCGAGATAGAAAGGAGGGAGATGACATGTTACGTAGATCCATTTGGATATGGGTCTGTTTATATAGAACGAAGCCCTGAATAATGAGGGTGAATAGCAGCATCACGTCCCCCACGGCCTACTGCGTACGTTCCGAATGCGTAATCACTTACAATAATACGCTATCGTTTCGGCTCGCGGCTCGCTTCTTGGTTTGATACGCGGCTCTCAATATCCTTAATATCACTAGTATGGTCGTCGCTGAATTTACTACTACCATCGGGACACTTGGCATATTCTCCTTTCTATCTTTTACAATCACCATCACGACCAATGCGTCTAATTGACGTCGAAACCCTCGAACTGAAAGAGTTCTTCAATGATGTGCCCCGTTACGCCATCCTCTCTCACACTTGGGGCAACGAAGAAGTGACTTTTCAAGAATATCACGCTGCTATGGGTCCTGACGCTCAGCGCTACACTAATGTCAAGCAGAAGGCAGGCTTCCTCAAGATTTTGGGTGCGTGTAAGCGCACCCAGGCTGATGGGCTGCAGTACCTATGGTGCGATACCAACTGCATTGACAAGAGCAGCTCCGCTGAGCTCTCTGAGGCGATTAATACCATGTATGCTTGGTATTATAGCTCTGCCGTCTGCTATGCGTATCTCGCCGATGTTAATGCTGATGAGCCTTTGTGGACTGGACCTGGTGAGGCTAAAAGCCACAGTCGGTTTGAGAATTCTCGTTGGTTTACTCGTGGTTGGACTCTTCAGGAACTACTTGCCCCGAAGAAAGTTGTTTTCTTTGATTACGCATGGAAAGTCCTGGGAGATCGCAGTGGTCTTGCGGAGGTCATTTTAAGAATTACGAGGATCAATGTTGGGGCATTACATGATCGGGGTACCGTCAGGGAGTATTCAGTTGCCCAACGTATGTCATGGGCTGCTGATCGTAAGACATCAAGGCAGGAAGACATTGCGTACTGCCTGTTGGGTGTGTTTGATGTCAACATGCCCCTTCTCTACGGGGAAGGTTATAAGGCGTTTGAACGGCTCCAGCTCGAGATCATTAAAGTTTCGGATGATCAAAGTCTCTTCGCCTGGGACAATGTATCACAAAATGTTGATCTATGTGCCGGGGCACTAGCCCCGTCTCCTGATGGTTTTTCTGCTTGCGGCTCTATTGTTAGAGACAATGAGATTGGAAGAGTGCCTTATTCTATGACAAATTTAGGTATATCGATCACACTCAGAATGATACAGACAGCAGAAGATTTCGTTTCTATGGTCGCACTGAATTGTTCACACGAACTTTATGGACATATTCCTAGAAGGACTGCAGCTCAGAATAGAGTTCGATCTCCGATTTGGGTTTTCTTAAAGGATCTAGGCGATGGACGGTATTCAAGGTGCCACGTGCCAAAGCTGGTTCTCTATCATTCGTATCCTAATATGGTGGGTGGATCCTCAAGGACCATATTCTTTGTCTTGAGGGGTGAACCCGGAGGCAACTTGACATCTCAAGCTGAAATATTAGTAGCCGGCAAAAATCCTTGGCTTCATTGCTCAGGATTTCGCCTTTTACTTGGATGGGGAAACATGAACCCTCAGCATGGTGTCTTTACTGAGACTCGCATTCCAGGGAGATTCTATAATCAAACTCTGAAGTCCCGCTCTCCTTCGTCACTATCGCACGAGCTGCTTGCCACCAAGAACTTCAGCACAATACTATCAATTGAATGGGACCAGCTCCTTCGGCCACGACATTGGCTCCATACAACACTCCGCGATCATGAATTTGGTATTGTTCATCAGATGTCTGGTATCAGCAAGTGGCATTGGCTCTTTGATACGTTTTGCTGGGATGAAGATGCTCCAGCCCGGGTTTCCACGGTCACTAAAGCCCATGAACTTATACGTAACTCATATAAGGAGTATTTACCTAACCACGACAATACATTTACGCCATTGGTCCTTGAGCGTAATGTATTTAATGACTTACATGGTTCGGTGGAATTGCTCGTGGATGTTATAATACGAGATATCCCGGCTTGCCTGTCGGAGCGTAACGGTACGAAGCGATGATGACAAGCGCAGTGTACAGGCCCTGAAAGTAAATACAGCAACAATTGACTGTTCTTCAAACCGCTGTAACTAAACTCAATTTTTAGTCGGACATACGTTTACTGTCGGTGTTCTCCCATTTAACTATATTGGTTATATGGTCTGTAACATAATATGTGTAATACAGTCTATTAAGTCTTGACTAGCTATTCTCTTTGCATAATGATGAAAATCAACATATTCTAACAAATAATAGGTAAAAACAGAGGGCTTTAAAACGTACAGCACAGTAACATGACAGATAGGCCGCATTCTATGAGAATCTATGAGCCATCTGTGCGCTAAATAGCATATAATACTTATCTGTCACAAGGGCCAGAGTGCTAGGGTTTGAAAGAGTATTCATTATCGCAATAGACCTCTTGGGTGCCGAGGAGGCCATAAAGGTCTAAGTTCCTCCCTCGAGCCCAGGCGGCGAATCCAGGTATATACACGAATAGCTTCGGTCTGGCTGGCCTGGATAACTCAGGTCCGTATCGCTATTATCGTAGGCTTAAGCAAACACGATAATAGTGATCATGAGACTTATGAATAAGCACGGCTAGCTGAATATACGAAACGCCGTCTTGCGGATTAATCACATGATATCGCCGATATGACCCTGGTATATAGGTAGTTGCATTCTCATGCCTAGGGGGCAGTCCGTGTGACACTATCGGCCATCTAGTTGTCAGAGGTAAGTGCCTCGAATGAATAGAGAGACCTGCTTGCAGCCAGGAAGGTAGTTGTTAGGGCTCAATAGAGTGATCAATTGACTGAACCACCCAAATCAAGGGGGGTTCAGTCACTTCTATACACAGGATCTACTAGTTCTACACTATAGGGTAGTCGTGAACTACAGTAGTTCCCTGACACGAGTGGTCTTCAGATGAACTAGCTTACAAGCTTTCGAGCTAGTATCTTTAGCAGTTGGATTATTACATGAGATTCGTTCCCGGCGTTCCCTAGTAGCTCTACAGACCCCGCAAGATCCGGTATCGAGCGCACAATATCTTTTAAACTCGCTGGCTCTATTATCCCTTTTACGAACTGCCATATTCCCAGAACATCAAATCGTTCCATATTATTTAGCCGCATATTATCATCTTCAAGAATATCAATGCATCTTTGTATGTCGTAGCCTACTAGATAGATTATATCGTGGGCAGTTTTGAGATTGTCAAGCATTGTAGTGAGTACGGGACCAATCTCATGACAGTTGAGGTAGCCTGTGCGACCGAATCGAAAGTCTGAAGAGTTCGTCAAGCTGGATGATTGCTCTAGGCCGTTTTTTTCGTCTATATCCCAATAACATGATTCGATATGAAATGAATTATCAAGAAGCCATGTTGAAAAACCAACGCCGGTGACTCGCGCATCGCTCGACCCAATGGTATGAACTTGAAGTGCTGCAAATAACACTTGCGGATTCTTTGGATGCTGCCAGAGCTTGATAAGCTTCTTAATGTCCGCTCTTGAGTCGTTGTGTGCTATGCGTTGGTCGGGACTTTTGATGGGTAATAGTTTATTGTTACTGTCTTTGGAACGAGCTGCGAATATGGTAGATAGAAAGCTAAAAGATCTTGCTAAGTATCGATACAGTGTGTAGAAGTCAATATATCTGAACATGTCCCTGACTTAGGAGACAATTATGCACGATATATTAGCTGTCGGTATTCACCTTGCGTTTCTTGAAATCGGGTATCTTTTGAGGCTGATTTTGTCAACTGGAATAAAGGATCGAGTAAGGACAGAACCTGGGTAATAATCGAAGCAAGCTCTCTTTAAAATATTCTGCAAACGTCTTCACTATGACAATGGATCTCCATATCAATAAAGAACAAAGCATCAGGACTTGATCAACCAGCCTGATTTCAAACAGTTTCATTATATGCTCGTTCCTACGTACTGATTCTTGAGTAGTAAGAATATAGTAGGTATGTCACTTGGGTGTTGTATTGAAATTGCCACTTCAAACCACGACAAACGGTAGGCTCTCATGTAATGATGCCAATGGCTCTATTGAGTCTCATCTTAGGGTTCAAATCGCCAGAGTGCAAAGAGCTCAATTAAATTAAGTAATGATCGAGATTAGGTGATACCTACTAGGAAGTTGATATGTAGATCAGTAATACTGAACATTACATAGGTGCCTAGCCTGGGCCCCACATGTTCCCCAGACTCGTGGTGCAGATGAACCCCCACGCTAGTCTACACCCCCGCGCGGGCGCGTTTATTGGGAAATCTCCTCAATTTCGGGGCTTGAAAACACTCGGACCCCCATCGACTTGTCCGTACCTGGCCGCTTTAGCTTCGCTTTCATCCCCCAACATACCTCACACAAAGCACTTCGGGGTCAACATACATGCCAAAAGCGGGTGAACTGGCCATGTCGCTGTTCAATGGCGTCTCAGCAGCAAGCAACAGGCCCGGGCTCCAGCCCAGCCTTGGGCTACAAGCGAGCCAGCCGTAAGGGAGCCCCCAAGAAGTTTGCGTGCGACTGGCCGACATGCGACAAGATCTACTCGCGACACGAACATCTCCAACGGCATCAATTAAACCGTAAGGCTGATCACTCATTCCCGCCCATCCAGACCCTGCAGCGTGTGGGTCTCGATGCCGTGTTGCCGTGTGCCGAGGCTGACTGACGTTACCCAAAAGATGAGCCCAAGCAGATCTACAAATGCGATGTGCCGGACTGCAATCAGATGTTCGTCCGTCAGGATCTGCTGCTGCGACACAAGAAGCGCCACTCCACTTCATATGTCCCGAGAAATCGGGCGAGTAGTTTCAGTATCACCGCCAAGGATTCCTCATCGGATGGGAACTCGGTGTCCTCGCCGGGTGTCGCCAGCAATAGCCAGGCTGCTTCAGTGCCGACGCTCGCACCTGCGCCGGCATCACAGTTGGGTTCGGCATTGCGACCAATATCTTTGCCACAACCTACGCCTCCGACACCGGCGTCGGTATTCCAGCGGCAGCCCGTCAGTATGCCTCGCAACGCTTCAGTGTTGCTAAGTCCGAACTCTACCATGAATTCTCAGCCAACTCCGACAAGTTCCTTGCCGCATACGCCATCTTGGTCTCGACCTGTAGAGGGAGTTAGCATGCTGCCGCCTAAAGCTACTTACTATCCTCAGGGGCCAGCTATCCTCCATGACCACTCTACGTTCATGCCATTCTCAGACCTCCCTGTTCCCAACGACGCAGGAGATCTATCGACTAACTTCGCCGTTTGGCTATTCGATAACGACCGCGCCTACGGGGATTTGAATGTTGCTAATCTCTCATTTGTAGAAGCTGGCTTAGAGTCTCCTTTCAACAACAACATACACTACGACCATGAGTCTCTGACCAGCAGGTCTCAGGTCGACCACACGCCGCCCCGTCATTCTGATTTGCCTGACGAGCTGATATCCGAGACTCGTCGCATTGAAATTGTGAACTACATAGGCATGTTCCGTCAGAAGCGGAATGAATACGACTCGAAATTAGGTTACCTTTTACACGAGTCTGGAAACGACCTCCCAAATATCCGGTTAGATCTCCTACACGAGTGTGTTCGCCTTTACTGGGAATTTGTATCACCCCGCCTACCCATTGTTCACCAGCCTACCTTCTCACCTACGAGATGTCACATTCATCTGCTTCTTGTCATGATCGCATTGGGAGCTGCACAGATTCATTGCCAATCTCCTACGGGCGAGCACGAAGAGTACGAGGCACTCGCTGACCTCATTATAACATCTGTCCGTCTCGAGATCCTTGATGTGGGTGCAGTGGCGCCTGTTGATCTATGGGTTGCCCAAGCGCTCTTGTTTGTAGAATTTTACGAGAAGATGTGCTCGACGCGGAAGCTACATGAAAGGGGCCATATGTATCACTCTGTCACTCTTAATCTGCTAAGGCGAGGGAGCCCACTCATCGGTAAAGCAGGCCTGGAATCGCCGCCAGATGAACAGAATGGTGTTGATCCGAGCACTGATGACCGAGTTTGGTGGGTCCGATGGGCAGAAACCGAAGCAATGCACAGAGTAGTCTTCGCCGCTTTCATGATGGATATTATTCACGCTGCCATGTTCGGTCACGCAGCCGATATGGCACCTCACGAGATTCGTTTACCTCTTCCCTGCGATGAGGCTTTGTGGTCAGCTCCAAACCACGAGAGTGTGCGCCAACGCGAGTCGAATCTTCGTATGTACGGCGTCGAACGGGTTTTCTTCCTAGAAGGCCTGAAACAAGCTCTGCACGGGCGAGTGGTGAAAACACACTCATTCGGACGTATGATCATCATGTGTGGTCTTCTTAGCGTCGGATGGCACCTACGACATCGTGAGACACACCTCAAGTGGCTGGATGACGCTCCTAACGCGTCGGAAACAAGAGACAAATGGTGCCAAATGCTACTGAAAGCTTTCGACGATTGGAAGACAAGTTTTGATGACGCTATTGGCTCAACCGGTGCAAACAACACCGAGCCGAGTCTATTAGAACAACAGTCTGCAGCAAATGGTTTGATCCAAAGTGCTGCAGTTTTGTATCACTTGGCTCACATCAGTCTCTATGTTGACATAATCGACTGTCAAGTTTACGCTGGTGCAAAACGTTTGATCGGTCGCAAAGTGTCTTCCCGAGACCTTACTAATGTAAACACACGAATGGCTTCATGGGCCGGGCAGCCGCTCACTAGGCGCGCAATACTACACGCCTTCAAACTTCTCCATCGAATCCTCATTGACCCGCGCCAGAAGAAGATTGCTTTGATACAAGAACCTGGCATTAGCAGCGCAGGTCCCATTCAATATTCAACTCGTGCTGACTCTGACCCCCACCGACCGTGGATCATGTACTACGCCACTTTAAGCATTTGGTCCTACGCACAAGCGCTCAAAGGTCAAGGTCAGATCACTCAACCTTATCATGCGAGTAGAATGCGGCGTGGCCTGAACCTCGTGCCTGAGTACCTTTCAAGGACTGCCAAACTGTCTGAGCTAGATTCAGCCACGTCGACTACCCTTTGTGATGGACTACTGGAGCTACTTGATGTGGTATATCCTCTCTTGGCCCAATCACATTCGGAGATACTACGAGAGGCTTGCAATCGACTTGAGAACTGCAAGGAGCTGATGTATAGCGGTGGCGCAACTTGAACAAAGAGGTCTCAGATGCTTTCATCAAATAGTTTTGGCGGCCCACTTATATACCTAGATTCGAGATTCGGGCCTTAAAGGGGCAAGCCTTTGAGTCAGTTTTTGGCTACCGTAGCAGCCAGTCGGGCTCGGCTGCGGAACATCTGCACATAGCTGGGTAAGAAACTCACATCATCCTCAAATCTGCGTCCTATCCCTCTAACTTCTATCAACAATAGTGCTGTACTGTCTGACAAAAAGACTTTTGAGAGTACGCAAGAAAATGGCTTGTAACCCCCGGCCTCACTATATTCTCTAAATCAATATATTGTGCCGTGGCTCCATGACACGTTTTGATTAATAAATATTGGGATGACCATCGCGGCGGTTGATGATATCATAAAACGGCTTATGGGGATACATCGAGCGACGGTACGGTAACTTAGTATGTATTTTGTGGATATGATGGTTTATGCGTAATGGTAGGGAGTGCCATTATGAGCAGCTTGGTAAGGTATAATGTGCCAGTTCAGGTCACTTAGTCAGTAATGAAACATAATTATAAAGACTTATGTATACCTTGTTGATAATATAAATCCTATCGAGCGCTGAGCGACTGGGGATCTTGAGCTTCGATATTCAATGCGCGTACTGCATATTGTTTGTTCTCTAGTATAGTGCCGCAGCGGAGCACAAATATTGTGTCTTTTCCTACCTTCTCTTTTCACAGCAATATGAACTAATTCTATTGTCCATGTCAGAAATCAAAGAGAACTCCACAAACCCAGAGACTCATTTGGCTTCTGTCTTCTAATTAGTGTATGATCCCCCAACAGGTATGTCGACGTCCTTTCGTATATGCCTGTATTGAAATATTGCACCTTCTACCAAATCGTCTCACCCGCGCTGTGGCTAGACCGCATAGCCTAGCGTCTAGATTGAAAGGGGTTCGTGCCTTTGTATGGAACACAAGGCATTGTTCGGGTTTTGTGTGATGTACCGGGTGCTTTGATGGGATTCTTGATGAATGAGCGGGGGCTAAACATAGGGCTTGTTTAAAATCAAGTTGAATGATGTGGAAAATACAACCCTCATTGTGTGTTGAACGTTGGCTATGTACTAATGGGGTGCTACAAATGTCGTAAAGATATTGTAGAGTCGAACAGCGCATGTGTTTCTACAATACCTTTGTGTTATCGGTGGCTTAGAACTTTCAATGCTCATACACTCCTTCTGTGGTGTACGAGCATAATAGGAGACTGAAGACACTGAATACGTTCACAAACCATGTTGATGCTCAAGTCAATATATTCTAGAGTAAGAGTATATATAAACTCCGTCCGCGGCATTGGTATTATTATCAGAAACAAAGAAGTAGAAATGCCTTTACATCGATCTGCATCACTTCATCTTGAAGAACTTCCCAGTTTACAACTGGATTCAGAGACAAGACAACTTGAACAATCTGACTCACCACCGTTTACTCCAGCCTCACCGACAGATCTAATCTCCACTTCTCCAATAATGAAAGAAAAGAAAAAGAAATATGACTTCTGGCAATGCGGCCATATCACAAGGATAAAGGATGGGGAAACAGTATCTGAGGACGCTAATCTAGACCCACTCCTCTTTGTCAGGCGTGGTTCGATACGCCCGAAATTCGGCGATGCTTGTCCTCGGTGCTATACCGACCGAGCTGTACAACGGCTTCAGAGCATCGGCGAGTTGCTCCTCGATTGTGGCCAACATGAAGCAGTCAGAATGGCTGCGGGGCGAGTTATGGCACTAACAGAATATTTAGAGAGAACACCTGCAATAGAGACGCTCCCGGTAGAAGGCAGCCTGGTGAATTACCCCGAAGAATTCAGGGATATGATGCGCCATGTCGTCGAGTTGGGAATCGAGGTCTACACATCTGCTACCGAGGACTTCGCTGCTGCGCATAGGCGTCTGCGCTCTAGAGTCTCGGATAAGTTCGTGGATCGCATCAACGCTATCAGAGATAACGCCCAGCTCTACTTCACTACGGGCGGTACTCCCGTTGCAAGGGAGTGTATGGTGCGCATAGTAACTGAGACTTCTGAAATGGTGAACCAGCTTCGCGAGTATGAGGAGGGGGAGTTGAAGCTGCTATCTCACCTTGATATTATGGCTGGTGAGTTAAAGAAGCTGGTCGACGCATATCTCGAAAGCAACAAGCAGCATGCCGAGGCGTTGAAGCACCCTGAGTTTTGAGGAATCTGGCTGAGTTATGCTAACTAGAACTTGACATGCGCTGACATTCCATTTTCTTAAGCAGTTGTTTGGAGAGCGATGAGAAAGAATACTTTTAGACTCTAGAATTTCTTATGTTAATAATCACGAATGAAAAAAAGCCTCCTTCATGTCCAATAACGCAATGACTTCGAATGTGCAATGTATCTCTATTAAGAACTATAGAATAAGTGACTGTAGCTTTAAGAACCTAGAAAAAAAAGGATTTTCTTTACGTATGCTAGGTAGATATTTCTTCATTCTAATACAATCATAGAGTTCCCCAGCTGTTCTATTCGGCCGGGGATCGCCGGGTATGCAGGGGGTAATTGTCAACGGGGAGATTATCATGCAAGCCCCCCAAGTGACAAGGGCGGGGAAACTCGGAGCTTCATGGATTGAAGATCGAGTCCCTACTTGCTTTCAAAGATAAAAGTGATGCTGTTCGAGAGCAGTCAATAGGAGTTCTAGCTTGTAGTAGAATAAGCACTGAGATAAGCTTAGCTTCGAGGTTGATACCATACATCATTAACTTCCAACCCAAGTATGACGTCCCTATTTTCAAACACATCAGCAACCGGACTGCCGACTGTACAAATTCACGCTCTGTCAGCAGGCCACTTCACATTACCAGAAGAACAGTTCGTGTATCCAGCGTCGACGGGGGCGCGCAAGACTGTACCGTCGCTTGCATTCCTGATACAGCATAAAAACCGTACATCTGGAAAAACTACACGCATTGTCTTCGATTTGGGGCTGCGGAGAGTCATCGAACGATACTCGGAACCCATACAGCGTCATCTGGCTACGCGACGACCTCTTACTACTGATCCGGATGTGGTGAGCAGTTTGAGAGCTGGGGGTTTGACGCCCGAGGATATTGATTTCGTGTTTTATTCACATGTGGGTTGCACTATCTATAAGTAGGAGAGGGATTGGGAAGGCATCACCCTAATTATGATATACTTTGTACGACTCTAAGCTCTTTCTGATACGTGCTAGGTCCACTGGGATCATGTCGGCGAACCGCGAGATTTCCCCCAGAGCGCATTCGTCGTTGGTCATGGGGCTTTAGACGTCCTGGCAAGGAAGTCTAAGAGCCTACGAGGTAGCCATTCATTCTTCGAATCGGATCTACTCGACCCCGCGCGGACTGTTGAACTTCCCGATCCTGCAGGAAAGGGAAGTGAGGGAAATACTACTACGACATCGCAGTTTTCAAATACGATCAACGTTCAAGGCCCATGGGTAGAGCTCGAAGAGCTGCTCCCCGCTGCACTTGATATTTTCAGAGACGGGAGTCTATATATCGTTGATGCGCCTGGTCATCTTCCTGGTCACATCAATCTTCTCGCCAGAACAATCAAGGAAGATAATAGCACGGGATGGGTCTATCTCGCAGGAGACGCTTGTCATGATCGTAGGATTTTACGTGGGGAGAAGGCAATTAGTGAATGGCTTGATGTACATGGTCACGTCTGTTGTATACATGCTGATCGCGCAAAGGCCGACGAGACTATTGAGCGAGTTCGCGATCTAGAAAGGAAGGGAGTTGAGGTCATTCTTGCTCATGATGTTGAGTGGGAAGAGGATGCTGCGAATGCGAAGAGGTTTTTTGGCGCTTAAAATACAGACTATCAAATTCCACAGCGTTACTTGCAGGCTGCATCTCTACATACGATGTGATAATTAAGACGATATCTTTTAATACGTGTGCGACTGGTTATCAGATCCCTTCGTTTCCAATCACCCGACTGAAATATTGACGAAAACTGGTTCCCCTCACTTGTGCGATCACTACCCCAAGGCGAACCATACTGTCGCATGTATCTACATCACTTGTTCGGTACCGAATCTGCGCCGCAAGCGGGGTATTCGGTAATTATTCTATGCAACTTTGACGTGGTAAAGGTCACTGAGGCGCGTCGCGTTCAGCCTATATGCTGCCTGTGGCTTTTGTATCCGGCGGTAATTGATTGCATGTTCTCTTGCAGCATAAGGTGAAGATTTGATCGCTCGTAATACAATCTATAATCGTTCTGGAGTGTATGAAGTGAATAACACACGATATACTTGCTAAAAGTGCTGCTTGTACAACTTTAGGTATATTTCAATTAAAGTATCCTACGCTCTCGCCCGAGAACAATGGCCAAAGAAGAAGAACAAAAGAGACTCAAGCAGGAGTTTGATACCAAGTTAGGAAGGGATGCCTTCCATGCTGGCTGGGAATCACTCCTGGATGCCGACCCTGCATTTTTCTCTGCCAGCGTATCACTAGCGAGTGTACCACGCAGTAAATCCCACCTCTCGCGCAAGGAGCAGGCTCTCATATCCCTTGCCGTTGATTGTGCCGCGACCCATCTTTACGCACCAGGCATTCGTGAGCAAGTCGCATTTGCGGTGAGAGAGGGAGCCAGCAAGGACGAGATTCTAGAAGTCATCGAATTGTCGAGCACGTTGGGAATACACGCCTGTAATATCGGAGTTCCACTTCTTGTCGAAGTATTGAAAGAGGAAGGAAAATATCTCGACGATATCACGAGACCGTTTGATGAGACGCAGCAAAATCTACAGAGAGAGTTTACGGCGAAGCGTGGATATTGGCATACATTCTGGGAAGACTTTTTGAGACTTGATCCGGAGTTCTTTGCGGGATACTTGGAGTTCTCCAGCTTGCCGTGGGTCAAGAGTGTAGAGGGGACCGTCGAACAGGGTAAAGGGGCACTTGAACCTAAGGTATCATTCCCCAAGTAATTTGATTTCCGAAGTACACTTGGCACTTTGAGAAGTCTTGAAGTCGTTACTAACCTACGACTAGATCAAAGAGCTTGTATACTGCGCTTTCGACGCAGCCTCAACCCATCTTTATGTGCCTGGGTTGAAGCTCCATATGCGCAATGCTCTCGGCTATGGCGCTACTCCCCAAGAAATAGTAGAAGTATTGGAACTAGCGACACTACTGAGTTTACACACAGCCCATGTGGCAGCGCCGATCATAGAAGAGTTATGTAGAACTTCGACGTGAGACAGGCAGAGCCTGGATAGGAGGTCTGGCTTAGTACCGGAAATTTGGCCGAGCGCTTTCATTCACTTTGTAATATTGCTTATATCTGATATTTAAACTCTAGCGCTCTGTCGGTAAAACTCTCCTCGGGCATAGCAATTCCTTCGGCTAACGCCTTGTCCTTATGTGCCTGGCGTTTCTTGTATATCATCCGTATAATCCACCACCCGAGCCACGCAATGCTTAGAGAGCCTAGAGACCATGCATGACCCAGAGTAAAAGCAGGTCCAGCACCAGACTGATATATTTGACCCGAGATAATTCCCCCAATATTAGTCAAGGTCAATAAGATCCCCAGGCTGGCTGCGCGTTTCCCATCTGGTGCGCAGTTTGCGGAGATCCAAGCGCTTCGTTGCAAGTTTCATCAGCGAAACTACTAAATCAACTGTAGAAAAATAGGAGAGAGAATGACTTACATGTTTCCCCCAGTACACAAAAAACACGGAATGGCAATGAGGTATGTGGCGAAGTAGCGTACCCCTGAAGGCACATCACAGAGCAGAATTGCATACCCGACAATGCCAAACGGAGCGCATATTACCAATGGCAAGAAACGAACAGAATATCGATCGGATAGCACTGCGCCAATACCGTATATGATCGCCCCCCAGATATTCACCGGAATGACGAGATACTGCGCTTGTACAGTCGAGAAATGAAACCCATCCTTGATGATAATGGGTAGAAATGTGCCAAAGCCTTCAAAGGAAGTTAGTGTATTGGGCTTAGCAGGAACGTTTCGTTCATTTACCATAAAGAATGGTCACGACGGGTATCTGGATGACGCTGTGTACCCAGCTTTTCACGTCTTTGGCGGCTTCTTTGATATCTTTCTTACTATAACGCCCTGAACCACCGCTGTAAGCATTCATCTCTTCGGCACGCCGACTCATGAGAGCTTTTTGATCATCATTGAGAAAGTAGGCTGTCTCGTAGTTCCGAGGAATCAGTATGACACAGAAGCCAGCCCAGACGATGGTAACAAGGCCTTCAATGATGTACAGCCTATACTATCTTGATCAGATTTAGAAGGGTGACAAGGCCATTTAAAGATATCAATTGCTTACCAGCGCCATCCAGCCATGTTAGAGACTCCATCGAGATGCAGAACAGCCCATGCTAGTAGTCCGCCGAAAGCGCCTGAAAGCGCAGAGGCAACTATGATACGGAGTTAGATATTGGGGCCAATGTCATATTAGAGAGAAATTCTTACTGAACAAAAACGAAATCCGGACGCCTAATTCTTCCCGCTTATACCAATTGCACATAAATAATGTGAGGGATGGGAATAAGCAACCTTCGAAGAAGCCAAGGAGGACACGGGTGACGACAAGCGGGCCAAAAGACTGGACAAAGCTGGTCGAGAGGCACACAAGGCCTGAGATAGAAGTGGTAGTCAGTGGTACTGTTTAGACGGATGAGGGTATGCATAATGGGGAGATATTGAAATGTCGATTTACCCCAACAGAGCGTGATCGCTGGGATGACTCGGTCGAATTGAAGACGCTTAACCAAAATAGACGTAGGAAACTCGGCTAGAATGTAGAAAACATAGAACACAGACACCGCAGTCTGAATCATTTAATGTCAGATTATAATTTTAAAGGAGTACAGAAGCACAAAATGCGTACATTTAGTTGGGTGCCTTTCAGGTGGATGTCTTGAACCATTCCTTGAGTTGCGGCAAATCCAATATTACCTCGATCTAGGTAGCTGATAAGCATAAGAAGCATCATCACGGGTGCGATGAAGTAGTCTAATCGACGGACGAGGGCTCTCTCCTTGCGACGCTGCTCTTGCGCCTCTTGGCTGCCATACTCGTCTTGTACGAACTCGGTTTCGAGTTTAATATTTGTGTCATCGTGAGACATGATTTAAATTGAGCACAGTATCCAAGGAGAAGACGGAAAGGGGGTAAAGGATTTCTATCTCAGCCTTTGATTACAGACAATGAGAAACAGATATTGATTGAGGGGTAGTATTACAACGTCTATCGTGACTCAAAAACAAGTAGATATAACAGGATTATCTAAGTAGATATCAGATAAGATGACAGCTCAGGGGGCTGTGGTGGTATGAAGTACCCCTCATGGTCTTTGTTGGAGTGCATACTTGATGAAGCGTTCTCGTAGCCATCTACGCTTGATAAGCCACCGTATAGATGCAATTCATTCTGCCGTCGCAAGCTCCTAATAGGGATAGATTGTTCTGGGTGGCTCCGATGGGTAGAATCTCACCATCATCACACCCTAGTATTCTAGTGAGAACGACTTTTATTATTATTGAATAATTTTCATGTCGGGTTCCGGGAATTTGATCTTCTAGATATACTCCAACGAGGTACAGTAGCATTCATTGAACCTAAAGCCGAAGGCATGTGGGGAATCGGTAGAATATGATGTAACTATAGTATGGTTACGATTCGTCCCCTCACCAAGATTCTCTTAGCCCCCGATTATAAGATTCCGCTTGATATGAGGAAAGGGTAGAATATACTCATTGAAATTTCATCGAGGAATCACCGATGTTTACCTTCTCTACCTAGCTACACTATCTCCTCGTCCTAAACTTAAGTCCTACGCAGAGCTATATTTATCACCCCTCAATATGAGTACCGATCCGAAATTTGACGACCTGCACAAGCAGCTTTTTGATGAAGGCCTCAAAGTGCGTCGCAGCGTCGTTGGTGACACTTATGTTGACCGCGCTCTCGCCAATGGCTCAAGCGAGTTCTCCCGGCCCGGTCAGGAGCTCGTCACAGAATGGTGCTGGGGCTACGCCTGGACGCGCCCGGGACTCGAAAGGAAGCAGCGTAGCCTGTTAAACATCGGAATGCTCATGGCACTCAATCGTGCGCCGGAGTTAGCTGTGCATATCAGGGGAGCTAGGAATAACGGCCTTACCGAACTTGAGATTAGGGAGGCTATTCTTCATTGCACAACGTATTGCGGCGTCCCTGCTGGTGTTGATGCTATGAAAGTAGCGGAGAAAGTGCTCAACGAGATGGCTGAGAAGGGCGAAATGGCTAGAGAGCTAGGGAGTAAAGCTACATAGCTTGGTAAACGGTGTGGATGATTGGTGAACGAGGTTGGGATCTACGTGGGAGGAACAATTGGAATGCGGTATAACGTCTAAACAAATATGTCTTCTCTGTCGACTCGACACGATCGATAAGGTTGAAAACAGTCTTAATTGAATAGATTGCTAGTCTGGCAAAGTCATGTCAATGACAAGTTTCCCCCCTTCTCCCTGGTGATATGCTGTTACCAATTCGTTCAGCCTCGATAATGCAAACGTCTTTATCACCGCTCTCACATCGTGTTCCGCTGCGAATTGTAACGTTTCTCTCAATATCTTGTTACTCCCCACCAGGCTGCCCATGATAGAGATATCCCGAAAGACAAGATCACGAGCAGAGACATGGAACCCGCTCTCTGGGAAAGACACCACAACACACCTTCCATGATTCCTTAGGAGGCCCACGCCATAGTCGAAAGCCTTTTGGCTCTCTGGTAGAATGACAACAGAGTCAAGCCCCATGTCCCCCCTGTCTTGCTTTCCATCCTCTCTTCCAAGTTCAATGGCAACTTCATTTGCATCTTGGGACCGTGCATCAACTATTTTAGCCCCCGTTCCAAGGTTGCGAGCCAATTGTAGCGGAGAATCCGCGTTATCGATTCCCAAGACCTTGAGACCCATTTTCGTGGCAAATTGTAGTCCTAGGTGACCAAGCCCGCCACCGCAGCCCACAATGCCGACACGCTGACCGGGCTTGAGGACGCATCGCTTCAGGGCACTGTATATTGTGACACCAGCACACATGAGAACCGCTGTATCCACCGCTGAAATGTTATCCGGTATAGGTGCGATTTGGCGGCTATCAGCAATAGCGTACTCTCTGAAGCCTCCAGGACCATCTATGCCATTGTTCCGAGAGTGTGGGCAGTACACAGAGTACCCAGGCGGGTCAGCGTCAGGGTTCTCTGGCATTGATGTAGCTGTACATTCAGAGCAAGTACCGCATGGATGGAATGCACGGCCAGGGACGCCAACTCTGTCCCCTATCTTTAAAGTTGACAAGGAATTATTCGGTAAAGCGACGATGGTTCCGGCGAACTCATGGCATCCTACATGTGGGAAGCTAGGCGGGTTTGGCTGCATCTGCCCTGCAGCGAGTACGGCATCTGTATGACAGTAGGAGGCTGCCTCGACCTTGATGAGTATATCATAGGGCGAGCTCAGGACAGGGAGGAGGACAGAACGAAGAGCATAAGGGGTATTGAAAGCATCCAGAAACTGGGCTTTCATGGACTCAGGTAAGCTAGAATTGCTAGTAGTTATCGCCATCATTGTTCATCTGTTCTCGCTATTCGTCATCAAGAGGTTATAGCTTTCATTATTTTTTAACAAGGCACTGATGGGCTTTAGCATCACGGTCCTGATCCAAGCAAGCTAATATTCCTTCCGTTCATATCCTGCAGTCTCCAACTATGAATGAGGGGAAACCGCATGGGTATACAAGGACTCCGACCACACTTTGACTATTACCACGCAAGTCGACATAGGTGTCATTCCGGTGGGCTGCTATTCCCCGGTGATGCTCACTATCAAGTGCTTTTTGCCGGTACCGTTGCATCTCATGTGCATTGAATGCCTTGTGCCATATTACCTCATACGCTCTTATTGGGCCTTTCCATATAATCTCGCCATTCTCATCCCAGGGGTACATGACGGGTTTAAAGAAATCATCTAAATCATAATAGGCCAGGCTCCAAAGTTGGCTACAGATAGCATTGAGAGCGGCGATGGTACAATTAATGACATTAAAAACCTGAGGCTCATCTTGAACACTCATCTTGTATTTTGGATTCATATTCTATTCGAGTACCCCGGTTAGCAACATCAAACGACTACCATTATAAGAATATGTCGGTTGCCAATGGAACTGAAAGTCCCGTCTATGTAATGGTTTCAGCCTTAGACGCTGGACACTGTATGTAACACTTCAGGTATTTCCTCGTGATTCCATCAAACCGAACAGACGAGATGAGTCACAATCGTGTTTATCAAGCTTTTTATACTTCCTAAGCACTATAGATCATTCTAGAGTTGACAAAAACTAACCCTCAGTCTTATAGTAACACTCCCTGATTATCTCTTCGTAGCTGGTGCTGATCCTGAAACGCGCACTACCGTTCCGTCGCTGTCGTTTCTCATTCAGCACCCCTCTTCACCTCCGTCTCGTAGCGGAAATGTGACGAACATTGTTTTCGACCTAGGCATCAAGCGCGATCTTTCAGGCTATCCCACAGCGCAACAGCAGCATATAGCTGAGCGACGACCGCTTGTTACTGATCCCGACTGCAGCACAAGTCTTCGTGAGGGGGCAGGCGATGATGAGAGTGGCAAGGAGCTTCTTGACCCAGGCAAAGACGTAGACTTCGTGATCCTCAGCCATGTGCACTGGGATCACGTAGGTACGCCGTCAGACTTCTCTACCGCTACGTTCGTAGTAGGATCCGGCACCTTGGATCTTTTGATACACGGTGCTGGGCCAAATTACCCAGCTGAACTGTTCAACGACGATGAACTTCCGGTATATCGCACAGTCGAATTACCGCCAAGTCGTAGACATGATCACGATTTTCATGTATATTATGGGGGCCCGAATTATCCAGTGCATACGCCTACACCCACCAACACATTGGCTAAATTACCATCGCTAGCAGATAAGTGGTCATGGCAACCATTCGGTGCTTTCCCCCGCACGATTGATTTCTTTGGGGATAAGAGTATCTACGTCATTGATAGCCCGGGGCACATATACGGACACGTGAACCTACTCGTTCGTACTGGGGAGAGGAAGTACGTTTACCTTGGCGGAGACTGCTGTCACGATACGAGGATCCTAAGCGGAGAACAAGGGATTGCCGAGTATGATGATGGTCGCGGTGGGACCAGAAGCGTACACGTGCATACAGGTTTAGCGAAAAGAACATTGGTTGAGATTGACAGAGGGGTAAGCCAGTTGAGAGAAGATATGGATGTTGAGGTCGTGCTGGCGCACGACAAGGGGTGGAGGGAACGCAATAGGCACCGGTTCTGGCCGGGTAGACTATAGGTAGGGTCATTTAGCAGTTGGGGAATTTGAGTCTAGCCTCGAGGTCTTGCATTTTATATAGATGCCAACCTATAGAAGACTACTTCCAAGCGCCTGATTGGTAACGATATCGTTACCTTGGGGACATTGATGCATGTAGATAGCCACCGCCCTTGCGGGGGCAACACGGATCTCCAAGTCACGGCAGTTGGGGCTTCGACGCTTGATAGAATTCGGTATCTCAACTTTTAGGATTATCAGCATTGCAGAAATAAACTCTATTGCTTGTAGAAACTCGGAGTACCAATGCTTGACAAAAACATTGCATATTGGTCCAGTAACGAATCTAGTTTGGGCTCCCCGCTGTGTTATCATTCTCTCCAAATTATAGAGAACAAAGACATCGAGTTTACTTGCACCTCAACAAAAGTGAATCTGATACGCACTTTTTCAGCCCTCTATCATTTGACACATCGTGTTGAGTTTCATACCCTGGGTTCACAGTAATCCCCAAAATAGAAAAAAAGGAATAAACGGAGACTGTAGCGATCAACATGCCTTCTTCCGAAAATAAAGTTGCATTTATTGGTAAGGAGATCCACGTAGTTAACGGTAGCACAAGTACTAAATGGTCGATTTCAGGGCTTGGGGTAATGGGCTATCCCATGGCGAAGAATTTGCTTTCTGGCTTAGGCGCTGAAAAGACATTGCTCGTATGCGATGTGAGCATGGGAATAATAGACCGGTTTTTAAATGAAACAAAAGGACAGGGAACCGTTGAAGTTGTCGCCAACGGGTTTGAAGCAATAAAGGTGGCCGTAAGCAATGTTCTCTTCTGATCCAAAGACATCAATGTGATATGATACTTACTCTACAAGGATACTGTCATTACTATGCTTCCTGGGTCAGATGCCGTCAAAAGTGTCTATCTGGACCCGGAAACGGGTATCCTCGCTGGTGCCGTCGCTGCTGCAGGGTCGGGGTCGCTGGTATCTAAGCTCATTATGGAATGCGGGACGATAGAGACTGATACGATCGTCGCTGTTGCTAAGGCCACTCGGGAAGTCAGCGACTCTAAACTTGATGGGACCCTCGCATTCGTTGATGCGCCTGTCTCAGGAGGTCCCATGGGTGCTGAAGCAGGAACGTTGACATTCATGGTTGGCTGCCTGCCGCATGTCTCCGATACGGTCTTTCCCGTTGTAAAATCGTATCTAAAGCACATGGGCAAAGAAAAGGAAATTTTCTTATGCGGTGATGTCGGTGCTGGCACAGCTTTCAAGGTTATCAATAATTATCTCAGCGCAATCACTTCTCTTGCTGCGTCGGAGGCTCTTAACATAGGCACGAAGGCTGGACTCGATGTCAAGTTATTAACTGATGTCATCAATGCGAGTGGTGGACAATGCTGGGTTACGAGTAAGAGCAACCCTGTGCCGGGGGTGCAGGAAAATGTCCCGAGTAGCAGGAATTATGATGGTGGGTTTAGAATTGAGCTGTGCGCTAAAGTTCTCGGCATGGGGAGCAAGTTGGCGAAGAGCGTAGGTGCCAGGACTATTCTTGATGGGCCAACACTAGAGGCTTTCCGGGAGGCCATGGCAGACGAAAGATATAGGGGGAGAGATGCGAGGGTAGTCTATAAGTGGCTGAATGAGAGCGAGGGATAGGACATGAACTTATACTCAAGTTAATAACATTACCATAACGGATCCTATACCTCTGCGCCACTTATAATATTCCGCCCACCACTTTTCCCATACATCGTCACGATTTTCACAAATCTGCTGTAACGTGGAAAAAAGAAAACAGAAAGAAAAAGGTCCTTTATAAAAATACAGAATTTGTACCTCTAGCCGATTTGTGGTACGATTAAAGCTACAACTTCTGTGAACGTTAGAGGGGACATGGACCTGATCGACACTCTTATAATGTGAATAATATAGGAAGTTTTCAGATTTGGGAATATAATACAATATCTCAGGGGTAGATTTTGTCGTTTTCATACTGCCTCGTAGTGCTGAGAATTGTGGGCAGCGTCCATCGCTGCAGCTTTATCAAGATGACCGAGTGGTTGAGGACCGTCAAATAGCACAGAAATCTCTTCCAAAGTATAGCCTTTGGTTTCCGGAAATAGAAAGTAGGTTATAACAAAGAAGACGACTAGAAGTACGCTGAATAACAGATAATATTTCCAACCGATGTTCTCCAAACCGATTGGATTGACAAATGCTAACAAAGTCAGGGAACCACTACAATTATCAAGAGTCAGTATAATTATGGCTCTTTTGATTGAAAAGCATGAAAATTCTCGAACGTTTTGTTTTGGGAATATGTTTTGAAAGAGTACTGAAAATCACTTACTATATGCCGAAAAGTTCGACAGCTATGCCTTTCGCGCGGATATTAAAGGGCAGGATTTCAGTGGGGTAGCCGAATAGGAGAGGCGTAAAAGATATATCGTAGTGAAAGAAGAAAGTGAAGAGTGTGACAATCACAACAATACCAGCAGAGTTGGAGCCTGATTGGTTCACCACGGCAGAGCACGCTGTCAGAATGATATATGAGATCAGCATGCCAATTCCAGCCCAGAGGAATAACGTCCTACGGCCAAGACGGTCGACGAGGAATGCTGCTGCTAAAGCCGCCCCGAAGTTGAATACTTGTAATAGCCCATTTATGAGTGTCTGCGTATAAGTTTCCGTGATCCCTATCGTCCCGAGGACTAGTGTGAGATAGTATGAGACGACTGCTACTCCGTTCCACTGTGCCATAAAGCCGACTAAGAATGCGATAAGAGTCCGCTTCCTATTACCACTCGTTGATATGAGGGCACTCCACCCAGTACTGCTCGCTATTTTTTCTTGTTGGATGGTCTGAACAATTTGGTCGAGTTGATACCGCACTAGAGGTGACTCGCCAGAGCCTTGTTCGGGAGCGTGATATTGCGAAAGAATGTCGGTGGCTTCTGCTGTGCGATCCTTCGATACAAGCCAGCGGGGGGATTCGGGAACCCAATAGATAAAGAGCAACTGGACGATTGGAAAGCCAGCCTGTAAGACAGAAGGGGCACGCCATGACCAGTCATTCTGATAATCTTGACAGCCGAAAGTCGTCCATGAAGCTAGGATGGCGCCTGAGTTCTGTATTAGTATCATAGTTTCACTGTGTGGGTAGCTCGGAGCTGCGTACCGAGGTAGTACATAGTCCAGAACGCTGATGTATATTTGCCTCGGTGCGTCGGATAGGCCAACTCGGCAATAAGTAACGGACTTGGGTGAACAGAAACTACGGACGACTGAAATAAGCCCATGTCTTCTCATTAGAAACTTATGTTTGACTTACACATTCCGCCAAATCCTACGATTGCGCGTGATATAATGAATTGTGGTAACTTGACTGATGTAGCCTGAACGATGGTAGCCACGACAACAGTCACAAGTCCTGCAATCAAAGATGGCTTGCGACCATATTTATCTGTCAGAACGCCGACAAAAGGAAGAGCCAATACAGATCCGATAGATTGTGCAGCGTTTACGAGACCGAGAGTGGCGCCCCTAGGGTTGCCGAAGTATGTTTGCCATTGCTCAAGAGACTGCAAACCATTCATGAGAGACCCTAACGCACAATGTTAGTGTATCCTGCGTGTCAGGGGAAGATCTATGAGGAGAGAAGGTACCATCATAGCCAGCAACTGATGACGAGAGTAGAGGTATAAGGAGTAATAAATTCAATTTTAGTAAGTGAGGTTGTTGAAACCAGTACTTGTTCGTCTTGGGTAGTACTTGGGCGAGGGCCTCGCCTACAATCTGAGAGTCTTTCATGACTATTCGCTATTTGGATAGGAGCCACCACGTCGATCAGTGAATATCTTGCTAACGGCTTTTATTCACAAGTTGGCAGAATTGGCCTTTATATACATTGCGGCAACCTGGGTTGCCAAGACCATTGTCCGACTTCAATACCCGGTTGTGTGGAAACGAGGAAATATCCCCATGGGGGCCTACGGCGCTAATTTTGCTAGTGCATGCACAAGATGCGGTTGTGGGCTGCTGATCCCGGAGAATAACGGGGTGGCTTACAGGGGGTGAGGAGCGGACTTCTGTCGCCCTGACTAGCCGTAGCGGGACTTACAAGTCTAGTTGCGGTCCAGGGTCGTGTGTTGATGTTACAGAAGAAATGAATTATCTTGACATGGAGTGTATTGTTAAGAGAACTATCAACTACATAACGAATTTAAGTAGAAGGCAGGCCTATGTAAAATTTTCAAGTCCCAGTCGTAACCACACGCTATAGAAATGATCCCAGTTCTAGTAACCGTGCGGAGACCTCCGTCATTCGAAGGGGTTATCAGATGTACACTCTGAGGAATACTATCGGCGTAAAACAATAGTGAGAAGTAAATCTCAAAAAAAATGATTTGATTCTTGATTTGAGGATAGTTACTTGATAGAAAGTCAATGCCGTTTATATTTCTTATGAGATTTCTCCCATTATTAGCTATTCTAAGAAAGTAAAGCCTGAGAACATACGGGGCGCACATAGAAAACTACTGCTCAACTCTAGGCCGATTTTACACTCATCGTGTGGCTGCTAGCTTTAAAGCGCGGCATCATGCAATGTATATCACCAGGACAAATGGTAGGGATGTGATAGCGAATGAAGGCTAATTATATGTAAAGGTCGTGTGGTGTCAAATGAACTCGTTCTAAGCTTTCACTCCTTGTATCACGACCTTGAGTGTGTTTTCCTCTGCTTTTTTAACAATCTCGAACGCTTCCTCGGCCTCCTCGAACTTGAACCGGTGGGTAATGAGTCTCCGCGGGTTCACCTTTCCAGACGCGACCAACTTGATGGCTTCTGGATAACAGCCCGACTGATATCTGATGCTACCTTTGATGGTGAGGGCTCTAATGCAAGCTGTAGTGATAGGAAAGACGACGTTCTAAACCAGATTTAGTACACTTGTAGCCTCATCGATCATGTAGTGATTTTTAGGTTCACTCACCTCTTTTCCCATTCCAGCTTGAACGAATGTTCCTCCCCTTTTCGCTGCGAAAATTCCTGCTTGGATACAGCTCTCAACACCTGTACACTCAAGAACGATATCGGCACCGTCCAACTCATAGGTCTCCAGGATCTTTTCGCCGAGAGCGCGTGCAGCCTCTACCGGATCTGTAGGTCCGCTGTCGTCTCTCTTTGGTATGTACACATCATCGGCGGCAAACTCCTTTGCGAACTTGGCCCTTGCTTCAGATATATCGACACCAATCACCTTACTGGCGCCGTAAGCTTTAGCTACTGCCTGACATAAAATCCCAATAGGGCCACAGCCAAATACAAGTACGGTCTGACCGCCTTTGAGGTTAGCAACTTTGCAGATTTGAACAGCAACGGCAACGGGTTCGACAAGAGCCCCGTCTTCCATAGACATGTGATCAGGAATTGGGTAGGTATAGTCGCCTGCCACAACATAATATTTTTGCAAAGCTAGATGTAACGGCCGAGTTAGACAGATATGGCGGGAGGGTGACGGTTACTTACTTCCATCCCAAGGAGGAGTAGCTGCAAAGATTGTGTCCTCGCAGAGGTTATACATGCCGGAGCGGCAGTAATCGCAATGCCTGCATGGAACTCCAGGTTCAATGGCAACCCTGTCTCCTACTATTACGTTCTTGACTTTATTGCCAACCTCCACGACGGTACCCGAGCTCTCATGGCCGAGTATGATGGGGCTTTTAAGTATGAAATCGCCAATACGTCCACGCTGCCAGTAGTGAACATCTGAGCCACAGATGCCCGTCTGTTCAATGTGGACGCGAACATGATAGTCGTCTCTCAATTGGGGTACTGGGCGACTTTCAAAAGAGACCTTCTTTACCTCCTGTAGCACAAAAGCTGGGTTCTGTAGTTGGAATCATCAGCAAGGATATACACTATCAAGGTTTCATGGGTACGTACAATCTCCGACATGATGACAGGTGATCCTACAATGACTTGGAAAATAAGTATGCACTGTCAAATCTCGCTGATGGCGGCTTTGCATTCAAACCCTTATGTGTACTGAATCATTACCATAATGCTGGTATTGACGGTCGGCGCCCCCTGTTGGTGAACCAGCAAGAGCCCTGTATTCCCCTGGTTACAGGGTAGACAACAGGGCGACAGTCACCCTACAAACAGTAAATTGCGGAAGTGGGGTTCCGCATCTTTAGTGGTCTTAGGAGGTTGACTACAGGATACGTGATGAGGATTGCAACGAGCCTGGAAGTGTTACATGGTTAGGCATCGACACCTCGTATGACCAATGACGTAAAATAGAGAGGAAGCTTAGCAATTAAGCTTAGGCCTTTTGAAATCTGCTCTCTTACAAGGTTGTGTTACCGATGACACGACTCGTATGGAATCGGAACCTGCGTCGGAGGGACACCCTTCCTGAAGCTTGGAAATGCCTCGATAACGGGATATCATGAACAACAATATTGATTGCATCGGTCATACCAAAAAAGGATGTCGGTCAAAAATAATAACAACAATGGGTGCACGGGTCCCGTTTCGCGAATACTCCACAAGCCGTCGCGACAGAACCCGAAAAGCTGGGCGACAGACACCCGTAATTAACTTGAGAACTTAGTCTAAATGTCGTTTGAACTTGGAAGTTGGCCGTTGGTCCCTAAGAACGAGAACACTTAATCGTATGTCCGCAACACGTAAAAAGGCGGGATGTCTACGATACGCTCCTTTAATACTTTTATATTGGAATCTCTTTCCGGAGCCTAATCAACCTCGAATCATTCATTTTGCAAAGTCATAGTACGCCCGCCATATCCAGACGCCTGAGAGTATTCATTGCACACTTCGCATTTACTTTCGCAATGGCGGCCCGACAAAGCATTCGTGCTCCGAACCCTCCTATACAAGACAGCGTTTTCCAGCAATTTCGTCTGGACGGCCGAACAGTGGTCATTACCGGCGGAGCTGGCGGCATCGGCTCCGAGATTGCTAAGGGGTTAGCCGAAGCTGGAGCAAATGTGTGATTCTTCAGTATGGTCGCTGCTACTCGAGATATTAATACTAACATATTTCCAGATCGCAATTTGGTACAACAGTTCAAAGATCGCAGAGGCAATTGCTACGGAGATTGCTGAGAAATTTCAGGTCAGGACAAAGACATATAAGGTCGATGTCCGGAGTTATCAGGAGGTTGAGGCGGCCGTGGCCAAGACCGTTAAAGACTTCGGTCATCTAGACGTCATGATCGCCAATGCTGGCGTGCCTAGTAAGGCGGGCGGTCTCGACGATAAAGTGGAGGATTGGGATCGCGTGCGTGCCGTTGATTTTGACGGAGTTTATTACTGTATGCGTGCCGCCGGCAGGGTCTTTAGGGATCAGAAAAGCGGTGTTGGCATCATCACTGCTTCTATGAGCGGCCATGCTGCCAATGTGCCACAGGAGCAAAGTTGCTACAACGCCTGCAAGGCTGGTTGCGTAAGTTATTGCTCAACTCACGGGTAATTACCGTAAAAGAGAAAGTTTGTGTCTAACTACTATTAGATACACCTCGCCAAATCTCTGGCAGTGGAATGGGCGAAATGGGGAGGTCGCATCAATTCTGTATCTCCTGGGTACATCGATACAGCTATATCTGGTGACTGTCCATTTGAGATGAAGGAGGAGTGGTTCAATCTCACTCCTATGAAGCGAGATGCTGATCCTAGAGAGCTAAAGGGCATTTACCTATACCTTGCTAGCGATGCTTCTTCTTACACAACTGGTGCTGACTTCGCCATTGATGGTGGGTATACTGCCAGGTAGACATGGTAGAATGAGGACAATTGTATTCTTATCATAGTATGTCAAGTATCTCTGACTTACTGCCTCCAACTCACCTTTCGAGGTTTGGACTTTGGCGAATTAAATTTAGTCGGGCGACAGAAGATGACGGCGTAGTTGTAGGGCTCAGTTTTTGATCGTAGCCAATAACGATGTAACCGTTTTCTGTGTTCGAAGGTTGCTTATAAAATGCTGGCGTGGCCCCTCGCCAGATGAACTAAACCATACACTACAATACAGTATAGTCTATACCTTCCTATTCGGAGCTGTCTTTGCAAGTGACTACTTGAGTCTTCTGTTCCTTGTTGTACATCATCACTATGTCGCAACTCGCAACTCAGAACGAATGAGATGTCTTCAAAGATCAGATAAGCATGCTATATATCAAGGAGAACTACCAGCTTGAAGGATGTGAGGGTGTAACCGAGGTAATGCAGAAACGTCATAACTTCAACGCTACGTGAGTTTACCCTTCATTTCTCCCCATCCGGTCAGTCTTATGCTCAGGTTTAGCGACAATGAAAGTCGCACATAGGTCTGTCGCTAATTAGACGTAGGAGGGCTCAGTATGAATCCAGGTTGAAGAAATGGGGTTTAAAAATATGCCAAGGGAGTCCCGGACAAGGATTGGCAAATTATGCTCTATAGGTTCGAATCACGACGCTCGAAAACAGGCAAAGAACCCCAAGTCTACCGTTTAGGGAAGCGCATCACTCCTCGGGTGATTAAGAATCGAGGATTCATGAAGTACACGCAACGCAATGCTTTGGAGCAAGGTGAGATACTTTAAGTTGAGACTGAAAGGCCAGAGAATACTCATCTACGAGCTATAGCTCCTTTTCCTTGGACTCCGCCGGAATTTAGCATCCGCACTTCGCCATCTCCTCCTCCATTAGATCTTGATCAACATACTAGCTGCGGACTAGAGAATCTAATAAATACTCTGTACCGCCAGGCAAGCTGTCAATAAAATGGGAGGCTTTGCCGGCGAAGCTCCATTTCAATACGTTATAAATCAAAGTGCTAAAGCACTTCGATTCAACCTACAATACGTAGAGTATTCCCAGCCACTCCCAGACTCAAGGTTTATGTATATTCACACATCTAGAGAAGCGCCGTCCCTCACGGTTCGGCCCCCCAGCCGGCCCTTTCGTAACGCAGATATTTGACCGTGTTTGCTGTAGTTGGCTGTATCAGTTGGCTGAGCCTCGTATCCGTATTCAGCTATAGTGGCTGTTAGTGACCATGTTCATTATTGCAGTACGCAAACTATACACTTAGCTATACAGTCAATTTCAGTGCGAATACGTTGTAGTTGATGCCTTTTTTAGAGTTTAACCAAACAGATCGTTGCAGAATCTGTATGGATCAATAGGATTTAAACTTAGGGGGTCACTGGAAGGTGCAGCGGAACACGCCCGTTTACACATAGTGCAACTTCTTATTAATTTTGAAGGTAAGGACAAAAGAAGAGGTTATGATGGTGCCATAAAGCGCGCTGAAGAGAATGGGCATTGGGTGGTCGCAGACCTGCTGATTCATCACAAAGCCTCTTAAGTTCAGCTGGCCGGAGTAGAACACCCCACGGCGTCTGCACGCAAGTTGCACAGGAAACATGGCATTGCGAAATATCTAACCCGCGCACTAATTAATTTCCCAGATACTTATGTACGGGCGTTACATCATTGGCACGAAAGGTGACTCTATTCCCCCTGGTCTCTACGATAACACGCATACTCCGGGTGATGCTATAGACGGTAGCGGATGGCCAGATGTACTCTAGGCAGTGCGGAAAGGGTGACAAATGTCCGGTGTCCACCCTGTGTACCAAGAATCGGACCACCCACATTCACGGGGCGGGGCAGCGGGAATGCAGTCCAGATCTCCTCCAGTTGGGGGTGACTCAATACGAGATTGGGGAAGTATTCATTGTAATTATATATGCATCATCTTGTTCGATTTATGTGTCTTCGCCCCTTTAATTCATCTTCTGCTTCGATCGCATCTGCAAAAATGGTTCTCCCTGAGCACTCCAACCCGGGTGCCCCCGTATTCTCCCATTTCAACCTTGCCGGAAAGACAGCTATTGTAACAGGAGGGACGCGAGGAATAGGACTAGAGGCTGCACGAGGTCTGGCAGAGGCTGGTGCGAAGGTAGCGATCACTTATACATCTACCGACCCCGCCGAAGCAGACGAAACTGCGGCCGCAATATCAAAGTCTGGAAATGGCGTCTTGGTCAAGGCCTATAGGTGCGATGTAAAGTCTCGGATTGATGTCGAGGCACTGGTTGAGAAGGCTACGAAGGAAGTTGGAGACGGCAAGCTCGATATTGTTGTTGCAAATGCCGGCATTGCAGCTCATTTCTCGGCCATCGAGTACGGAGAAAAAGAATGGCGTGAGATGCTCGACGTGAACTTCCATGGCGCCTTCTGGACTGCACAGGCTGCTGCCAGAGTATTCGAGCGACAGCTCCGGGCTGGCGGTGATGGTCGGGGATCTATAATCTTCACGGCCAGCGTTTCTGGTATTCTTGTCAATGTCCCTCAGCAGCAGTCGGCTTATAACGCAAGCAAGGCGGCTGTTATACATCTGGCTAAGTCCCTATCCGTCGAATGGGTTGATTTTGCAAGGGTGAATTGTATCTCCCCGGGTTTTATTGCTACAGACAGTGAGTTTGGGCTTTCTTAGCCTCTGCAGGTATGTTCGGCATGCAACAAGAATTCATGCTGACGTTGACAGTGCTCGCGGTGCACCCCGAAGAATGGAGAAAGAAGTGGTTTTCAATGATACCTGCGAGCAGATTATGCCAAGCTTCCGAGCTCAAAGGCGCCTATGTTTTCTTAGCGAGCGAGGCCTCGAGTTATATGACAGGTACGGACACTCCCATGATCTTAATTCCTTGGATGCTGACTCGAATTATAGGGGCTAATATGGTTATCGACGGAGGATATACTCTGCCCTAAGATCATGTACAGGTGTTCATTGTCTCATTGTATCATACAACGGGCAATTTCCATGCCACTTAGTTACGATGTCCGATGATAAGTTCGAATGCTATCAGCATCCAGCGCTTTTTGCCTCTGAGCATACGCTACTTATAGCTATAACAGTACTGTACGGACCACTGAACCACAATTCTAGTGATTACTATGCAGCCACTTCACGAGCCACTAGGCCACCATTCATCAGCAGTGCTCCTGAGGAGACTCGTCCAAGCCTCATCTCCCATGAACACATCCGATGTACCAAGTGAAGAAGTGTCTGGCCACAATGGAGCAAACTGACCATCCAGTCGAGCTTGGGGGGCTTCATCGACTGGCTGCGGTAGTTCTGTCATAATGTGTTCCGCCGGAACAGATTCGGCGTTTTGCGATCTAGGGCGTGGACAATGCCCGGATGGCCAAGCATCAGGTGGATGTAAAATAGGAGCATCCATAAACTGACCACACATGTCGATGATGGCTTGACAACATCGTGCTGAGCTTGCATTCAGTGGCGCTAGAGCCCTGATCGATTTTAAAGTTGCTATAATCTGTTCTTTCCAGTCCCCCGCGTCAGGAGAAGCTGAGTCATTGCGAAGACATATACAGGGGATTAGGGCGGCCTGGAAGAGGAAGTATCTGCTGCTGATTTAGTAGTATTCTGGAGCAAAATGAAGTTGCAGACCTACAGTGCATACCACGCTTCCAGACGGTTGCACTTCGTCTCAGCGATGTAGCCACTTATGCTGGTGATTGTCTCCTTAGCTTGATTTAGACATATGTCATACGCCCTTAGATCATCCGGAGACTCGTCATAGCGGTGATCGCGAGCATTTAAAGCCTTACGTATCACGAATGGTCGGTACATGATGATTCGAAAGTTTCGTAATCTCCAACTCATTACTGAATGGGCATGGCGATACTTTGAAGGAACTGTAGCGAACTCGGTAAAATGGCCAGGTAAGCTTCGTAGCCATGGTTCTATAAGCTTGCTTTCCATGCCGAGCAACTCATTAGCGGAGGGAGGGGGTTTGGAAATGACGCGACAATAGATCGGCGTCGTGGCAGTATGGAAGCTAGCTTGTGTGATTAAAGCTGTGTAGGGCGTAATGGTATTAACTTCTTTCGGATATGACTTCGATAGAGCAGTCAAAGACTAATGGCACCGTCAGCAGTGAGTTTTTGAAGAGGTGTAGACCATAGTAAGAATGGCTTACTCTATCATCAACATTTAAAGGTAATAACGTCTCAACGCCTTCATGCGGCCATGTATGAGGTCGACTGAATGTGATAGTTGATCCCACCTCAAATACGCAGAGAGACCACCAAGTTCTTCGCCGAATTTCCATAGCCAGAGGCGAGATATTCCAACCTTGAAACTCCTTGTGTAGTCCTAAGCCCATTGCGACGCGTAAAGCCAAGCCACTGTAGTTGTAACCGGAGTTTGGCTTGTTCCTCTTCTGTTCGTAGTTGGAAATCAGTGCCAAGGCTTGCACTAGCGTGATATTCCCGACCTCCAGAATATTAAACGATAACACCGATCGTGCTTGAGCAAAAAGCTCCCCGTCAAGGTTCTCAAGGGTTTTTGCTGTCGTCCAAACACCGATAGCCGCTACCATATACGCTAGAACCAGCCAGCAGTCGCCGTGCGGGCGCGGTATGACCTCTGATAATTGAGCGCGGAAGGTTGCCTCGTGAATGATGGGGTAGCTTAAATGATACTGACCAAAGTATGCATCAATCATCGTATCCGCGATGAGGCGGGTCGGATCGGGCTGCGAAAGTAGGGAATGCCGCGTGTCGCGGATCTGGCCCGAGGTTCGGGACGTGGTAGAATACGAACGTACTCTCGGTGCTGTCGCAAAAAGCCGGAGCAAAGCTGCCCCAGAAGCGACGCCCAAGTAACCAGATTCCTTTTCATTAACAGCCAAAGATGCCATTCCATCGGTGATGACTGATTCAGCTCCATCTTCGGCGGCAAAGCATATCGCATCAGGCGATGCGGAATTACTAGTTAGAGCCTCTTGCTCGTCCCATTCGAACTCATCCTTAGGGGATGCCTCAAGAATGTCATGAATATCATGCGGGTTACTCAGTGACTCTCCCACTTCGATACTACCTGCCTGTGAGATATAACTGTTCCCGGACTGGGTTGGAGGCCGATCTGCATCACCACGGTCCGAGCTCTCGCGACTTGTCGATCCTGTCAGACCATGACTGAACCCACCCGTAGGTGAGAAAGGCGGCGGGGAAGGTTCTGGTCTAGGGGATTTGGGAGTAGACCCTGTACGACCATTATGAGCCGGTAAAGGTAGAAATGAGATAGATGCCTGCGCTCGGAGCTGAGCGATTACAAGTTTCGCGCGCTCGAGCTTCTCCTCCACTTCTGTAAGATGCCTATAAAACATCAGTTCAGGCGCTCTTAGATCACATAGCTGCCATGTAGCACATGATAGTACCTGCGCGTGAGTGGTGTTCGCGAGTGCTTCTCATAGAGACAGTGCCTACGATATTTCACGCATGGATCACAAGCCCTAGATGTTGCAGGTTAGAATACCGGCGACACAGATTCGGCCATTATACCCACGGGATCGATCGGTTGCACTTGGATTTCCTCCGACGGCATTCCTTGCAAGCTTCCCCGGGACCTGTGTCAGCGATGAGAAGCTAGAGAATCCAAGCTACGTTACCTTGGTCGGCACTGATGGGAGACGATTCCAGGGTGGACTCCTGGGCCAGGAGATCGTCCGGAGTTGACATTTTACTTTACCGCATAGAACTTGCAATGAATCTGCGATTATTGAGGGCGAAACCGTAGTCGATCAATGTTACTGGCGATACGCTGACAAGGGAACATGCATAAATAGGAGAAGATGCAACAGCCCGAAACGGGCCGAAGGGCAGATACATAACTCCATCCATGACTCGGACGAACTTCGACAAATCTATTTACAGACCATTTAATCAATGGATGCTTAAGCCAGAGTTTTGATCAGCCTGTAGCAGTAGAGGGAATGTTCTGTAGGCCGAAACCGGGTTATTTCTGTTTTGGATGAAATGCAAGTCTCCATTACTAAAACTTAAAAGGTATATGACAGCATTTAGAAACGATGAACATCTATTAGGCATATGGACATATAGACATAGAGAAACCTAAGAGCTGCTCTACCACTGTGTTTTCTCTACCTATAGATTGAGAAAAAACGTCCAACCCAGATTGATCAATAGTTCAATATTGTCACAACAGCCTCTCCTAAACTTCACCAAGACCGCGGGGTAGTGGGGTAAGGTGGGGGTTGGTATGGGGATTCGGACCACAGTCACCCTGTGGGGGGAAAAGAGACGGAGAAGTATATCCATCGTTGTAATAGAAAGGCGACGAAGGAGGCACGGGCCACTACATCATCCATATAGAGTATCTTACTTAACTGTGCGGCGTAAAACTATACACCATCCATCCATTAAGGGCAAGGTTAACAACTTGACACAATATTACAAGGGGTTGTCTATAATCATGTCTATTGTGGTGATGTGTGTCCCCTGCCCGCACACAACAAATTCTATGGCCCTCAATAGCCCTAGCTCTAGCCGCATATCACTAAATCTACCAAATCTGCCAACAGGTCTAGGTAGGTCTGTACAGGTCGGTTTATATGGGTACGTTGTTGTTGCAATAGCAGAGATGGTAACGTTGTAGTTGTAACAAATAACCATCTAAAGTATCGTATTGCAGGGCTTGTACGGTTCGAGATCCCAAGCGGCTCACTCAAAGCGTACAAGATCTGCCTTCTTACACAGCCGCAGTATAGCGTACTCAACACAGTGAACCACGTATGCTTTTCGGCTATACAAGCGGCGCTGGGTCGGTCGGGTAAGGGATTCGAACAAGTGGTGATTTGGTTAATGGCGACAGCATAGTCGTCATAATGCCATGTTTGCCAGCTAGAGGGGTACCTTTAAAGCCTAATTTTGCTCGGACCGTGGCAACTCCGCTACCCTGTCTTTGTATGTTTGCTCCGCCCTCTTCCAAACGCCCTCGTCTCCCCGTCGGTCCAAGGACAACAAGCTTGGTAATAGCAAAGCAGAATATTCATCGCTAGACTCTCGGGGTATCAACGTCGGAAGATGGTCGATCGCAATAACTCTGAGTTCTGGTCCCTCTAGATCCTTGGAAGGAGGAATCGTTGGTTTGTCGAAAGAGCTCCAGCTAGAATACACAGGGATAGGATTGTTTTCACTGTTGGGGTCACAGCTTACGTCGCAGATGACTCGTAACCGTCTCCCTGGTGCCGAGAGAGATTCGAAGGTGACGAAAGGAGGAGTGGGAGTAGAACCGAGATAGACACAATTGATAAATATGTCGGACGCAGCGATCTCCTCAAACGGGCCACCACGAGCAGTCTCAGCCATGTCCCACTTGAGGATTGTTTCTTGGTCAAGTCCAGCCGCAAGAAAAAAGTCAACAGCCCCTCTGCCACATCGTCCAAGGGCACCAATAACCGCAGCGCGGGGAGGTTGGCCGCTATTGGCACGAATCGCGGGTTCGATGGCCGATTTGATATGTTGAACCAGAGCCTGGGCATTATCAAATAAGGGCACTGGACCTTGAGTGACTCCTGGGTGTAAGACTTGATGGGCCCAGGACAATAGAGCTAAGGCAGCCCCGGCATATCCCGCCCAATAGCCAAAAGCAGCTACCCTACGCCCCGCTTCATCGGTCAGAAACTCTAGATCATACAGCGTCCCCCGACTTCGGGCAAAGCGTGAGAGCGAGCTCGCCCAACCATGTTGTTTCTTGAATATGTGTTGGAAATGAATATATGTATGAGGTAGAGGGATATCATCATCGGGCAGCTCCTTGAGACCTAGGATGATATCTTGCAGTGGCGCTTTCAGCCATGATCCGGCAGGTACTAATTCTGCACCAACAGCTTCAAACTCATCATCGTTATATATGCGTTCGGGAGATCGTTCGACACGGACACGGTAGCCAGCTTGAATGAGAGCCTTGGCTGTTTCGGGCGACACTACACTCATTTGATTGTCAGAGACGTGTCACAGTCACAGTGCGCAGTGGTCAGTCACGTACTCGGCGAACGACGCTCGAATGGCTTCGTCTCGGCCCTGAGGTGGATAACTGTAGACATCTTGCGAGGTTGCTGTCGTACTGTTCCGATAAGGTAAATCGGGCTCAGAGGAGAGACGTGAGGTGGTAAGAATAAAAAACCGTGAAGTGGGCTGGATCAAGTAGGTGGGGGCGGGGTTCGACGTCAGAGAATCAATTTAGCACCCACTTCTAGAATACCTACATAGATAAGATAACAGTCTTGCCACGTGATTGATTTACTACCTCAGATCTCCATTGCATCTGTTCGGAAGCTCGAGCCACGCGTCATCCTCTCTTGTCCTTCCTTTGAATGCAACAAGACGGTATTCCTTAAAACCTACATCGTACAAGCCCTAGTTTGCTAGAAGATGGCAATCCACCCCCAGCTAGCGTTCCGAGCGAAAACGCTTAATGCAAACGCTTTAGAAAGCGGGGAGATTTACCACAATGATCTTAGCTCAGGTCCCAAATGACTTAATGGGCATGTCAGCACTGGTGATACAGCATCGAGCATTAGTATTTACTAAGAAAGGGACAGTCGTTGGATCCAGGCCTCCTGGAGGGAAGGATTAACAAGTATGGCGAGTGAAGGAACCTTGAATTGTTAACGGTAACGATTAAAGGCATTAAGCAACAATATTTATGTTGCAAGTAAAATGTCAGAAATAACTAACTAAAAATAAAGTCCCTTATAAGGACCAATAAAAAGATGTGACAATATTAACAGTTCAAAGAAGGCCTTAGGTATAATAACTATATCATATAAGCATATACTATGAAAATGAAATTAATCAGTTTATAATAAAAACTGTAGACATCGCGATACGGCCCCGAAAGCATGTTTGATAGACACATGGAGAATCACTTACTGTGACCCACCATTAAAGGTTGTTACTCATGTATCACGGGCCAAAAAAAAAAGGACTACGTCTCAGACAAGGAAAGAGGTAACACGATGCGAAGAATCCGAATCACCCCTGAAGGCCAGAAAGCTGTTTATATGAAGTTTACATTGCCCACATAGACTGAAGCAGATTTGAGAAAAAACCTTTCAATTTATTATGGATGCCAGCATCCTTTAATGGTCTAGACTATCAACGATTTTGTACAGCCCCAGGCTACACCTATTTCATGTCCATTCCGCAAGTCATCGCAGGCGGCGACGCGAGCTTACTGTAATGATCTCTAACTTCTACAGGCACATCGCAGTCTATCATGAGTAACAGATAACCGCAGATTAAGGATAATCGTCGTTGCTCTCTTTGTGGCATGTAATAATAAGTTTCGCCAGCTTTTCGTTGATTTCCGGGTTGACAGGCATATGATGGCCGCCTTCAAAACGAATGAGTGATCGAGTATGTTTGTCGTAATGGTCCATCAGAGCCTCGTTTTCGCGGCGCCATGGATCATCGTCGCCAATAACATGTATACTTCTTGTGATGATTGTAGGTTTGACCAGTTCAACCCACTCCTCAGTACCGATCGCAAGCCGGGATGGTACAGTACCCCCAAACAACGCCACGAAGTCGAGCTGTTGGCCGCGCTGCTCGAGCCAGCGAACAAGATGCGTTGCCGCTTTCGCGCCTTGAGAAAATGCGATTATGCCAACGAAAGGCCCTTTGCGATTAAACACCTCGACGAGCCGTTCCAGATCTGACCACGGCTTCTCTTCCGTCTCTCCATCCCTGTCCGCGAGCCATCGTTTATAGGGCTCCATTCCCTCAAAGAAAGGAAGAACTCCGGGCCCAGGCCCTGTGTCCATGAAGCCATCAACATAGACAAGCTCGAAGTGAGGCTGTAGAAGGCGACCAAGCCTAATGGCTTGGATGCGGAAGATTGCGGCGCTCGTGCCGCTGCCATGCAGACATAGGATTTTAGGCAGCATATTGATGCTAGCTTGGAGTCACGAGATTACGCCTGTATGGTTTGTGATGATATGACTCTATTCGCCGTGCTTCAGTTTGGTGATGTTCTTGGTTCGTAGCTGTGTTCGACGGTCGGGTTCCCACGATTGGCTAACGTAATATCAGGAACAGTAATATTGTTTTCCACAAATGCAACGCTGGTGGGTTGTATTGTCCAATTTGGTTAGACTGTCAATTCACTACAGCTTTTCTAGCCCCTGTCGGAAAAGGTAAATTTTGAAATTTGGAGCGTAACTTATTGACTGATTGATTGATTTTGAAACTCATTTTCAGATTGATCCGAAGTGCTGATCCGAAGAACTTTAAATATAGCTTTTTGCAATACAATGCCTTTATAATGCAGCCTTTTGTAATACCGCCCTTCGTACAGCTCTTTTTTTTTTTTTTTGTACACCCTTGTACAGTCTTTGGCTATGGTGTACCTTGCAGACTAGGACAAAAGTTGTGTTTGTGTTCTTTGTAACGATACCGGCCGTACGATTATGATATACGTAATGGGTAGAAATGGTAAATAAATTATAGATGGAGAAGGAAGAATTCTCCAAAGCTCGCGCAAACTTGGAGTTAACACACCTGTATGACTATTATTTGCATAATGTGCGGGTCGCCGTTCCTTTGAACATGTGACAGCAAGGTTGTGTAGATTGTTTTACTTAATATTTTCTGCATGATAGCAGTAATATCGAGAAATATTATGACTTAGTATATAATCTGCAGGTATATTCATAATCGCGACTCCAATCACGTGATTTTATCCAACGGAATTCTTTCTTCGAGGTCCAAAAACCTTTGCAATATTACCAGTTCGTCTCGGTGCACTAATACCAAATGGTTTTTAGACACTATGCGCATCATTAAATCATTTCCTGTACGCCAAAATGGCGGTATAAAAAAGTGCCTCGAATAGTGCCTCCCATCAGAGGAACTTCTTAGATTGTAAGAACAGATCCAGCCGCGGCGGGTGAGGAAGTAAATTTTGGACCCAAGAATGCCGATCAGGGTCCTAATTTCACACGGCAACTTGTGGATTGTCGGTTCTGTCGGTTCTTCAACGGAGCCTGGTAGTAATTTAGAGCTATCAAATGTCGATAAGGCTGTTTTTACTTCAAACCCTCCTGAATTCAACGTTCGTACGAGGAGGCCGGTTCCAACTCGAAATGCCCACTGACTGATAGAAACATCGGTTGCAGTGGCATATGGCTGTGGTAAAGTGGAAAACCTAGGTGCTTTTTCAATTTCTTTTAGTGCTTTCCAATGACACAGGCGGATCGTGTTCTCGGTGCTCAATAGTAATTTGCCCATGTCAACGGGATGCAGAATCCAGATCGCACCGTTCGTAGGCATAGCGGTTGAGGTGAATGTGCCTGAGTTCCATACTATTTGTACAGATTCAGTGACTATCAGAGCTGCCATTTCATCTTCATTGGCAAGAATCTGCCTTACCCTCTCGTTCACTTTGTGGTCAAATAACCGGTCGAGCTTATCCCAATGCCCGGGTCTTGAAATTGAAAAGCGGGTAGCGATGCATCGACTGGCCGTGTCCACGCTATAGAGAATCTTGAATTTATGATTCCAGGCTAGATGCATTATGTGGGACTTGTGTTCCTCCATTTCCATGATCACTTTTCCACTGCTTAAGTCATGGATTGTAATAGATCCATCCTTACGACCACAGAATATGAAAGTGTCATCACCTGCTTGCGCTATACAAGTGATAACCTTCTTTTGATTTGCCGTTCGTGTGACAACGGCCTCTTTTAATTCATGTTGAGTTTCATCAGCTTGACTAGAGTCATCTTCCCCTTTATCCTTTCTCAAAAGACAGGGGGGTTCCCAGACGTTGCACGTGCGACCTCGAATGTCGTAGAAGCAGAGACCACTGGGTGCGAATACGATACCCATGATAATACTATCATGGGTGATTCTGTGAATCAGTTGCAGCGTATCGAAAATAAGCAAGGAGACGGCGCCACTATTTTCTCCGGCTGCAAGCGTCCGGCCATCTGGCGATGTAGCGAGGACTCGCGCAAATATATGGTAAACGTCGCGTTGGGTAGCGCGGTCATAAAGATCAAGTTCCACGGTGACTAGATCCCCGTCCTGGTAAAGTACGGCCAAAGATCTATACTCAGTTGCGGGGCAGAACGCCACATCCAATACTTGAGGGGGCAATGCGAGATCCTCTGAGCCTTCTTTGACAAAGCGACTGATCCTAGCCATTCTGTTGTGTTCGTAATTGATAGAGAATAATGTGAGATGAGTGCTCCGGTACGACACAGCAGCGAAGCCTAGGAGTGGGGACGTTTTGACTACTTCGGGGATATACCTAGCGTGGGATTTTGTGTTATCGTCTGAGTCTGAATCGGCATTGTCCTCGTCGATCTGCATGAATCCTAGGGTTTTTCCATCGTGGGTTTCGAAAGCCATTATTAAATGATCAAGTTCTCCTTTAACTGTAGCGAAGACGTTGGAGTCGTCAGGGCTGAAACAGACAGAAAATAGGATACCCGTAATGGATGAGGTCCAGAGTTTCTTTCGTTCGGCCGACCAGACTGTAATGATTTTGGGACTACCAGATACGAGAAATCCTGAGACATTGCCAAAAGCCAGCTGTCTCACTGGTCCACCGTGGTCCAATTCGTCAACTAACTCCAACGTTGTGTGATCGTATACTTGAATCTGTCCTTTTACTAACCCTACGGCAATGTATTCGGAGCCGATCGCCAAAGATTTTGCATCGCTTTGAAATAGTATACAAGAAGATCGTTCATCCCAGTTTTCGTTGGAAGAGCAGATAACCTTTTGTCTGACACGGCGTGTATATGTTTTATGGAGAATCGATGAACTCGGGCATAGAGCGGGAACTGATACATAAATGGATGGCGGGGAATCAATAATATTTTGGCCGAAGTTCGTTACCAAGCGAATAAGATCATTTATCCAAGAGCTCAGTCCCTGAAAGTTGTTGTCAAGTGGATGACTTGCCCCGAGCAATCGAGCTAGGTACTGCTTCAGACTTGTAATGACTCTAATCATTGGAGCTAGTTTTCCTGTCTCAACAATTCGTTCAATCCATACTAGCACTTTGGTATCCGTGAATCGCTGCAAGGCGGCGAAAAGGGGACTCGATAGTGAACGAGAATGCTCCAAGTGATAAGCGAAGTGTAGTACAGCATATTTATCGAAAGCGAAAACATTATTGTCGGTCGTTTGTGCGCGTCGGCTGTTCCGAGGCTGGAAACTGGACCCGTTCAGATAGGTTAAGCAAACAAGTGCGATATCTTCGTGCGCCTGACGTTTTGGAACATAGAAGTTAGAGTCCTTAGATGTTAAATAGGTTTTGACCGTTTGGTGCATTAGCTGAACTTGTGCATCATTATCGACTGTCACAAGATTTCGACAAATTTGGGACAATGCTGCCTCTGAGCCAGTGGTAAAAAGAGTTCGTTTAATGTCTAATTTGACGGCCTCTCTCAATTCGTAGATCGACAGTGATTTTGGTGCACTAATAGTCCACTTGAGGATACATTTCGCAAGATCCGCGTTGGTGGATTGCTCGATCTTCTCGACAATGTCAGCGTAAAAGTCGTTCATCTCGCTTGGCACACCCTTAACGATTGACTCCATATCCTCTATGCTATAGCAATCGTCCAGCCGATCCATCATTAGTGCCGCCCAAAGGAAGATACCATCGGACTTCCTGAGAATCATATCGACCAGTGGCTGACTGTCAACGTCCCCATGTAGTTTCGGCCTCGAACGAAGGTAAGCGCCAATATCTCTGAGCGACTCTTCCCGACCAGTTTGGAATTCGATATATTGGATGTCTTCGTGTTCGAAAATCTGTTGAACCTTGATTTCTGGCCGGCTGCTAAAGAATATCTTTAGGGGAGTATCTCGATGAACTCTTGCTAACATCTGAACCAGGCTGGCGATGGAGTCTCGTGGACACTCATCCAATGCGTCGATGACCCAATACTGAGGTTGGATGAATTGCGTCTTGAAGACGCATCCCAGAAACAGTGTATTCCATACTGTAGTATAGTCATGGCAATTGACGACGCTTCCGCCGTTAATCATGGCAAAAAGATTCGACCGGATCTCAAGACTTGCCTCGGCCATCTGATAAGCTAAACTCAATAATAGCCGGGCCACAGTGGAATTCGACCCAGTCTTGAAGAAATAGTAGCTGACGTCAAAGTTATTTGATTCAAGATAGTTGATTGTATGGCCCGCAGCGATAGACTTTCCAGACCCTGGTGGTCCGTAAAGCCAGAGGAAGCGGGAGTTTGAAGTACCCCGAATGGTAGCAAGACGGTCAACCTTTTCATAGTCTGGATCTGGACTCAGCCATCTCAAGAACATTTCATCCTCTGTAAGCCATTGGCAGGAACCATTGTGATACTTCGATGGAGCCTGGGTTGCATATAAATCGCTATGAGGCCGTTGCGCGTTGTCAAGGGCATTGGAGATGATGCTGAGTTGTGCACGATATTTTTCTCTGTATTTAGATTCATCTGTACAGTCAGGACTAAAGCTGGGGACTTTGCACGCATTACTTACGATCCTTTAGTGCGTCTTCAACAGTGGCTTTGAGTTTTCTCATCACAATAAGATAACCAGGGTCTTGGTCACTTTCGAACTTACACAGATGGCGATGATCTGCTGGCAAGTATTGCTCCTCCTCATTTGGTAAGCCTTTTTAGCAGTTAGCCAATCGAACCTCGCGGTGCTGACTTTACGGACCAATGACGGCAGATTGTTTTGGGACGATCATAATCCCAGCCATGGGCTGACTTTCGAAGAAAGAAAATAGCTTCAGGTGCGCGCATGCATACCGAAACTCGTAGTTGATATCCTAACTCCTATTTCAGAGACTATCATTCCGTTGTTGAGAATGAACTTACGTGAACAGTCTGGGAATCAGGCATAAGTTCTTTGACGAACGATTTCGCACCCGTTGGTAGAGGCAAGGACAAGTAAGTCTTCAAGTATGCGGCAGAATCTGACCCTCTATGTGGTGTTCCGAGAAAATACATAGAATGTATCCGAGAGAAGATGTCTTTATAAGTCTCGTTCCGCGTAGCTAATAGGTAGGCCTAAGCAGTATTAGAAGAGTCTCGCCAAAACAGTATGTTAGCAATACCTTTTTTATGACAAGCCCACCCATGCTGTGAGCGACGAACACTATTGGTGTCTATACACGTTGGCTTTGACTTCATGGTTTTACTCCGAAAGTATACTCACATCTCCGTTTCGCTTAAATGCTTGTGAATATTTGATGTCTGCTAACAATGCCAATGCGAAGTCGTGAACTGTTAAGCTGCTTGCAGCTGTTTTCTTCCAATCCGAATCGTATCCAAAACTATGTATTCGTGCATGTCGGAATCCAGGCTCATGAGGCAGCCACTCGCTAGGCCAATATGTCAAAGGATCTGTAGGGCGAAGCGACCAAGTTTTCCTCGAACCACCCTGAAGCCCATGTACCTATTCCTCGAGTCAAACTCGTACTAATGCGATCCCATGAGTGTTAACTTACGAAGATTATGTCCAATCTCGGCTCTGAAGGCTCAAACAGAAGATTCAATCCAAGTGAGCCTTTAGCAGTCTCAGCAGCGATGCGAGTACTTGCGTCACTCACCGAGACGGTTGAGGCGGCTCGGCGGAGACGCCATGAACCCAGCAGGCTAGGAACCCTATGCCGATGAGGGGCTACCAGCAGCCCAGCTGCTTCTGCTTGATCCCCAGAGTCAGGTAGCATGGCTAGAGCCCTGCGAGCAAGAGGTTTGATCGCTTGGAATAAGCTACCTGTCTCTTCATCGACTTACGTATTCTTCTTTCTGGATGAAAAAAGGACGTTAAGTGGATACTACGTAGGAACCATCACAGGTCCTACATTATCTGTATGTCTCTGCGTCTCACATCAATTGGCTTTGAGAGTTAGATGCAGCTCAATGAGGGTACCTGAAATTTCTTACGGCGAGATAGCTCAGGACTTTGCTAGGAAGTCGCATCAACAGATGACCACTTCTATAGACTGCCAGCCCCCAAAACTGCTCCGCACACATTCATCTATATACGTAGTTTGCAAGCGCTGGATAGGTATACCCCCCTTATTGGACTGTGTCTGTACACTATATTTACGGCAGCGTCCCGCTAAAGAATTAGGAAAGACGTTTCATTGGGTTGGCTTAATCTACCCTTGTACGTAGGTATGGGTAGATAAATATCGACTTCCTCTCGATTGTAAGGAACTCCACAGCCCATGCGTTTTTAGTCAACAATACGGATTGATCAAACTATAAGCGTTTCTGGACTCTTTGGATACCCATCTTGCTGACTAAATATGAAAATAATAAATGAAGGGCTATTAATCATGGAGAAAGAACAGCGTCTTGTCACCATGTTGATCGGCTTGTCCAAAAATATGAGAGGGGTCTTACTGCGCATGTAAAAGTGGGCGAAGCGTAGCATTCTGATTCGGATCGGGTCGAGCTTATCTAGCCATATGTGGAGATTAGGTGGTATCTGTTGGCGACATACATATGCGAGGTTCCGCGCTTGGCCTCCTTTTTCTAGTTTAGCCCACCTACGTCTGCCACCATTCACACCATGTAGGTAGATCATCAAAACTTCCATATACAATTAAGCTGTTATATTAGTCATATTTGTTACGGACCAACTGTGGCCCCGTAAAACTATGTTTATAGCGCCAAGTATACCTTTAAGCACTGGCCATGGCCTCAAGGCCGTTATTTTAGGAAGTAGTATAATTATTTATAGGAGCAGAAGGGGGGTTACCGTAGATACGGTGGTAATGCTGATTATTGGCGCATTTACGACGACGAATACATGTGACATCGTTACTCTAACACGCAACATTAGCGTCGTTTTCCGTAGAAACCTTAAAACACATTCCTAGACGGGATACTACCTTGTCAGTCACTTGTTCTTCTAGGCAATGCATAGATCATAGTGGCGGAATTGAAACAGTAAAGCGCATCTGAAGACGTTATGTCACACATGTATTCATGCAATGCCCGTCGATTTGTTTTATGATCTTAGTCTCCTACGACCTTCGATACAGCTATATGAACGTGAGGTGGGTAAGCAAAAACGAAGTACGCGAGGTGAATCGAGCTTGTTCTAGGCGTGAAGTCGCAGGTCTCCCACACACACATATGTTAAAAAAACATTTAAGCCCCACGAACACTTGATATCATGGATTATAAGTCTAATTTAAGCACCCTTTCGAACTCTTACACCCATCGAAAATAATCGAGTAGTTCAATTCCACATTATTGCTAGACATATTGCCATGTTACAACTATTAACCTTACAACACCAGAGGTACGGCCGTGCCTCCTCCAACCGCAAAACACCAAAACGGCCACATATACTCTGCCAAGGCTTATGAGATATATATTAATAGTGAACTCATCTGTGGTTAGGTAGATGTGTTAGTTAGACAATAAGTTGAATATACACCCACGATTTTGATACATGTAATCTTGAGCTTGGCTAGATTACATATATCGAATTACCATCTTATCCCCTAAACCAACTAGATAACAGTTAGGTTGTTTTAACATAAACACCACCACTAATATCAGTGGTTTTACTCCGGGGTTCCATTACATATATTGTCTGCTACCTTTCTGGATGACTTATATACCTGACAAGAGCGCTAGGGCTTTATCATGAACTTCTCATATTTCTTCATGTCAACCGTGTGATCGTCCCGCCACGCAATTATACGATCGAATTCAATACATTTGCGGTTAATGGACCTAATCATGTGTAAGCTGAGTATTTAAACTTTCTTAAGTGAACTGTATTGACAGTGGGCGCGCACATGTCAGGTTGAGGATACCGCATGTTCTCAATCCAGCCCGAGGTTATAAACCCAACATTTCCAGAACATTGAATTTCTTGCAAAAGGATATCGACACAATGGTTTACGTGTACAGCCGTCAGCGAGTTGTCGTTACTGGCGTCGAGCTTGGTCAAGTTATAATAATCGGCATAGGCGTATTGGCGCAGGGTGTTTAGGCAGTGCAGTTGGTGGAAGACATCTAGATCGCCCACATATGCGTCATCGCCAAATCCCCAGTTCTCATCTTTATATTGCGATACCTGTGATGGGTCCTTTCCCATCCGTATCAGTTGAGACTTCGTGAGTCGTAGCGGACGGACTCTCTCGTAGTCTTCCCACACGCTGTCCGCCACGGGATTGGGCATCTGTCGCGCTATTGACGGCTGCTCTTGCGGGTACAATGTGCCATTCACCTGTACTTCATGGAGGCCGAGGTCGATTAAGTCGTATACCGGACCTGAAAATTAGATTGAGTGAGAATCAGCAAGCGAGGCGTGTTTAATACACTCACTGTATATGGAAGTACGTCGAAGATCGGCATTCTTAATGAAAGAGCTTCGGTAGTACCAAGTCGTTCCTAGCATCGAAACGGAGAGACCGAACAATATCACGTTCAGAATAGTCAAGGTGGTGATATTAGTCCTTGTCGTCCATCGCGAGCTTTGGTAAATGTGGCTTTTTATGTGAGCGTCAGTTAGAAGCCCTCTGGACTCATGATCCAGCGGATCACATTTCAGTGGATGATCCATGATAGCGACGATCTGCCAACGGCCTTTTCCGCTTTTCAAAGAAAAAGATATCAGGAAAGAGTGAAATTCGCTATATCACGAAACGAAGTAGACGTCGGACATCTAGAGTTCAGGCACTCGTAATATTCTCCCCAGACTCTCAACACCCGCCACCAAATCACTTGTTCCCAATTCCAAATCTACGTATTCAGATTTTCCGCCGTAAAGACTGTAATACAGCATGCTATTGTCCGAAGCTATATAAAATCGGTGGGACGGACAGACTCGGTTAAGCATCATCGGTTACTCGATGCCATGATTGGCGTAACCTTGTTCTACCGGACAGTTGAGAGGGTCGCAGGACATGTTGTTTGAGCTGCGAATGACATTGGCTCATCTACAAAGTGTAGTCAATTCGCTGTCCGAGTCGTTCCGAACCCTACATGAGCCCATAGTCATTCCAGAAGGGAAATATCATTTATTTGAGGTAGTAAGCTGGATGCAGGCCTCGTATTTCAAGTCATTCAAAGCCTCCTGTGGTTGGCCAGTCACAATACTACTTCACGGTCAGCCCACATTATAATAGTCTAGCCAATTGCCCTATGTGTTCAGCTCCTATGATGATGCAGGCATTCTGGTTGGTAAATTCAGGTTCAGCTAGCAAGTTTCGCTTATTTTGCCCGCAATCAACGACAAAGTCTTACTGATTGGCCAGCTCCGGAGCATCAGTCTTAAATCTACGTAATAATCCACGTGCGCATTGGAATGTAACGTTCAACGGATTCTACTGCATTTTAAACATACCAGAACTATAGCTATCAACATAGGTTTGATTTTTGGTCCTTTTCCTCAAAGCGGGCAAAGATGAGAAATTTGGCCTTGCCTTCTTATTTCGGATACAACCGGTAGCTTACTGTAAAATTAACAAGATAGGATCTTGAATGATGTGATCAGTCAAATCAACACAGCAGGAAAGAGATATCATGTTGCTTGTAGTACATGCTTGCTAATTATATTTCTAAGAATCGGCAATGAATGAGTTCTAGATAGACTTCAAAATGACAGTGTACACAATTGGCTAAATCGTGCCAAGAGCTGCGGGAGGCAATGCTAGGATATGCAAGCTGGACAAGACGCAAGGTTCGTACGTCGGCTAGGTGACGAAACAATAAGCCGGATTGTTGAGAATCCTTGTTAGAAGACTCTTAATCGCTGTAGTCTAGTATCAATGGTATAAATACCCCCAAGTCTATCTGTCTCTGATAAAGTTTGAGCATCCAATTTTCTCAACTTTAATATTCACCAAAGCTTCGTCTCATACCCATCTCATAGGGCTTTATCCATTTACCTCTCCCGACATCAAAATGCGCTTTGAGATCTTCCAGGTCGCGTTGGTGGCTTTCGTCGGACTTGCTACCGCCGCTCCAGTCGGCTCATCTGAAGATGCCGTGGTCAAAAGGCTGCTTCCCACAAACCCATATCCCCTCGCAGACAGAAGACCCGTTGGCCCTTTCCCGAAGCGAGCGCTCCCGGATCCTCCGTATAAGGAGCTTTACCGCTCCATCGCTAAAGAGTAGAGCGCTATGAAGACTACGTAAATGCCACTCTCCCCGAAGGTCAACTCAACTTCCGTGCTCCGGATCTAAGGCCTAGTTTGCAGCATTGGGGTAGCAAATTGATCAGATTAGGGTTGGATTATCAGCTCTTGGGCGATGTGTCGTCTGCTTAAGAGGAAGGGGAAAATGTTTACTAGGGGAATATCTATGGCATGGTCTTACCGCATTATTACATCTATGGACTCTTTGACTTGGGCCTTCGTTCGATCTCACATCATAGAGAGGCAATTTATAATTGCTAAACTGATTATGACCATTCTCCATAAATACACTGCGTGTTTTGAAACTTGACGCATACTCTGGATCCATTTCGTGAGACTGTCGGCGATAACATCCATTTTTGCGGACACGTTACTGCCATATTGAAATGCGAGACCGCTAATACTGTCAACCAACCCCGATGTTTGAAAGGTATATATACCGTGTCATTGAGTGGAATAGCCCCTATTCGAGATAAATTGATTTATTCTATACATCCTAACGTAAAAGAGCTACGAAGCTAAGAGCCTCTTGATCTTGACCATGAGACCTGCCATCTGCAACAGCTTCGGCGGCTTCTCGTCTTGTACAATCGCGAAATTCGCGAGACCTCCTACAATCGCTGTTTAACCGAGCTGAGCTGGTGTGAGCTTCTTTGCAGTCTTCAAAATCTCGCTCAGCGTGACATTTCTCTGCGCAGCCGTCCCAAAGGTACCGTTTGACACGACTTTGGCTCCCGACGGCGACGAGCTTTGGTAATTATCCGTCGGGTTGCGGAACGCCTCACCCAGTCCTACGTTCTCTGGCCAGTAAGGCATTTCGTTTGGACGATACTGGTATGGCATGCATTGATGAAAAGCCACTTGAGGTATTGAAGCAAAGAAATCATCGAACTTTGGCTCCAGCGCCTGCTCTAGACATGTGATTGTCAAGTTTGTCTGTGCATCGACGGCGCGCCGATCAGGCTCCGGCTGCAGAAGCTGCCACGGATTACGGCATGTGTCTACGGCGCATGATTTCGCAGCAAGTAACAGACCGTTGAGCCGCGAGATAAGGCGGCTCGTCGTTGCATTCGGGTTGATCGCGAGATTCGTCAATTCGCCCGGGTCCGATGCCGTGTCGTACAGCTCCGCTTCGCCCGTGCACCATTTCGAGTATAGATACGTTCCACCATCAGGGCGCACGATGCGCAGCGTCTTGTAACTGTTGTTGGGGTGCGCGATAACGCCCCAAGGGGTCTCTTCCTCGCCTTTACCCCAGTATTCAACATTGATTACCTCGTGCCCGCCCCCATTCACAGGACATTGAGTAGGTTCCACTTCCGGGTTTTGCCAATTGTCCAGCAGACTGCGCCCGTCGAGGAATGGCGGGTATGCCGCGTTGTCAGAGGTTAAGCCCGCAATGTCGAGGAACGTTGGTGCAAGATCGAGATGTGCCCCGGGTAGATTAGATGTTTTGTTTACTGGTACGCCAGGACCTCGCACAATGAACGGTACATTGGAGTCTTCTAGGTAATGAAGCGACTTACCTGCCGAGACGCGGTGATTCCCAATGTGCCATCCGTTATCACTTGTATAAATAACGTATGTATTGTTGAGAATGCCTTTCTCCTGAAGCTTAGCGATAACATCTTCGACAATGTCGTCTACGCCAAGTAAGGATTGCGCTCGCGCACGGTATAGTCCGTCCAGCTTCGCGATGGTACTGTCATTTAGCAGCGCTTGATTCTTGATCCATGAAACTTTCTGTTTCTGGTAGGTATCGCTTGGGTTCCAGTTTACCGAACGGGGTGCTTTGAGATTGGGAAACTCATTCTGGTAGCGAACAGGAGGGACAGGCCACTTCCCAGGTCCTAGCTCTACGTGAGGGGTAGTCGGAGCTATCCCAAGGAAAAAGGGGTTGGCCTGGCCTGCCAAGTTTTCGATCCGGTCGACGCTTGTTATGATATCAGTCATCCCATCTCGTTCAGCACGAACTTCGTATGCTCCTACTTACGCCATAGCACGAATAACATCAGATTGATGGTATCCAGGATATGAGATGGGCGTCTGTCCATTGAGCGACATGACGACATTATTATACTCGTAGGTATAGCCATCTACCTACTCAAGACTATTAGCGTGTAATGAATGTACGATATGGAATTAGGATGACATACAGCGGTCTGGATGTGTGTCCAACCTCCTGGCCCTTTATTGTAATTCGCTGTATTATAGCCATTCATTATCTTGCCAATGTCTGGAGACCAAAGTCAACATAAGGTATTAATCATTTAGGAGATAGATTCGTACATCCAGTATTGTATCCTGCGGCTGTGAGCCAGTGAGGGAGATAGTCTTCATTCTCTCCAGAAATCAACCATTTATCATAGTTGCCGCTTTTCCCTGCTCGTCAGCTGCTGTTCTATTATCTCGTCTTCATAACAACTTACCCAGGAGGGCCAACTTCGGTAATATTCGTGTTATGGCCCGCCTGACCCCTCAACAATGAGGCTCTGCTAGGACAGCACTTCGCAACCGTCACATAGTGCTGTGAGAACGTGGTGCCTTTCTCAGCTAATTCTTTCTTTACGACAGGCTGATAGTCAAGGGATCCGAGGTGAAGATCTTGATCATCAGTAATTATGAACACGATGTTTGGTCGTTGTGTCTGGAGTCCAAGGCCAAAACATATAGGCACAACGCCTAGAGCGAAAAAGGTAAACTTCATAGTTCAGCAGTAGGATATATCTATCATGAGGTGCTCGGAACATCTCGAATCGGAGGGAGAACCCTCTGCCACGACTTATATAATTCATGCATGAATCCAACCTCTTGATCTCACATTTAGTTAAGTGACTAGCCGGTCCTTTAACCGTTACATCGTCCCCATGCAGGGGATAAGACGCAAGTAAAGCTGGCAGCACGTAATTCATCCGAATACCTAGTTCTTGATTGACCATATCGGCACGATGCAAGGCTTACCTGACGTCAATCCTCAGCACTAAAGTGGATTAACAACAATACGGCGGCCATGCTATTGTCATCCGTATTCTGGCCATATTCAGTACAGCACAGTGTTTATAGCAACTCACTCTACCTACTTGGCTCCACAGTTCCTCCAGATTTCCTATTCGGCCAGATTAAATTAGTAGCTTCATGTACATGTAGTGTATCCTATGAGAGTAATCAAATGCTACTGCATAGTAGTATTTTACACAATGTCATTACAACGAATGATGGATGTTTTCCAACTTCGCCTGTAACCAAGTTTTTCCTGACGATTAATTAGTCTAGCGCTGATAGGAATCGAACCTGCATCTAAGCGGCCTGGGACATGGGGATATAGATGGCGTGATTCTCCAATCATTGCAATTAGAGACCGACTTCCACCCCAACGGTTCCCCCTCCATGCCCCGCAGCGGGCAACATTACGTCTCCATCCCACACCTCAAGTGCCGGTTGCTGAGATAATATCACTTTACTGAGACGGTTGGTAGAGCTGTAGTTTCATTATAATCATTGATTTAGCAAGACAAGCCCAGATTATCGAGATAGTTTGAGATGAGTTCTGGATAATGAAGGTTAGGTTCAAATCCTATCCGCGCTAGTCCTATAATCGAACGAAGTTTCGTTTCGGAGCGCTTTCGGAGCGCCTAAGAAAACATAGTCAAGTGCGATAGTTCGTTCCGGAAAAGACGGCAGAACGCGACATTCTCAAGCAGAACAACTGTACGGACCGTACTTATTATGTGTTTTGGCAGGAATTCCACTTCATGACCGCGCCCCAACAAATGGTTTATCGCTGCCACGACCACTGTACGCTTGCTATACCTATAAGTACCCAGGAGTCTTCTAACATTGACACATATGGAGTAGTTATGGGCAGGACAGAGTTGGAATTTTAGACACCTTCGGGAAGAAGTGATAAAGGGCAAAGTGTGGCCTGTTACCTACGTAATTAAGGCTTAAAGCATGTCATGTGGCACTACCGAGGATTGGGTAGACTAGGGGTCTACGAAAGTCTAGATGAAAGTCTCCTTTACCACTTTCATTACATACACGCGCAGATTTAAATCTTTAGCGAATTCAGCTATGCTGCCCCAGATCACACACAGTCCCGAAATTATCTTCCAACTATCTTGTGCAAGTTACATGTCCAACTCGATAGCTCCCCCGCGATCTTAGATAAGATCGAGTAGCTCAATAGAAAAGCTGCAACGTAAGCCTGTTTTAACTTCAATGATATCAACATAACTCAATCTGACACAGAGTGATTTGTTTGAGGAAGGGTCGTCAGTATAAGCATGGAAACTCAAAGACAGAAAACAGACTCTGGCTACACAAGCGCTAAACCGCGTTTGCTTCCCCAAGTTGATGGCTTCGAGCATAAAATCTTATCTGCACTCTCTCATTAAAAGTGAGCCCGAAAATGCGATGTTTTGTTTCTAATGTCGCTAAACATTTGAACCCCAAGGGATTACACTTGGTTCTGGTGGCTCCTTGCTGTCTCAAGTCCGGATTATGGAGATAACTTAGAAACGGAACCTGGTTATCAGGGAGCATTATTCATACAAGTCCAAATGAAAGCCTCTAACCCAAAATATCCCAAGAGGGATTGCGAGTTGAGATATGGAATCATCATGCTCGAATTAGAGTCCACTTTTACAGTTTTGATATCACAGAGAGGCTTTAGGTTTACTCTGCCACATGCCGATTATTTATTACGTAGATTCTGCTTGGAGCTGGTCTATTCTGCCTACATTACTGAACTCACACCAGGGACTAGCCATAACTATATAATCTCACAAAGGCATCAATAATAGTTTTACGTAAAGGTTTCAATTCTAAACTCGAGCAACCAGAACTGCGCCAAGTGGTCTTTCCCCATTCTTCTTTTTTTTTCCCTTAGAAAGAAGAAGCAAAAGAAATCCGAAGAAAAAAGAAGAAGTATAAGGCAGGCGGGCTGTCTCACGGACCGGCCCTGGGTAGGGTAATGCAACTACCCGTATACCAGAGTCTGGTCGGCGATATCCTGTACTCAATCTGCAAGGCGTATCTATTCTCGGATATCATGTTTGCTATTATCGTAGACTCAAGCAAACACGATATTTGCAATGTGGACCTGAATGATCTAGATGATCTGGAGTTATCTGGGTTCGCAAAGAGCAAATCATTCGTGTATAAAGACCCTAGATTCGCCGCTAGGCTCGAGACAGGAACTTAGACCTTTAGACCTCCTTGACGCCCAAGAAAGTGATTGCAATATGCAATACCATTCCAAGTCCTAGTATTATAGCCCTTGTGACACGGGCTCACCTACCAAGCGCCGGAAACCCATTGTCCGTAGTTCTCATAGTCAACCCTTGAAAAGCAGTATTTCGGAGGGAGCCGCTCAAAGACCTCAGCTTCTCTTGGGAAAATCAGCATAGGCTGTGTGATGGTGAGATACTCCTTGTAGTAGTCCTTTGTAAGCTGGTTATGGAAAAACCAGCTTGGAGACTTAGACCAGTCCTCCACCCATACGATTTTTCCTGGCTTCTCTGGGTTCCGATAGACCTCGAAGGAAAGACATTCGGGCTCCCGAATCACTTGTCGATATAAGGGTTCGAAGGCCGCGAAGAAACGATCGACGTTCTCGGGTGCGACAAAGAGTGTAACGTGAACACTTATACCGTGGGTATAGGCCATCTTGTGCTGTACGGTTAAAGCGCTATTAGTTTCTGGGCTTTGTGTAGCTGTCGGGATTTCTGAAGCTGGACTTAATGATGTCTGAGAGTGTAAGTTCAGGTGAAGTGAGGCAGACTGGCAGATGTAAGTAGGTTGAGTGGACTTACATATACCTAAAACTAAACAATAACTTTCTTTGTGTCAGTTAAGGCAATGAATATATATAGATTCAATGTGTGGGACTACAAACAATTAATTAAGAAACACAAACATATTGTAAATGATTTTCTTTCATTCAATTAAATCGCTTGCTAAAAAAGAGAATCGCATTGGATAAATCAATTCACTCTCGATCTAGATGTCAGTGAAAGCCATAGTGTCAGAGACCAGTGCCCAGAGTGAATAGAGAGACCTGCTTGCAGCCAGAAAGGCAGTAGTTAGGGCTCAATAGAATAATCAATTGATTCCTGAACCGCCTGAATCAGACACATAGCAAGGTAATCACAAGACGACAACCACCCCCTTCTCATTAAGCGTGATATCTGGTCTTTTGAAATAATATTCTCTAAGTGCCTGACTTGACAGTGTTTAAGCTTTTAGCCTTTTAGCAGTCCAGTACTAATTACTACAGCTCTAGTTCTGTAACAATTAATAGAACAGGCAGTACTGTAAGCATCGTTACGTTTACAACGGCAACAAGAGACAAAGACATAACCGGTACAAGCGTATGAAAGCCGTCAGCGATTACTGAGCACAGTTGTCCTGTGTATAAATTTGAGAGTGTGTATAGACCTCCCAGGGTTTTGATTTGGGTCCTTTTACTCAACCTATGACCGTGTCACTGGAGTAAATCATCATCTCCATCTTCGTGCCTATCTCCTGTCGTCTCACCCTGCTTCTCACTGGTCTCTGGCAGGAACCTCGTCGAGACGGTGAACCCCGCCGCAAGAATAAACAAAATAACCCAGACAAAGTAGCCAGAAAGATACTGATTCCGCACACCAACTGCAAATAAGCTCGCGAACAGCGCAGGCGAGAACGAACGTAATCCACTCACTAGCGTGAGCGCCAGTGCATTCAGCATACCCAGCGTCTCATGCGAGGGCGAGACATCGTTCAGCGCCAGCTGCACTCCCGTGAAAGCCATGCTGACCCCGGGGCCCAAGGAGAGGAGCAGAGGCGCGAGAATCCAGAAGGCCGTGTTGCCGGCGGACGTGTGGATTCGCAGCGTGAAGGTGAGGAGCGGCATGAGTCCTAGGAAGAACGGGTACGCTCCTCCGCAGAGGCGCATCACGCCGTTGGTGCCCAGCCGGCGTTGCAGAGGCGGGAAGACGAGGAGCAACCACACGGCTTGCGAGAGACCTGTTAACCCCATGAAGAGGGAGATCTGCAAAGGTGAGAAACCCAAGCCGCCCAGATCGACGGCTGTTGCCCAGAAGACGGGGACCACGGCCGTATATGCGAACGCAAGTAGCATGGCATGTCCGTAGTTATACAGCACGATGCCGACGCCCGGGGCTGTCAGGAGGTCCCACGTCGAGGCACGATGGCGGGGGACCTGCGCGCCGACTTCGCCGTCGGGCTGAGGTTTCTCCTTAGGCAGCGTCTCCTTGACGAACAGCGCGGAAGTGATCACGGCCGTAAGCCCGATGACACCGATCACCAGTGAAGAGAGGGCGTAGGGAAACTCCTCGAAGAACCAGACACCCCTGAAGACGCGAGGGTAAAGCCTCGCAGGATCAGCCAACGCGCCACCCAGGAGAGGGCCGATGAAAATCCCCAGGTTCCCAGCAACCGCGAACCACGAGAAGGCGAGCGCCTGATTCTCGCGTCCGGCGTTTTCGGAAATCATGGCACGCACCGTGACGATGCTGCCGGCGAACACGCCGGCGGCGCAGCGGAAGAGGATCATCTGCCAGATGGTCCTCGCCATGCCGAAGAGAGACGACGCGACAGCCACGCCCAGAAGGGAGAAGACGAGCACGGGTTTCCGGCCCAGACGATCGGCTGCGCGGCCCCAGGGGACCATGACGAGCATTTGCGTGAGCGAGAACAGCGACTCGATGAGCCCGGAGTAGAAGCCCATGTCTGACTCGGCGATGGAGCCGTGTCCGTTTCGGAGCACCATCTCGTTTATGTATGGAAAGATGGAGAAGAATGCTATCGGCTCGATCAGGCGCGCGTAGCAAAGAAGGAGGACTTGCACCTTGGGGAAGGAGGCCTGTTCTGGGGCAGAAGTAGGTGCTGGGTTGGAACTGGATGAGGCGGAAGTAGAGGAAGTTGATGCGATGAGCGCCTTTGCGTCCTCTGGGTCACCTGCTGGCACTACGGGTGACGAGGAGGCCGCGAGCAGCGGCGTTGTCTCGGTTGTAATATCATCGTCACGCTCATCATCGTGTTGGTTTCTATGGTGGTGATGAGTCGCCATGATGCAGCTTTTTCTCTGGTCAATTCAATGCTTCAATTCGGCACGTCTATTTGATTCGAATTAATATTAGCATTCCGATATCCAATTATGAGATGCAGGCATGTTTGAGTCGAGCTGCTCAAATAAGCTCACCTGTCTGATATAATCTTACGAAAGGATGATAGAAGATAAGATGATGAGACTTTTATATGGAGCATAATAAGGACTTAGTAATATTTCCCAATGTAGAAAAGTTTCTCCACGATCCATCTACTAATCTTCAAGGATTCCTGACGTCTTAAAAAACGTATATACAAATGTACCGATGCTTGAGGGCAAAAGACTTGGCCCGTAGATCATTTGGTACGCAAGAGCTTTAAACAGCGGCAAGTATGAGTTATCTATTGGTCTTATACATTGGGCCTAGAGTACAGATCTAACCAGGATCATATCCAGATGCCCATTCCAAAACGCCTTCTTATGCTACAATTGTATCGTACATCATAATACTTGACATCAATCTCTACTACGATTGCTAAGCCAACGCCTCATGAAGAACTCGCGAATTTTATAACGCTTTAATAGAGTTGACGAATCCAAGTTTTGTGTAGGGGGCGGTATGTCAACATACACCATCACCATGGTCTTCAGAGCATGGCTCTGGACTCGGTTAATAGAATGTAGCCAATGCCACGACCTGTTCGGGGGCTGGTGGCCTTGGGATTTCCAGTACGGATCTGTGTACGCGGGGAGGACAATTACCGCAAACTCAGCATGTGAAAAGACAGGTCCACCAATGTACAGGAGCCAGTCAACGCCAAATTTGATACCAGGCCGAGGAACCCAGCCTAGTGACCGGAAATGGTGATAAACCGCATATTGAACAATAAACGGGTCATCCGGACGAAATGCAGCAGTGCTGGAAGGAAAATATGACATCTGGCAGAACAAGTTGAATAACTCTCCACTGGCCATGGATTTCCCAGTAGCAGGGTCTGTGACAGACAGAGCACCTAGCGCGAAGACGAGATAGAAAGCTTCTTCCGGACTTAGTTGGAGATACTCTCTATCTACTAGCTCTGGCACACTGGGTGTAGTTTCTGCGAGACTTGCAGTGGAGGAATCCTCTGTTGAAATTGAATCAACGGAATGTGGTAAGGGTAAAATCCCATTCGTCATATCGCCGTTCGGCGGCTTGCCGTTGGTTGATGACGAAAGATGGGGACTAGGGGGGTCACCAAGCTGAAAAGTTGTCGACTCTACCTTAGGAGAGAATCGTACACTTTTTCTCCGCTTAGGAGTGGAGACAATGGTATCCGGTAAGGACACAAAACGTTTCGCAACAGGTGTTGTAGGATTGTAACTGGAGTGACCATTATTCAAAGAAGGGAAAGGGCTCCTATCAGCCTCATCCACCACATCGCCATTCATACCCAGCCCAAGAGTAGGGGGAATAGGTATGCTTGTGGGTGGCGTCACACTACTTGTGGAACTGGGAATAGGTTGTGATGTGACTGAATCGGTAGAACTGCTGGCAGTTACATGTCCATTGCTCAGACTAGTCACCAGCGATAAGTGTAGATCTCGACTGGAATTCGGCAAGGCGAGGAGCTCCTTGGGGCCAACCGGCGCTACCCAGGCTTCTTCAAGCCGGGTCCGTAGGATTGCTTCCTGTTCTTTTCTTGCACGGTCCCATTTCATCATCTTTCGCTCTTCGCGTCGCTGCACGGTGACCAGCTCTGCAACCTTCTTGGGACCCTCACCCTGCCGACTCTGCTCCCGCTTTAACCAGTTAGGCTCACTACGACTGTAGCTGCCTTTACCGAAAAAACCTTGCTCCCAGAGCGCCCTTATCGACTTTGGATCTCGAACATGTACAGATCGTGTCTCGGGCGACCAGTAACCCTGATGAATGACCGAGGGTTCCGCAGGAGGGGGAGAGAGGACCTGCCTCGCCCAGGCCCAAAGCACATGAAAAAGTGACAGTGGGTTGTTGGGATAGAAGCTCGGCAAGGGGAATGTACGAAGAGGAGCAGGCAGAGCGTAGATCTGGTGAAGGGGGGTTTTCTGTGGTTTACTAGAAGACTTGTTCCGTGTTTTTCCAGCGTGAGGTTCTGACTGGGCCTCAGGTTGGGGGGCGCCGGGCGCGGGTTTCTCTACCTCTGTCATGGCTGTTATCACACATTTCGGTGCCTTGAAAACCCGTTAGCCCGAGAACCGATGCTTCGATGTATATGGAACACATTGTCGAGTGGGTTGATTGATCGCTCAGATACCGTTGTAGTCTATATTTGGACACTCATCGAGAGTATTTCATCTCTAAGTTCCGAATAAAGTCTGTCATCACCGCGATTGAACAATCCCCCATGTATCATGATGTTGTCGCAAGAAAGCCGTAGCAACTGCGCGTGGACTAATGGCATGGATAACTCACCGTTTATAAGTAGCGACGTGATGGCTTCTGTCACTGCGTAATGCAAGAAGAACAGAGGCGACGCGGTAATCTCGGTCAATAGCTTGAATAAATCAAGAAAGAAGGTAAGAAAAATGCAGCCTGGTGGTAGCAGGCAAACAGCACAACGCTCACATATTTTCAAAGTGAGAGATGTGACATGTTGTGAAGCAAGCTGGAAAGGAAAAAAAGTTTTGGTGGAGGTTGGTAGCCGAGTTAGGTACGAGCTTTGCAGCTTATCAGCTTCGGCGCTCGGACCAATGATGGGGTTGCTGCTTTATCGCATAGCTAGCTTTAGACTCATAACATGACTCCACGCTATACTGCATATTTGCATCATTCAGAGTAGGTATGCTCGTTTCTACCTAGAACCACCTGCGCTTGTAATTATTTTTTTCCCCTCGAGACACCTATTAGTAGGTATCGAGGATTTATATTGCCCATGTTGAACCGTTACGCTAAACTTGTATAGGCGTGTGGGTCAATGACCGATTTTCGCCTGCGTATTCGGAAGTTCTGCGGCGCCAGTGGGTTGGTTTGTTCAATTTGACGTTGGAAAAATGACGATGTGTTGCTATTTTGAGCATTCTCGATCGTTTCTTTGACCTGTCTTGCTTGGACAAGCTTTCTTTCGGTGTCTCATAAAAGTTCTATATATTTCGCTAGAACGGATTCAAGTTAGCTGCCTTCTTGTTCTCCATACACTTTCGTCCTATCCGTTCTCAATGTCACATATTTAATCTATTTACTTGGACACAAACACGTATCCAACAACCACCATATCCGGATAACCGCCCTCTACTTACTCTTCTATCGCCCACCCTATATATCCCTTTAGATCTTAGGTACCTACACTACACAATGCTCCTCTAATGCACACCATCATCTACTTGTTGGCCTGTGTGGGCTTGTTCTGGGGTTGTCTTGTTCTCGTCGTCCAAGGCTTGGGTACTTACAAGCTGTAAGTATCCATCCATTCATCCATCCATCCTCCCACGCTTCTGCCCCTATTCCTTGGCTCTTTCTATCTCTCTCTCTCTCTCCGGCCGGCATGGTACATTTTTTCTGACAAGACTTTGCTGTCCAACGCCAATAGTTTCCAATACTACTCTTCAATACCCAAGAAGCCCGTCTCTCCCACTCTACCTAAACAAGATATTCCTCATGTTACCATTATCCGACCCGCGAAGGGCCTCGAGCCCGCCCTCTACGAGTGCCTCGCTTCCGTCTTCCACCAGACGTATCCGCGGGATAAGTTGACCATCTACTTCTGCGTCGAGTCGAAGCAAGACCCCGCGTACCCTATTCTCCGCAATCTAGTCGCCGACTTCCCCGACTTCGATACCCGTGTCTTCGTCGAGGCCGAGGACCCGTACCTCACTGGTGAGCATGGCGGCGACGTCAACAACATCGGCCCGAACCCCAAGATCCGCAATGTGAGCAGGGCGTACAGGGAGGCCAAGGGAGATATCGTGTGGCCCCTCGACTGCAATATCTGGATCGCCAAGGATGTCGCCGGCCGTATGGTCGACAAGCTTTGCGGCTTCCGACCCGACGGCAAACAGACGAAACCATACAAATTCGTCCACCAACTGCCCCTCGTTGTAGACACCGTGACATCTATGAGTCACGTCGGCACTGAGGGCCAGGCCCTGCTCTCCAACGCCTCGGTAACGGGCGGTTCGGGTGCTGGGGATGTGGGCGTCCCCACGTCGGTTCTCTCACGATCCTGGGCTCACGGCGGCGGGCGACTGGAAGAGACGTTCATGGCTACCACACACGCCAAGTTCTACTGCGCCATCAACACAGTCGGCATCGCGCCTTGCATCGTCGGCAAGAGCAACATGTTCCGCAAGTCGCACCTCGACGCCGCCACCGATCCCGCCCGCAATCCCATCCTCGCCCGTACTATTTCTTCGACCACCGCCGTCCTGCCCACCGGTATCGACCACTTCTCCTCGTACATGTGCGAAGACCACGTCATTGGCGATCTGCTGTGGCGCACTGCCATTCTGGGCTACGCCAACCACGGCCTCGTGTACGGCGACCTCGCTATCCAGCCCATGGCCGGCATGTCTGTTCGCGCCTACGTCGCGCGCAGGGTCCGGTGGTTGCGCGCCAGGAAATGGACCGTGCTATCGGCTACGCTCGTCGAGCACGGAGTCGAAAGCCTCGTCTGCTGCTTCTATCTCTCCTTCGCCCTCACGACCGTCCCATGGGTCCACGAGACCTTCGGCATCCCCCAGACCTGGACTACACTCTTCCGTCTCTGGGTCGTAGGCGTCACACTCTGGATGCTCGTCGACCGAGCCGTGTCCAAGAGACTCCACGCCGGACTGAGCATTTCCGTAGACGAGAACACGCCCTCATTCGCGCGAGGCGCGAGCCGCGGCGGCGCAGAGAAGCGGCCCTTCGGACAGTGGCTGCTCGCCTGGCTTGGCCGCGAGATCCTTGCTCTGCCCATATGGACTTGGGCCGTCTTCCTCGGGACCGGCGTCAACTGGCGCGGCAGACGGTTTCGCGTACGCTCGGATATGACGGTCGTCGCTATGGATGGTGAAGATACAACGAAGAAGATTGAGAATGGGAGGGGAAGTTCCGAGGATAATCAGGGTGGAAAGATCGATTGATAATGACTATAATTGGACTTATGATACCCGCTTCTTTTCACGTACATACATAGATGGATAGAAATATACATATTAGATAGAAATGCTATTGATCTGAGAATTTTGGAGGGGGATGAGCATTGTGTTCTCGAATTCTATATCCAAAGCGTACGTACGCAAGTGGGTATACACCTCGTATTCATCCCTTGTTTTAATTTCACACCACGCGGGTACGTGGAAGTATATGGTACAACACCCTGTCTGGTATTCTGTCTACCTTGGTATAAAGAACAGTAGGGATGATGTGATACGTGAGATTAAAGATCAAACCATCAATCACTTCAATTCAGATGTGAAAGATAGGGTAGAGTAGAATAGAACAGAATTAGCAGAAACTAGACAATCACATGGTTTTGAAGCACGTGAATAGACCACTGAGAACCAAGAAAAGAGCAACGAAATGTTTTGTATATACAAATTGTTGGCAACGATCGTATTTCCTCGACGTCCTGTTCCAGGGGGGCAGAGAAAAATGAAGGTAATGGGCCAACACTACATACCTAAGTATATCAATATGCGATTTCTCGAAGCTAAATACGAATCACACTATTTTCGTAGCACTTGCCTAGTGGTGACACCAGGTACATTTAATGTTGTCGTCATGCGTATCTGAGTACTCACCTACCCGTGGCCTGTACGCTTAAAGTCTGCAGAGATCTCATCAAGTTGTATGTAGAACAGCAATCACAACAACCAAATAGTCATACTACATAACTAAACCTCGAATCACACTTATCCAAGGCTTCAAGCTCTTAAATAAAACCCAGCAGGTCTAATACAGGTAGGGTAGGTAGAATGATACGTAGAAACAAGGAAGCAAGCTAACAACAATCTACACACACAGCAAGATCCATATCACCAAAACGGAAGAACACAGTGAGTCGTGAATCCCAAAATTACCATTCATTCAATTCGTCTACTGTACACGATCTAGCGTGTACAATCTCTATAGGTAGGCATATGTCACCTGCATATCCCCCCGGCACATAATCCCAGCGTGTATCATTCCCATATGCGTGCCATCTATGTGTGTGTGTGTATATACCAGACCTTAAAAACGTTTAAACGTCCATCTCTGAGTGACAATAATCATTCTACGGTAGTAGCCCAACCTACCCGCAACTTATACAAACCGGTACCTATGTGATAGGTACGCGCAAACGTATGTAATATGAGATAACGTAAATAAGCTGCCATAGGCAAAGTAAGCGAGCATAATAGGTAAGGTTATATAGGTAGGTAGGTAACGTAGATGTACGTAATTACCTAGATGAAACAGGTAAATAACAAGAAAAGGACAAAAAACCAAATACAATAACGGGAATGAAAACTATATAGGGGTATCTGGGGAAAACGAGCAATGATGAAATCGCCAAACAGGAATCCATATCATACCGCCATCCATGTGAGGCTCCTATACCGTGTATCCTGTACCTTTGATATGCAAAACAAGTCCCGACAGGCGCATACGAATGGGTATCATGGACGGGCGGAGTTTGACGGCAGGGTCAATTTCATAATCATTACCCTGGACCCCACCATTCAAATTTCTCTGCTCTGCTTGATAAAATTCTTAGCGAGCTCATCGCCACCCTTCTGTGCCATCTCCATCCAGTGGAAGGCGACACACATAAGTGCTGGGTCACTTCGAACATCGCTATTGATGCTGGAGTCCGAATTGCCAGCGAGACCTGGCATCGAGGACCCTGGACCAGATCTGGAGCGATCACCTTGATGTCGCGTGCTGCTCCCGGAGCGGATACTCTCCATGATGGACGGCTTAAAGACATCGCGTGGTTTGCATAATGGCAGGGTTGGTCGAGCCACATGCTCGGGGTTAGAGAGTTGAAGAAGGCCAAGTTCACGTTGCGCCGTCGGATCACCCTCCTTAGCCGCAATCGTCAACATCCTAGCAGCATCGTGCAATGAGCTCTTTGGAAACAGCGGGTCCGGCATGCTGCTCACGTTGTAACTGCTGCTGGACTTGCGGGAGGCGGCTACTATGCCATCCGCCACTTCAACCATGGTGGAAACGATCTCACTTTTGAGCGACATGGCCGCCACTACCGTATCAAAATACGCATCATTTCGATCAAGATCGAGGACAGAAGAAGGCACGAACGCACTAATGAACTGCAAATCACGGAATAAAGTCTTGGGACGAATTTCCATATCCCGAAGTAGTGACTGGAGAACCGTGAGAAGTGCCTCTTGATGTCCTTTGTTGATGGGAGCAGTCGATCGTGTTTCAACGTCCGACGTGTTCCGTATAGCTAGACCCGATGCCGAAGATCCATGATGGGCAGTAGACCGACGTTCTTTATCGGTGTGCTCTTGCTTGCTAGAGCCGCCCTGATCGTCGTTTGGAGTTGCTTGGTTTCGTGGCGTCAGGCGTGAGCGCCGACTACCCGGAGATAGAGAAGCACTGATGAGCTGCTCTAGCTCATATAAGATGTTGAGTTTAGTGTAGGGGTTGGGGTGAATAGAAAACATTCTTAGTAGCCGACGGTAGGCCTTTCTGTATGGGAATGCAGTAGTGTCTTTTAGAGCCGATGAAGACGTATTGGCCTTTTCATTGATTGCCACACTGGCATAATTTCGTGGGGACGGGCTATCACGTCTATGCAGGCCTTGACTGATCTGAGAGTCTCCGACTTCACGCAAATTGATTGAACTCTTCTTCTTTTCAAGTACCCGCTGTTTTGTGTGTCCAGTATTGGCATCTTGATTTGCCAAAGCCCGTCGCGCAACTTCATCATCGGCGGGGCGGAGATCTAAGCATTCTTGACCTAAGTCGTTGAACCAGATATCTGTCTCCGAACCATAAGCATAGAGAAAGTTTCCCAGGTCGGATATTAGGAGACTGAAGAGAGTCTGGCGGAGATCCGACAAGAATCGATGCTTTTCTTCCGAAAGACGTTGTTGCTGAACAGTCTCGGACGATGCGGTCGTGTCAGGTTGCGTCAGTGAGGCCGTCGAAGGTATCGATTGTTGGTACGGATGCGAAAACAAGCCTTGCAAGCCGCCCCGGCTGCCGGTAGGAGATTGAGCCCGAGACGTGGCTGAACTGCTGGCTGAAATTGTTGATTGGAAGGGAGAGAAGAAAGTAGTGGCCGAATCAATGGATGGCGACGAGCCATAATGATAATTACGGGCATCTGACAAGTCTAATGCGGCCGTGCTCGCTCGAGACCAACTATGACGGCCTGAGTCGATAGAGATCTGACTTCTGTTGTTCATGGACATGCCGCGTAATACTGAACTAGGGCGGTTGGTAGACGGTGTCCATCTTCGGTTATACTCACTGCTGATGACACTCATGGCATCGTCAGCTTCGTAGTTGCTCTCGCGGTCCCGACCGCGACGAGGAGGACCATCAAATACTTTCCGATCGCGCATGTATAATGCACTAGACCAGAGAACAGGATTTGCAGTAACACTATCGCCGACCAGTCTGCCCACACAATTGTCGATTTCGCAACACAGGCGGTGGATTCGTTCTTCACCTATACACACATTTCTGATGTGCGATTGCTGCAACCATTTGTTTGTCTTCTCTATTTGGTCATCGGTGAGCTTGTTTGGACCACCTTGATCCTCCCGAGCAGCAAGAAGTCCGAGCATCTGCGACTCCGCTTTGTGTATAAAATTTAACGTAGGATTACGCGCCAGCTGGGCGCGGCTCTCCTGGAATGAACCCGGCATTCGGGGTACGCCCATAATTTTCAAAGCACTGCAGAGGGTGCGGGCGTGTACGTAGACTTCCGAGTTACGGACCTCAGTCACGTACCACATCTTATCTCTGAGAGCCTTCAGGCGCGTCATCATGGTGTCGATTAGTCCTTCATGCCTCTCCTGACTTTGTTTGAGCCAAATAAGCCAAGCATCGTACCCTTCAATCGCCGACGCAGAGTGGTGCAGTGAATCCCGGGGGCCGCGTGAAAAGATGTTGAGCAAAGACGCGAATCCATTTTTCCGAAGCGAAGGCGAGATCAGTGCATTTAGCTGCTGGAGAGTTCTCCAGTACATATGCGCAGATACAAAATCTGATTGGATTCGCGATTGTGACGACGCAGCCGTTAACATGGCAATTAACACCGAATGGCTCCCCTGGGCGGTTGTGTCGTCACGTTTACGATATGGGTTCCGGCTGTTCATACTTTTCTCCGGCGTGATGATCTTATTCTTGGATCGGTATTTCTTTAGTCTGGAGGCTCGGTTACTGAACGTAGTAGGTGCGTTGTCACCTTCCAGGCTCCGTGGGATTTCAAAGTCTTCCACAAGTCTCAAGATAGAATCGCGTAATTGGTGGTAGTCTTTGCTGAGTTCGGATTTCTCCTCTGGCTCCTCGTCTTCACTAGCTCCGGAAGAATCCTCGTCATCTTCATCATCAGGGTCATAGGTCATCTGCAAAGAGAGCCTCTCTCCATCCGCGGAGACAAATAGAACGGCCCACCTCTCGGCACATGGATGGCACGAGCCTGCTACAGCGTCGACGCCAAGTACCTGAGTCATTTCACGCATAGCCACACGTAGCTTTTGACCGTCTTCTTCATAGCTATCCGGAGGTCGTGAGGGCGCATCTGAGAAAGGAGGGGAATACCGTTGAGGGGTACCCAAAGTTCGATCGATCAGGGGTTCGTATGATGTTGTTTCGCTGCGTACTGGTGAGACACTCATGCCAAAGACAGAGGTTGTATCCATGTCTCGCCTTGATGCTGCCACGGAAATGGGTTGGGAGATAGCTGAGAACCCAGAGATTGATGGTGCGGCAGATCGAGCGCCACTTGAGTGGGCAGATTGAGGGCGCCGTTCTGGAAACAGGGCATTGACCAAAGTAAGCAGATCAGCTGGACTGACAACAATGTAAGGGTGAACCTCGGCGGTCTCTCGCAAGGAGGTAATAGATCTAGCGGGAAGTAGCCTCGCCGTCTTCTGGGTCCTCGACGGCTTGAATCGACCTACGAGATTCTCGATGTGTTTTTTAATCTTCAACGGTGTGGACACGGGTTGTCCTAAATGGTGAGGTACCAGCATATCATTGACCAAGTCCCGGGCCTTGAGAGCGACGTTCTTAAGTATTCTTTGACAGCCATACTCGGTGATGTTATATTCGGCCATCATACCAAAGTTTTCGGGGTGGATGAGAACAGCCGTCAACCAGTTAGAGAATATCCATTTGTATACAAACCAATGCCTCGTAGAGTCAACCTTGGAGGGAGCAATGTTCTGTAGATGGCGCAGGATTTCATTTCCTAGTTCCAAAACGCCTTCGGGAATACCCGTGCCATCTTCGTCATCAAGTAGATCGAATAGATCATCCAAGACCTGGTCATAGAACTCTTCCATCCTTATGGAATCTTTGGTAGTCCAATCTCCAATGTCGTGGAACCTGTTGCCCTGGGGATCATCGGCCCTGTCTAGGAGAAACGCACCGTCTTTCAAAACTTTCATGATGAACCATTCCATGCTGGAGCGTCCGGACCAGTCGCGCATGGCGGACCAAACGTTGACTATAGCTACAAGAACATTTTCATACTCCACAGGAGCGGCTTGGATTAGACGGGCGCAGGCGGTTGACCATACCTGTGTTCTTCTCCTGTCCTCGGCACTGTCTGGTCCAGCTGAATTGGCGAAACATGTGTATATAAGCGCAGATAAAGGATCGTGGCGCTGAAACGATAAGAGCCGCTCAACAGCACTAGCAGAGCTCTTGTTTGCGGTGCTGGTACTTCCACGCCCGCTAGATTGCGTGTTGCCAAAGGGAAGAACGGATTCTATAGGGTCCAATCCAACATGGAACACAGTGAGAGCCTGGAGCTCGGCCACGCTTAGGGCACACAGCCGAGAAGCCAGATAGTCGGGATTTGTCCGCAGCTGGGCTAAAAAGTGGAGGATCGTCTCTCTAGATGTGGCGTCGATGTCAGCGAGGAAAGGAGTGACAGGGCTACCACTGATACTCCCGGCGACACTGGGTGGATGATCCAAGGTCTCCGAAGAGGCCATACCAGCCGACTGGAGGGGTTCCATGTCTGGCTCCAAAAGGGCATAGCGACGGGTGGCATCGCAACTATTACGGACATCCTGAACGGCATCATATACCTTAGCAAACATATGGGTATCTCCGGATCGAAAGAGATCGGCCAGATTCCGTTGCGTAGTCTCGCCGCAACGGGTGAGGCGTGCAGACAAGGCGGTTGAGATGAGGCTCCTTTGGAGACGTATGCGCGTATTGGCGCGCTTGCGCTCTTGGTATTTGGAGAGTCGGACCAAATGGGCTAGTTCTTGAAGGGTGGTCCCTTCGTCCTCCACGGTTACGTAGTTGGCAGTATACTGGGATACGTCGGCCAAGAGAGGCTGCGGGAGTGTGCGAGAATGACCATCATCATCTTGGCGATTCTCCTTAAGGGTGTCCTTGAGCGCATCCTTGAGTGCCGAGTGTGGTGTACCTGACGAAGAAACAACCGCCCGGTCATGGGCTGGACTGATGCTGGACTGGGTTGAAGCCTGAGCCACAAGTGGCTTTAAGGGCACACTCGTGCCGACATCCTGTTTTATCTCATCGTGAGAATTGTCGTCGTTTGAAACTGTAGTTGCCCCAGTGGGCTCGGGAGGCGGGGCAGAATGCACCGGGCTTCGTGATCGATGTCGGCGTGGTTGCGACGTAACGACAAGCGCATCGGGAGAGGGGCTTGGCGATCGGGATGGGTTAGACGCGGTCGGCGACACAGCTGGAGCGCAGCGCATAGACAAATCAGCAACCACGACCACGAGGTACAAGTATCCGTGCGTTGCGCGGGATCACTCACGAGGGGCTGGATGCACGCAGACCGGGGATGAGAGTGAACGCTGCATGGAGATCATCGTGAGTCCATATGAAAAACTAGGCAGCGGCGAGGGAGCGTCTATAGCAGCAACACCCGCGGGAGAGCTACTAGGCGCGAGCCAGCGTTGCGACCGCTCAGGGTCTTCGGTGTTGCTCGGTTCGTATATGTTGGGGGCCAGAGGGCTTTCCACCTCAGAAGAGAGAAGGAGGAAGCAAAGAGACACACGAGTCTCACTATTTATTAGTTCGAGACGAGTTGTCCTGGCAGTCAAGGCTCGCGCGCGGGGTGGGGATAGCTTAAGCAATCTAAGCTCTTGAAGCTACCCTGGCAGGCCTGACTGGCTGGCTGTCAGAGGTGGTGTAGGCAGTGGATAATAAAATACGATATAGATAGGGCGGCCAGGACAAAGTCGAGGGAAGCCGGTCAAGGCGGGGTGGCTGTTTTAGCTCATTTCAGCGACGGCGGCGGGCGTCGGGACTCGGGCAGAAATGCGTATAGAAAGGAGGGTTCTGGTAAGGTAGCAAGGTATCAAGGTATCGATTTGGGGACTGGGTGTGTGTGTGGGTAGGATGGCAGAGATGGTGAGCGATCCCGTCACCTTTTCTTTCAGTGCTGCTCTATGTTCGTCCGGCGTCCAGATGTGGCTCCTCCCCAACTTCGATCTTGAAGGGGTCCAAAGAGGATAGGAAACAGAAATATGGGAATCAGAAGAGAAAGGAGAGCAGCATGAACTAGTCTAGAAAAGAAGAAGAAGAAGTAGAAGCAACAGAAAGACCAAACCAGATCAGTAATCGGCACTACTGACTTTGCTGGCCAGCTGTACAATAGCTGATCCAGAGAATATCTAATAAGACAGATGGGTGTATTAATGCTGTCGGTATGCTGTCTGTCTGGTATCTAGCGTCATGTACCTGGACTGATGAGATGGACGGTGCTGCGGATAAGCCACCCCCCCTGTCGTGGCCAGCAGATGCGGCGACACCAATCAGCGACGGGCACACCGCAGACGACGGGGATGTTGTGTCGATGTGGGTGGCCATTGTTACAGGCATACAGGCGGTCGCACAGCTGGTGGATGTTGGGCGCCGGCGCCGTCGTTCGCTGTCGTTCGCTGTCGTTCGTGCGCTGGTGTGCTGCAAGCATGGAGCATGGAGCATGAAGCGTGGAGCATGGATACATGAGAGCCGGCACGCATGGGGCGCTAGGTTGGGCTGGGTTGTATCTCTACTACCACCAAACATGTATTGGACTTCTGGACCGTACCTCACTACCTATCTTGGATTCGAATGGGGTTGAATTAATGGGGTTCAATGGTTCAAGGGGTTGGAGCGAGAAAGAGATAAAAACAGATAGAGAGAGGGGTTGGTGTGGACAGACACGAACCGAACCGACACGAATCAATCAATCGTCCGTCCGCGGTGTTGATCCACCACTCTTTCCTGCCTCGTGCATTCTGTGTGAGTGTGCGAGTGAGTGCCTTCTTGCCCTCGCTTGCGCCCTTTCCTGTCTGCCTGTGTTTGTTTCTATGTTCTTTCCCGGCTTCTCCCTCTATTTCGTGAGCTCTTTCCTGCGAAGGAGGGTGGCGACTAAGGAGGTAGGTATCTGTGCATGTGCCTGTATGTACATTGTGCCTGGTACAAGGGCGGCAAGTGCCACGAAATGCCGTGCTCAGTAGCTGCTAGCCATGTCTAATGCCAGACCCCCGCGGTACCGACCCCGTCGTCTCGGAGCGACCGCAATAGCCGCCACTACTTCCATAGTACCTGGGGCTACCTGCGACTACAACCTCGATGCCAGATGGGACCCCTCGACGGATCTGCCCATCCACCATCCACCATCACGAAACCACATCCACATCCACATCCACGTCGACAACCACAACCACAACCACAACATGAAGCGGAGGGACATATTAACACCAGCATCTCCAATTCATCCCATCTTTCGATGTGAGACCAGCCTGTGCTCTCTGGCAATTTCTTCTCCCTATGTTGTTGGTGTCTGTGCCTATCTACTACATACGTGCCTACCATGGATGCGCATTGGGATCATATTGCTAGAGAGCAAGTGACTAACTGGTTGGCTAACTAACTGAATAATAGCATATGTGCTTGTATGTGTGTATGCGCACGAGTGAGCGAGTGACGAATGAGTGATATGATGAGCTGGTTAACAGTAACGGAGGGGTTGTAAGTAAGGAGGTAAGTAACTGGCAACACAGCTTCCACCGCCTTTTTTCGCTGTCTAGGTATCGTCCTCCGCCTCACCATTGTCATCGTCATCATCACTACCTCTATACACAACCGAAGCAGGGAGAAATAACTCCGTTTTCGTCTCCCTTCCCTTGCTGGGTTTGTCTGTCAACCGCCACCGCCAGATATCTTCTGACGAGGCGTGACAATTGTGAAGAGGCGGCGAGCAGCTTGCTGAGCTGGCCTTGCATCGTGCATATTACCATAGTATTACTATACTATCTCTGTCTATCTGACTGTCTAGCCGTCTGTCTGTCTGTTTTGGTCTCCTTCCGCCATTTCGCATAAAACTCTACAACTTGCAAAGACTCCTGAATGGGCGAATTAACGGACCAGATAACCGTAATAGCTAATTTTGTCTAGTCAGCAATAATCGTGGTCTATTATCGTTGTTATTATTATCAAATGTCCTTTTTCACGGTTTTGGCTGGCAAACGAGAGCCGACGTCGTGAAAAGAGGAGCCGGGCTCCGGACCAGCCGTCCAATCCACCCGATCCACGTCGCCCACGCGCCAAACCCTCGAGAGCCAGCTCCTCTTTTTTCGTCCTTTTTTTCTCTCTTCCCCTTTGCCAACGCATCGAAGTGGCCACCTGCAAAGCCTGTAAAACCCGCAAGGCCAGCCGCTGCAAGCTAGCCCGATCCACGCCCGCTTCTGCTCGCCTGCTCGCCTGCTCATCTGCTCGTCTACGGTTGGCTGGCAATTCAGGCGCCCTGTCGCGCATTTCCTGTACCTTTTCCCATCTGTCCCTGTCGATTGGGTTCGCCGCTGCAGTAGATGGCTTATGCGCCGACATGACGACGAGGGATCGGACGAACAGCATGGCGTCGCAGAGGGTAAGGTGAAGGTCGACCGAACCCGCCATGGAGAATGGCGGCCCACTCGCCTGTCCCGAAAATCCTCGTGGCCGTTGTCCCATCCACTTCCGAATCTCTCTTTTCAGCCTTGTACCAATCTCTCAACCCTGCACGTCACCTGTAAGTGATCCAGCAAAAGCATCCCAGCAGGACGTCCCCAGCGTCATCTTCTCAGTCACCAGTGAGAGGTGGGGAGTCTCCGTCTTGTCGGTTTTTCTAGCCCCAATTCTTGAGACATGCAAACATGTAAGTAACACTGTTGATTGACTATCCTGTCATTCTATCGTATATGGAGTAGTCCTCTTGTTGCCTTGTAGGCAACTGCACCTTACGCAGCGCTGCTCTTATCACATCAAGTCTACATCGCCATAAATAATCAACAGATAAGACCTAGGTATTGGATACACGAGAAACACCAGGCGTGCTTCTCAACCGGGATAGTCTCCGTCATCCCGCTGCGGTATTTCTTGTGCAACCTGCTCCCCGCTCCTCGCTTACCGCCATACTTTTTTATTCAACGATTCGAGCATCATAGTCAAGTCCGCGACTGTTATGGTTCTAGGAATCTGGTATCAATGGCGACTAAATGCCAACCGTTGATCAATTGGAATATGGTCTGGTTTATGTTCACGGGATCACGACTCTCTTCTCTACTCTATTCTTGTCCTTGGGTATACTAGAGTATCACACAAGCGAACTATCCTCCAATGGAGCACGAGCTGTGAGCAGCCAGATCTGCACCAGGGTAATTTCGAGGTATGATCCCGTCATCCAAATATCTTGGCCATGGTTCGCGCGACAACCCCATCATCCACAACATTCGCTGTAGATCGGTTGTCTCCCGCCTCCATGATACCTAATCATTTTCATATGGCCCTCGTCTATCCATCCACACCCTAGGTAGGACAAGGGCATGTGTGACCGCCCCATAATCGCCGAGTGGGAATGGTGCTTTCGACAAGCTGAAAGTACTTACCTATTCCATCCTGCCTGATTTCTATTTCCGTACAATCCAAGCAGTTATAGGTAGGATCTACTAAGCCATAATAAGTCGACAACATGGCGAGGAGGACAGCGCGGGTAGGGCGCAGCCGGGGACCCGTGGTTGACTGACACGTCGAGACGGCCACGCTTTATTAGGTTAGGGATAAATAGCAGAAGATGAATGCGGAACGAATCCGGCATGGTAAACATCATCACATGGAATGCCAAACATGCAGAGTAAAGATGCATATTTTTCGAAACCTTATGGATCGCGTCGTCTCGTCGCTAACCATCTCCTTATCTGGTCGGTCGGTCTAGGGAGAAGTTGTATTGGGTATAGTTACATGTCAGTCGGTCGAGCCGCACGTAGATAAGGTATCTATGTATCTTACCTAACCTACCTGACCTGTTCACTCACTCACCCCCGGATTTATCAAGCCTAGAAGACCAGACAAGGCACCCAACTAGGTATCTTCTACCTAGTCGGGTCTGATTATAGTCGTATTGGGTATAATTACGCGCAGTCTAGTCGGTAAAGCCCTACCTACGTATTTTTGATAAACGTCTCCTCCTTACACTAACTACTACCTTACATGCCCAACTAGAAGCTATGTAGTTACATACGTGGATGCAACTTACCTTACCTAGGTACCCAACCCCAGCAATTACACCGAGCCAGCCTAATTAAGGCACCGACTTGCTTGCTTGCGCAGGTACGACAGCTGTCTGTCTAGTTTTGCTAGGTATGGTGTGGTTCGCCTGTCTGGTTTTGGTTGCTACATGCTTGCTTGGGGTAAGGTTGTCTAGGACAAGGTTGCCGGGTTTTATGCGTTGCTTTTGCATGATGGCGTAAATAGTATACCTATTCATGCGGACTAGGTGCCAAACTTACATGGGTGTTTGGCATTTATGCTTAATGTTGCTTTTAGTTAGTTAATTGATGTGTGTGTTCATGCTTGGACGGCTATCTATCTATCTATCTATCTATCTAGACTACTTTGTATGAGGCTTATCGATCGTGACTTTGTGTTGAGAATTGGTGGTATGTAAGTAAGTTATGTAAGCATGGAAATATTCAATGAGGACATTGAGATAGCATTAGGTACTTAACGGCATGTAGTGATAGAATAGAGTAATGAAACATAACATGGGACCAAGTGTTGGAAGAATGCCTGGCTAGTAGATACCGGCTATTCGAGAAGCCAAATTCCAAATTTCTTCATTTTTCTTTCTTTCTCTCTCATCTATCTTTACATTCATTACGCTAGCAGCGATAAATAAGGTATCGTTTATTTGTTCTTGCCTGTGGGGATGCAGAACAGCACGATCTTCCTCTCCTTGCCCTCCTCATACGCCTTGTCGACCCTGTAATAGCCCCGTCTCTCGAGCTGGATTATGTCGTCCTTCTTCAGGTTCGCAACGCCCTCGTCACAGAAGGCCTCCTCCATCGTCGCCGTAGTGGGGTTCAGGAAGGAGTCCAAGTCATCGTCCTCCTCGAGCTTGTCCTTCGTGATCAGGTAGTCGAAGTCCCATAGCTCGGCGTCAATAAGCTTCTGCCCCTGCGTCGAGAGCCAGGTCACCTTCTTGCTGGTAGCGCGCACGTCGCCCTGCAGGTGCAGCTCGCAGGTGAGGCTCGTGATTGGGTCCTTACCGGCCACGTCCCGCACGTAGGCGTTGCCCCACTGCATCAAGGTGATCTCCTCGCCGTCCTGGAAGCTCTGCGCGTCCTCCTGATCGAGGATGACCTCCTTGCTAAAGGCTACCTTCTTGGTGCCCACGGCTGGGTTCTTGGGGTGTAGTGGCTTGTCTTCGGCTCGAGGCTCCGCTGGAGCGCCTTCTCCGGTGACGTTGATCTTGACGCTATTCTTCTTTAGGATAGCGGTGTGTCTGGGCGCGACGGGGTCGATTTCCTTCTTGTTGGCGGCCCAGAAGCTGGTCCAGTCCATCGTCACTACGTTGCGCGACGGGCCCTGCTTGAGGATAAAGTCACGCAGCGCGGGAATCGTCATGCCACGTCTCCTAACACCGCGGATGGTGGGCATGCGAGGGTCGTCCCAGCCCCAGACCTTACCGTTGTCAACCAGCTTGGCGAGTTTTCGCTTGGAGAGGAACGTTCGGATGAAATTCATGCGGGAGAAGTCCCACATGTACACTTGGCGCAGCTTAAGCGTGTCCAGAAACCATTGGAACTGGGGATTGCGATCTGTGTACTCAGTCGACCTAAGGGCGTGAGTCACGCCCTCGAGGCTGTCGACGACAGGGCAGGCCAGATCGTAGGTTGGGTACATCTTCCACTTGGTACCGGTACGATGGTGTGGGTCGTTGGGGTTGCATCGATAGATGACAGGATCCCGCATGGCCTTGTTCGGGTTGTCGACGCTGATCTTAGCTCGAATGCAGTTCTTCAGGCCCTCCTCGGTGCCGTTCTTCATCTGCTCGAAGATATCCAAGTTCTCCTCGACAGTCCGTTTTCTCCTCTTAGACTCGATTCCCTTTCCTCTCTCGTCGCGCATCGTCTCGACGTCAGTGTCGTCAGCATACGCATGGCCGGCCTTGATTAGTGTCAGGCATGTCTCGTAGAGGTGGTCGAAGTAGTCGGAGGTATAGGTGACGACGTCGGGCTTGACACCCATCAGAGCGAGATCCTCGATTATGGCATCCTGAAATTCCTCCTTTTCCTTGCTCGGGTTTGTGTCGTCGAGTCGCAGGCGTAGCTTGCCGTCGTACGCCTGGTGAGCGAAGTAGTCACTTAGTAGAGCTGCTTTCGCATGTCCAATATGAAGGTAGCCCCTGGTACCCGATCAGCAACCCGATTGGACGACATATTAGCTGGTGATGTTGGTGTTACTCACGATGGCTCGGGTAAGAATCGGGTGACAACGCCCTTGTCAGTCTCCTGTAGTGCCAAGTTGTAGCTGGCACCGGCACGGCTAGCGGCCTGGACCTTGGCCTTGCGCTCGGAATCTGCAGCCTTGACCTCGGTCTGGATCTCCGGGTGAAGTTGCTCGACAAAGACGAACCACCGCTGAAGATTGGCGTAGGAACCTTTGCGCACGAAGGACACGGCTACCCTGTTGCTCTTAATGGCGACCCAGATCTTGTGATCGAACTCACTCAACGTGTAGCCTGAAAGGTATGTGCGAAGTGTCAAATGTTTCTCGAGACGGATGAGATGAGGCTCGATGGACTTGAAGTCACCACCGAGCGACTCGGAGATGGCCACAAGCTCGTCGACCTTCATTTTCGATAGTAAAAGACCAGATTAAAAGTGTATGTATGATTATAACAACAGGAAGATCCGGGGCTGGAGCTGTAATTTAATTTCACTTTTTCACTTGCCGTAGTTGAGCCCGACGTCGTCCTATTAGTGAGTCAACCAACAACAAGTCAAGTCATAACAGGCCACCGGTGATTTGTGGCGGGGTCAAAAAAAGCATTGGATCATGGCGGGGTGACTCTAACAACAGGGGGGAGGAGGGAGGGGTGGAGAGCTTGCCGATAAGATACCTACTTAGTTTCGATAAGACGATAATGCTGTGGCCTAAGATATCAGGTATCCATAATTTCCTCGAAAAAGTTCAATGGTAGTTCGCTCCACCAAGTCTCTATCTATCACGACCCTTGTCTGGTCTGGTTTAGCCTCAGCCCGTCAAGTCTCTGAGCTTCTGACCCGACATACCAGAGCTTCACGAGCGGCGACGACAACACACGCACAGCACCTATCACACACCGCCTACCATGGCTACGACAAATCAGTGCATCGCCTCGATGGCGAGGCTCAATCTCTCATCTATAATCAGACCGACAGCCGCCGCTGCCACGATACCCAGATTTTTAGCACCCGCCGCATCAATAACCCAGCAGCGATGGAAAAGTGCCGGCACTAGGGCCATGCAGGCGCGTGAGCGCGAGAAGGAGAAGTTAAAAAGAAAGAAGAGACAGCAGCGTTTTAAGGAGTACAAATATGCCACACCCAGCCAGGACGAGCGGTTCTCATTATGTGATGCCATGAGGTGAGTCTATCTTGCTACACCCCATTCTGTCTGGCGAATGAACGAGATGACCATTGGGCTAATAAATGATAATAGGTACCTTCGCGCAGCAGAAGTCGGCCGCCCTCCCTCGCAAGCGACATACGAGCTCGCGCTCAAGATCCGCACCATCAAGAACGGACCCGTGCTGCGAGATCGTATCCGTCTACCATACCCGGTGAAGAACGACACGCGGGTCGCGGTGATCTGCAAGGAAGGGTCGGGCGCCATGCACGAGGCACGGACCTCGGGTGCTGTGGCCTTTGGCGAGGAGTCTCTGTTTGAGATGATCCGCAACAACTCGAACAAACTTCCTTTCAACCGGCTGATATGCCACGTCGATTCGGAGCCCGCCCTAAAGAAGGCTGCCCTAGGCCGTATACTTGGTCCCAAGGGTCTCATGCCCTCCCTCAAGACGAACACTATTACGAAGAGTGTCGTTACTATGATGCACGATATGGTGGGTGCCGAGAATTACAGGGAGAAGATTGGTGCGATCAGAATGCCCATCGGCAATATCCAGTTCACGCCCAAGCAGCTTTCAGAGAATATCAAGACTTTGGTCGGTTCTGTTCAGGGGAACATCACCGTCCTCGAGGACCGTGTCAAGAAGGACCTTATCGAGGTCGTGCTCACGTCCACGAACGGTCCTGGGTTTAGTCTGAATGGTGCTTTTGCCTCTACCGATGAGAAGATCACGCCTGCACATCTGAGCACCGCCATGTAAATGTATATACATAAAAACTATTCCCATCATTGCAGATTGCTGTGGCTGTTGTATAGCTTGGGTCACAAGAACGGCACTGTACAAGAGTGTATCATACGAAAGCCAATTGTTTACGATCATGCCCCTTTTTCCTGGTCCAAGACCTAATTGATGATTCGTAGATGTCTGGGTATCTTTCATCTGCAGGACTCGCAATATCGTCCCGACTATGACATATATATGTGCGAGTATACATATATATGACAAGCCAATGCAAGGTGATATAACGCATTGTTCTGGACGTTTCTCTCCTTCCAATTGTTCGTTATTCTCAGCTGCTCTTCAACGCCTTCACGGCCTCGGCCTGCGCGTCCAGTGTGGCATATATCCCCATAAGCCTGAGCAGTTTCGTCCGCCCCGGCACGCCCGCCTTCCTAGCCTCTTTCAAGGCAGCGTTGAGATCGAGGAGAAGCGTATTCCGACACCTCACCATCCTCTCCTCCATCCGTCGCACCACGGGCGCGTCTCTCCCAATCTCATCCGCGAGTTCGTCCACCGCCACGTAATCCTCCGCCAGCTGCGTCAATTTTTTCGCCGCGCTACTGCTCCCCCCCACAACTTCTCTCCCATCTCCATCTTCCTCGTCCTCGTCATCTTCGCTCTCAGAGCTATCAGCACCAAGACTCCCGATCGCCAGCCGCCCCTCGAGCGCAGCTATCCGATCATCGAGCTCGAGCATCTTGCGCCCCATCTCGATCTCCCCGCGCACAGCGCCTAACTCGCTCGTCAGTCCGGCGACCTCGGCCCCGCGCTCCCGCACGCGCATCCGCACTTCTTCGACGGCGCGTCGGAACCCCAGCAAGCCCACCCGCACGTCCTCTACGCGGTCCTCGCCCCCTTGCAGCTCGTCGCCCAGCCCTAGGAAGCTTGCGTAGTTGGCATTTACTAGCTCGAGGAGCTCCGAGCCGATTGCTGCGCTGCGCTCTCGCAGGTCGGAACGCAGGTCTTCGAGGGTCTGGTGGCGGTGTGGTAACGAGGATAGGTATGAGGCTGCGCTGAATTCTGGTGCGAGGAAGTCGGAACGGGGAAGAGCTGTGGGAAAGGGCAGTGGTGCATCATCGTCCTCTTCGGGCTCGGAGGCGGCTGAGGTCGAGGGCGAGGAGGGTAGCTCGAAGGTCCGCGGCCGACTAGGTATTGGGGCTGTGAGATTCGTGGGGTGCGCCATTGTGTTTTATGATTTGTGTGTTTGTTTGATAAGACGGGAGACCAGTGACAGGATATCTCTCTCTCTCCGTGCAAACTGCAGCTGGGCAAGCTGGCCGCTGGCCTGAGCTGTTATTGATTTACCGCATGCACCAAGCTGTTCCTCCTTCTAGTCGATTGCAGTGTCAATGACATGTAAAACCGCAACTGCGGATATCGGATATATAGATGGATTGCTGGTTTTCTATCTCTGCCTAAGCCGTTTGTTTGTGATTTGTGATGCCGTCATAAATGTCCGTCATTCATTGCCCAATGTCGTTCTAAGTCTAGACCAAAACTCATATGATCTAGACTAATGGAGTCTCAAGGGTCCAGCGAAGTGGGATGGTGTTTTGGGCTGACAATGGGGCTGGCAGCTGGCAGTGCTGAGTTCCGGTACCGGCGTAAGCTTCACGCTACTAGTCGAGCTAGCGTCTCTCGGCTCTCCGACTAATACCGCATAAGTTCCGACCCTATCCGAGCGACACCCTCACACATGCGACAAATCATTTTACAGATACCTACAGCATACACCTAAAATCAAAGAAACCCAGGAGAAAAGGCAGTCATCCAACCGTGATCCTTCCAGACAATTTCGGGGTTCTGCAGGCAGAGAGCTCTCGCAGAATTCTCTCATCAGCCCACTCGAACCAAGTCCGGGCCGAGAACGTTGAACCACCCAAAAGCAGCCGCCAGCGATGACAGAAGCCAATCATTGGCCATTGTTGGTTCATCGCGCCGCACTAGAATCCACCCAGTTACCTGGTTACAGTGGGTAATGGCGAGGGTGCAGGTATAATCTTATCAATCTGATCAGTGATTTTCAATCTGCATCCCCATCTCCATTTTCTGTCCTGATCACCCAATCCCCTCATATGCCGCTCTCTCAGGCCACTCGCACCGTTTCCCTCCGATCTCCTCCCCACCACTAGAGTATCCGCTGTTAGGAACTCGCCTCGCCTGGCTGAAACCTCGCCTTCGCACGACAACACCAAGAGAATTCTTTGCCATACACAAGACGGCGTACAAATTCATCATAGCCAACGCTCACATATTCGGCCACGCTTGTGCTCATCTCTCCTAATTAAGGCACTTGACAATTCAATCAAAAAAAACATATTAACGAACACCAGAAATCCATTGTTATCTGTCCTCAAAATTGCTGTTTAGACTGCTGGAACACGCAAATCCTACCTTGCAAGGCCCCATCATTCGAGGGGCCGAACATCGCCCGTCCGCGGATTCCTTCTTTTAGCTCGTTACTCCGTCTTCTTTTCCTGTCATTTAACTCTCACTTCTACCTGTCGATGGTTTTTTTACTACGTGCAAGCCTTCGACGGTTGCATGAATTGTTAAGAAGAAGGACCTCTCACACTGGCTCGAACCTTCACCAAACAACGAATAACCACCAGCGTACTACTCATGCCTTGGCAGTAAATGAGACTCAACCGCATGGGCTTCTCACCATTATCGTTGTTGTTTAACATTCAGCATGGCGTCCCCTGCTGTCCTTCTAAATTCATCCTCCAAGGTTGCTACGAAGCCACCCCCGACTAAACTCGCCATCTCACCCTCAGCGGCGGCCTCTTCCCCTGCCTCGGATTTCTCTCCATCATCAAATGCATCTACACCATCTTCGTCAACTCCACAGTTGGCTAGTAAGCCTACAAACACAGGTTCTAACTCGGCCGTATTACCTCCCAAGACCTCCATTACCAGCAAGGAATGGGTAATACCGCCACGTCCGAAGCCTGGCAGGAAGCCCGCCACTGATACACCGCCTACCAAGCGCAAGGCCCAGAACAGAGCTGCTCAGCGCGCGTTTCGCGAGCGGAGGGCAGCTCGTGTCGGCGAGTTAGAAGAGGAGTTGGAAGAGCAACGCGAGGAGAATGAACGTATCCAGCAACAGTTGCATCATCAAATTGAGGACCTGAACGCCGAGATCGAATCTTTAAGAAACCAGAATGATTCCTTCAAGGAGACGCTAGAAAAAGAACGTGCCGCACAGGCAGCTCTCGTCAAAGAGCTGGAGTCTTTACGATGTCGCTGGCGAGACGAAAACTCCAGTACCTCATCAAGAAATGGAAGTTTCATATCACATCATGAACGAATGCAAAGCCTCTCCACGCAACACCGAACCTCCAGGGGTGGCCTTGCCAACAACATCTCCAGTCAGCGTAACTCTACAGCTGCATTCACCATACCCCAGATGATATCTCCTCCGGATTCTTCGGCTTCATCCAGCCATCTACAAGCATTACCGGATGTCGCTGGCTGTGGAAACTGCAGTTCCACAGGGGCATGTGCTTGTGTTGATGATATGCTTACAAGCGCCACGATCGAATGTGGTAAATGCAGTCTTGGCACAAGGTGCGAATGTCTCGAAGCTGCACTTAACAGCTCTGCACCCGTCATCGAAACCGAGCTCAAACGAAAGCCCTCGTCCATTTCTGCCTTGGCTCCCGAAGAAAAACGACAGAAATCAGAACCGTATCCTAATGAAGTCGATTTTACTGCCATGTTCTCCAAAAAGAAGGTGTCGATCGCAGCCCTTGCTCCAACAGAGCCTCTGCTCCCGGCACAGCCACCACTCCCACCACCGAGAGAGCCGTGCGGCTTTTGCACAGAGAGTAGTTATTGCATGTGCGCCGAAGCCGCGGCCGCCCAGACCCTACCTCCCATGAACCAGCAAGCTCAGACACCCCCTCCCTCAGAGGATGATGTGGGTCCTTCTCCCATGGAAGTCACATCGACAGGAGCCATCAAGCTGCCTAGCCTGAGCTCTCTTAGTCGCAAGTCGTTCCAACCCGTACGCAAGCCAAATGGCTGCGGTGCGAATGGGCCTGGGACATGCTCACAGTGCCTCAGAGACCCCAAATCAGGACTCTTCTGCAGAAGTCTCGCTGCCACTTTCGCCCGTGAATCTGGAGGTGTGTCCGGTGGGTGTTGCGGTGGCTCGGGCGGCTCAGGATGCTGTAAATCTGCCAATGCGCCCGCTCAGACCTTCAATACGTCTGTGGGGGTCAGCTTGTCGTGTGCAGATGCTTATCAGACCTTATCAAGTCATCCGGGTTTTGAGCGGGCGACCGATGAGCTTGACACATGGTTACCGAAACTGAAGGCTGTGCCTAAGCCGGCTAATACGCTTGGTCGGACAGCCCTCGACGTTGAGACGGCAAGCATCATGGGAGTTTTAAAAGAATTTGACGTTCGATTTGGAAGAAACAAGTGAATGGCATCAGTGTTGTGTCATTGAAAGAACCGAAACTAATAGTGGTGAGCAATTTGCTAGCACCCGAGCATGCGAACTATGATACAGTGGGCTACGATGAGAAGACCACCATCCATGCATGCCCTTACATCCAAAGAAGGAATACCACTCAAACCGTACCATTCAAATTGTCAACCCCATATTAAGCCTGCGACCTTTACTGCTCACCTCCACTTTATATAAATTGGTTCACCATGTGACTCGACCACTTAGCTATCGGTCTGCTGGATATTGCATCACGTGGAAGATCCTCGGAATGGCACTATCTCGGCGACCCCAGAAGAAATATGCTCTCTTTTTGAACCCAAGTTTGTCTTCGTAGAACTGCACAGTGGTTCTCTGCTCCCTTTCCTTCAGTGCTGTCAATTCAACGGCATCTACCTCTTCGGCTTCATCTGCCATCCATTGCTGTGCTGCATCGGACACGGAGCCTTCAACGAGCACAACGATCTTCACGGCGAGTACGTCGGCGATCTCCACCATGTGGTGCATGAGTCTGGTTCCATTGCCTCTCTCCCGGACGTGGGGGTGAATGCAGATCTCAGACACGACTGCTCATAGTGAGTTACATGACTTGCCAATTGTGGGATGAACTCACATAAGAACTCTTCTTCGAGCAATTCTGGATCAGCACGTGTGGCGGCCATTAGAATACTATAAGCTGGTTTCTTGTCCGGTAGGCGGTTTGCTGGTAGCGCAATCCCCTCCCCAGTCTTAGAATCATAGTATTCTCTGAATGAACGGAGATACGATTCGAATATGATGAACCCATGAACCGCAGACTGCTCACAAAACCCCGAACTGGCCGCGAGAATCCTATAGCATGGGTACCCTCCCTCAAGCTCGCGTCGACGATAGTCCACCAGGTCGACCGCATCGGAATAAACCTGCGGGAAAGAAGTTGATTCGACCTCGACGATAGCTTCCGTGTCATTCTCGCACGCGGAACGGATCACGCTTTCAGTGTGTTCAGACCGCGAAGTGGCGGTTGAGGTTGGCGATGGCGCCTCAGACGAGTCAATATCATCATCCTCCATGGTGGTATTTCCGCAAAACTGGCTCCCCGACAATGTCATAGCGTGCAGAAATTGGAGTAGCGAGCTCGCAACCCAACGGGAGGCCCGTCTCGTCCAATCCATCTAGCCGGGACCGAGTCATATATATCTTTTCTACCCAAGCGAGACAAGTTACTAACCAATGCGGATATTCCCGTCTGCCCGCCGCCCACTGCCGGCATAGTAAAGTCGTACATGAACCCCCCCTTAACACTGCCAAGGCGACATATGGCTGGCTAAAGCGTTCCCTTATCGACGCTCTGCTGCCTCCTTCTCCTCGGATGCAAGGCTGGGTGCGTGGATGGTCGTGCCTACTTACCTGGGCTTCGGTTGAGCGGGTCCGCTGTATGTTTGACAACTTAATATATGAGACGCACTGTTGTGTTGGCTCCTGAGGCATACATGCCTTGCTTTAAGTACAACGCGAAGTGCCGATCGTGGGGGTGTTGGAACGCGGTGATTCGGCAGCGCATCATGTCACGAACCCTTCGAATCGAGAACTTTTGATAGTTCTTGTTGGAGTAGCGCGTCTGAGGTCAGCACTGTACGCATTAGCGGCGACCTAGACTTCACCACGTGCCCGTCCGGCGGTATCGCGGGCGGTTCGCCCTTGCCCCCACTTACGGGGCAAGGACAAACCGTCACCGAGGTGTTCCCGTGCGGTATCGTATGTTGCGAGGCAGTGGTATGATGCAAGGGGGGTTCGTCCCGGTCTTGTCGCGTCGCCTTGCGTGGGTGTGGTGATGTGATGACCGGTTGAACGATGTGTCGTTCACAGTTGCCCGAGGTTTCGACCCGCCTTTGACGAGATGAGGCTGTGCTTTGTTGTTGGCAGGAACTGCCCTGTGTGTTATATTAATCGCACTTCTACACTAATTTCTCCTAATGCAAATACTACACAAAGTACGGTACCCTAGATGCCAGTTGAGTCGCTATGCTGTATCTTACGTTCTACTTAACTTGAGATAATATATATCAGAGCTTGTCCTTACAATTGGCGCCTCTCACCTACCTTGCCTCCAAATCGTAGTTACGTACCATGCGAAGCCAGCCAAACATCTTACGAAACACATTCTTTGTTCACATAACTCATTCACCCGGATAGGAGAAGCCACACCCATCTGTTTCACCAACAATGTTGCTGGTCTTGAACAATGGACCACGACAATAGGAAATATAAGTATCTGAATGCCGGCTTTCTTTCGAGTGTCCTTATTGTTTATGATGTAACAAAGCTCTTCACACAGACGAAAGGAAAGATACCCGTCACAAAAGATAAATAACATTTATTACCTACGGTAAGGAAGCTCTTCTCGGACTCTAATATCAACCAGTCAGTCAACCATGTGTCCCCGTCACTTTGAATCAGGTCCTCCTCCTTTCTACCAGTCGGGATTAACTCCCCCTCCTCATCCGGCTGGTATCAGTATTGCACTTTCCCCTTCTACCACTGCTACTACGTCTACTACGGCTCGGGGCACCTTTAATCACACGAGTACGTCTGGTACTGATATTTCTACTCCTTCTCACCGCACGCCATCCCCTGCTCCCCCATCTACTCCCCCGTCTACTTCACCAGCTCCTTCTCGTGTTCCTTCTCCAATTAGTACTCCTCCGCCTGCCTATGAGTCTGAGTCTCCCCCTCCTACTCCATTACCTACTTATGAGTCTTTCCCTTTTACTCCGCCGCCTGATACTCCTCCTCCAACTCCAACTCCGCCTCCATCTCCTCAGCTTCAGCCTTACCAGCCTCCAGCTCCAAGTTCGATTGAGAGGGCTCGTGCTGCGCTAGCGTTGGCGAGAATTGGGTCGAAGCGGCACTGATGAGTGATCAGAAGGTATAATTCTTCTTCCTTGGTCTTAACAGGTATGCATGATCATTTTCTTGCTAGAAAATTGCAGAAAGGCAAATATGTAGAAATCGGAGGAAAAAACGGTGTACATAATAAACAAAATAAAATGGAAATAAGTTTATAAACATATTAATACTTATTAGGTTTTCTACTAGAAATGATCTCTTGACTTAGCTACTTCCTCAGCTAGCATGGGGGTGTGAATGCTCGTGTAGAAACACTTAAAGTGCAGATCCATGAGTGCATGAAAAGTATTAAAGGCACTTGACTAAATATATAAAGAAACCAGAATTATAAACTTCTCACATCTTATCATTTATGCTATACTAAGTTGATATTCAAGTGATGATGTCTAAAAAGACCTAGGTTACAGATCTTTGTCTTGATAGACGTTTTTTCGTGATAACATGCTTGGCAAACTTCAGAGTTGATGAACAAGAGCAAGTCGAGGACCATTTTCCTAAAAGGGTAAGTGTCACAGTGTACAGACTATATATAAACACGAACCTTCCCGCTATGTTTCTGTAGTAAAATGACTGTGCGAATACAATATTTATTTTACAGTATGTGATCACCCTCCTGCTGAATCATCACGCCCTCGAGTTTCCTCGATTTCTAATACTACAGGTGTAAACATCAGGTATAAAAGGAGAGCGCAGAAACGCAGAATTTGAAGTCCATCAAGATGCTCAAACACATAGAGTTAAAGTCTTGGTCTCATACGCCCTTTAAATAGTCCAACCCATTCTAATTTCCTCGTTCTTACGTTGTAGTAGTACGACGACTCCAATGGCGCCAGTCATCCGCGTAGCCCTCATCGGCCTTTCTGCCTCGGCAAAGGTCAATTGGGCCGAGCAGGGCCACCTGCCTTACCTCAACTCAGCACGGGGTAGGTCGCACTACGAGCTCGTCGCATTGCTCAACTCCAACGTGGCGGCCGCAGAAGCCGCCCGGAAACACTTCAACTTAGCACCTACCGTCCGAGCCTACGGTCGTCCCGAGGACCTGGCTGCGGACAAAGAAGTCGACCTCGTCGTGTGTAATACGCGCGTCGATACCCATGTCCTGACCACGGCGCCCTCGCTTGCTGCCGGTAAGGCTGTGTACATCGAGTGGCCGCTTGCGGAGAACTACGACGCCGCGCTCGCCCTGACGGGTGGCCGGCGTGTTGATAATAGCATCATAGGCCTCCAGGGCCGCGTTTCGCCTATTGCGCTGAAGCTCAAGGAAGTCCTGAGATCAGGCCGCATCGGACGCGTGCTGAGCAGTGATGTCCGGGCCTTTGCTAATCTCGGCCGCAGAGATAGCGTCGCTGAGTCTGTGGCGTATTTCACTGATAGGAAAGTCGGAGGGAATCACATCACTATCGCCTATGCACACACAGTTGATTATGTGCACGACGTGCTGGGCGAGTTCGACGGCTTCCAGAGCCGCATGCAGCTGCAGCGCCCGGTTCTCAGACTCAGGGATCAGAATGGCGTGACCACGGAGAGGGAGGTCCGCTCCGACGTCCCGGATTTCTTGGCCGTACACGGCAAGCTCGCGCCGAGGAGGAGACGGGCGGAAACAGATATCGATATCGCGGACGATGCGACGCTGTCCTTCACCTTCCGCTCTGGTCAGCAGTTCAAGGATACCCCCGGCTTCATCTGGACTATCAATGGCGAGAAGGGCGAGATCATGGTCACGGCCAACGGCGCCTACATCCACTCGGACTCGTACAAGGATCCCGTCGAGATCAAGTTGCACGACCATGCTACGGACGAAGTCGTGCTGATCGAGTGGGATTGGCAGGATTGGCAGAAGGAGCTGCCGCGACGTGCGAGAATCGTCGCTGAGCTATATGAGCGCTTTGCGCATTGGTGGGAGAATGGAAAGCCTGCAGGAGAGCTCCCTGATGAGAGGGAGTGGCCGCGTCTTCATGATGCTGTGGTTAGAATGGACGAGTTTAAGGAGCTGTTTAGACAATATGATGAGCAGAGGGTTGCTTAAGGTGTTGTTTGTGATGAAAACAAAAGCTACAGATCTACTACTGATCTCCTTAGTAAAGCAGTATCTCGACAATTTAACGAGCTATCATCAGTTAACAGCCCTCTTTGAGAGAGAGGGCTATATTCAATGTATTCCTGTCTCGTATGTTCTTTCACGATGACATGCTTGCGACTGAGTTCAAACTTCAACAACATAATTCTCCATGAGTACCTACCCCTGAGTATACCGCAAACACGTCCGCAGAACCGGGTAGATACGGATGACCGGGCTTTTGTAAGTAAAGACGCCGGCGTCTCGCCTTTCATCGGCTGATAGGTAACGTTTTCCTCTGGTGGGGGGAGGCCTCTCGCGCAATACAGTAGCATGGCACCGAGTGATTGGGTCCCTAATCCGGGACAAATTCAGCGGCGTCCAAATAAACGGGCCTTAATTGGAGGCGGACACGCGACGAGTGGAGGCGCCGAAAGCCCTACACAAGACCGTCTGTGTTGCTAACTGTGAGATGGTTGCGCCGATCGACGTCATCGAGGCCCCCTTTCGCTAACGGAGAGATTCCCGTTTGTTAAAAAAGTTTTTTGCGGGATTAAAAAAGGTTCCCGTTAGAGAACCAGTTTGCCGGATCTGCAACTTGTACTGTTGTAAGTTAAGCCGCATCATGGCATGAGACAACAGACTTGCTACTACGGTTGGAAAAACACAAAATTAGACGCCAGTTGCTGATAAGCAATGTGCAATGAATAATTAGTTTGATTCATACCATATATACGCACATCACATGACCCGTATCTCTTGTGTAGGAGCTTGATTAAATTATTATTTTACCTGATATGTATTAAAAAGACCGGCGGTGTTTGGCTCCGTACCGAGCCGTCCCCATCGTATCCCAGCGCCCCCAATGATGTTCTCTCAATTACAACTAGCTCATATCTAGATTACAGTAACTCGCATGCAGTCGATCGTGTAGTGTACCATGGTACGAAGTGTGTGGAAACGATTTACAGATGGCACAACCGCTTTATACAATTGCAACACCGGCATTCCCGAATACCGTAACACAGATTATGAATGTCTACTTGAATGGAGGTCACATGCGTCACTCTTACTTAATTAATACCTATGTACAGCGTCTCGAAGAATACTTGGTTGGTAACTCTAAGTCAGTTTCTGTTGAAGAACGCTAGGCAACTCCTGGCGAAACTCACCGAATAAAGGTTCGTATATCCCTGCTGCCCCTCACAAAACCCCTGTAACCTTTGGCTCTGGGCTGGCTCTAATATCATGACTCTGATCAGACTTATCGCGCTCGGGCGACCCAATTTGTCGGGAGCTAGATAACAATCGGCCCCAAGGACTCGGAAAGAGTGCCTGGCTAACCTTAGTGTTGTGCTAAGTCTGTAGTACTATGTACTGTCCTGTAAACCGTCTTTTCTTGAAATGACCCCGACGAGTTCAGTATGGACAAATTGCCGTCGCTCTTATCTTGGACCCTGGTCACTGGGATCCAGATCCTCGGCGATCCCTGCCTCTCTCTCTATCGTTCATCTTGTTCATATACTCTCCTAGTCTTTCGCTTTAACTGATATTTTCTTTCCCGACCTTTTACCTCTCTTTTAAGTTGTTACTTACATATAGCTCTTTTGCCGCTCCAAATCTCTTGGATACGCAACACCCTCATGGAGTTATAATAGCAAGGAATCTACCGTCTAATCTGTCCAATCTTCTCTTTCGAAACGCTTTCAGTAGCCTTTCTTGGGTTGGTTGTCAGCTGCTGGGTTCATTAAACATCCGCAGGCTTATACCACGTTCACACCGAGGCTGACTGCCGTCGATTCGAGATGGGTGTCAAATCCGACGCCATGGTCTCCGATGGCCACGAGACGGACGGGGGCTCGGCCGACCAGGTACTGACCTCGCTTGGTTACAAGCCCGAACTCATGCGCACACGATCGACCTTCCAAGTCGCCTTCATGTCTTTCGTCCTGGCCTCTGTCCCTTACGGTCTCGCTACTACCCTCTATTACCCACTGGTCTGCGGTGGTCCAGTCGACATCATCTGGGGCTGGGTCGCCGTGTCCCTCATTATTATCTGCGTCGCAGCATCGCTCGGTGAGATCACGAGTGTCTATCCAACGGCTGGTGGTGTCTACTTCCAATCTTTTATGCTCGCGCCTGAGAGCTACCGTCGTCTTGCAGCTTGGATCACCGGTTGGTTGTATGCCGTTGGCAACATAACCATTACGCTCTCTGTCAATTTCGCTACTGCCCTGTTCCTCGTGGGTTGCGTCAATGTCTTTCAGACACCTGACGGTCAAAATGTGCTAGAGGGTAGTGCTTACCAGGTCTTCTTGATCTTCCTTGGTATCACGTTGCTTTGCAATCTCGTGTGCTCCTTATGTAACAAGTGGCTGCCAATTCTAGATGTACGACTGTCTCTCTCGCCTTCGCCTTTCCTCCTACTCTTGGCTGTGTCGGATCTCCATGTGCTAACTAACTGACTGTCATTGTAGACCTTTGCCATCTTCTGGACCTTCATAGGCGTAATTGCTATCTTGATTACTGTGCTAGTCGTTGCCAAGAATGGACGCCACAGTGGTGCCTATGTGTTTGGTCATTTTGAGGTCAACTCTGGTTGGGTGCCCGGCTGGTCATTTTTCGTTGGCCTGCTGCATGCTGCTTACGCCACCTCTTCGACCGGCATGATTATCTCGTAAGAATCTCCCACCCTCCTTCCCGCCAGGTCACCCGACATAGAATCGCGCCGCATGACACTGACTTGCTATGAACATAGCATGTGCGAGGAAGTTCGAGCCCCTGCTACTCAGGTACCCAAAGCCATGGTTCTGACCATCCTATTCAACCTTGCGGCTGGACTTCTCACTCTCATTCCACTCGTATTCGTCCTTCCCGACATCCAAGAACTCATTTTGCTTGCGCAACCTGTCCCGGCCATCGTCCTGAGCGCCGTGGGTAACTCAGGAGGAGCGTTTGCCTTGTTGATTCCTCTGCTTGTTTTGGGTGTCATCTGCGGCATTGGTTGCACCACAGCTACGTCACGCTGCATCTATGCATTTTCCCGCGACGGTGCTATCCCCGGCTCTAAATGGTGGAAAGTCGTTCATCCTAAGCTCGATGTGCCCTTGAACGCTATGATGCTCAGCATGGTGATCCAGATCGCACTTGGTCTCATCTACTTTGGCTCTAATGCGGCGTTCAACGCCTTCTCGGGCGTCGGAGTCATTGCGCTCACGGCCGCCTACTCAGCGCCCATCGTCGTCAGCATGATAGAAGGTCGCAGGACTGTGGCTACTGGATCTTTCTTTCTCGGGAAAATTGGCTGGGCCTGCAACGTTGTCTCCGTCGGTGCGTCATCCCCCATCCTGGGCATTGCCCGTGTGTCCCCTGCGCTAACACTAAGCTAGCTTGGACTTTGCTTGTCATACCCCTATTTTCCATGCCAACTACTGTTCCGGTCACGGACCCTGGTTTAGCTAACTATGCCCCTGTGGTTTTCGTCGGTTTCACGCTGATCTCGTTAGCTTGGTACCTCGCTTGGGGTCGCAAGAACTACGTTGGACCTCCAACATAAGAGCGGCAAGTATCCATCTGACCGGTGTTTCTTTTAACAGACAAGTCCCGTCGCCCATGTGTTCCTGTGAAAGTGCGTCGCTACAATTGTTTGTGTATTTTGGTTCAATGATACCCCACATTAATACAAGGATTACTTGTAATTCAGACAGTAGGTAGCCCAATACAAAAAATGTTAACAAACACAACACAGCGATTACGTTGATTCTTGATGCACTGAGTAGATGAGCTAGCTTATCTCAACACTTACTAGCACGGACTTTGCAATCCGTACGATGCTATCCATTACCGCGAATTCTCATTCAGCTTTTTAGGTGCATTGAGAATAATAGTTGTTCAGGGCATTACAAGTTCCGGACTAGAAATGTCATTAGCAAAAGCTATGCTTAGGAGACACATCTGCGTGACTTACAGCACATTTCGTGCATCCCGTAAAACCAATGCCGCCACATTGCGCGTACAGGGCAGCAGTGCATCCCGTGGGGCTCGAACCTCCACCAGCCGTCGTCGTCGTCTTGGAAGTGGACAGTGTTGTAGTCGGTCCGCTGCCGCCACTACCACTACCACTACCTGCCGTGCTCGTCGGGCTGCTGCCAACCGCGCAGGTTGACTCACAGCCTGCGCATGCAGCGCCGGCGCTTCTCGTCGCTCCGCCCGCGTACACTGTTCCGATATTAGTCAGCTATCTAAGTACTTCAACGACTGCTCAAGTTTTAGTTTCGACTCACCAGTAGGGCCAGGCGCGGTGTATGCGGTCATGGGTGCATGGATGTTCACTAGGATACCTGGATCGCTCGCCGCATACGCGCCAGGCAACTTGACACCCGCCGGCTTGGCGGACCCGGATCCCGTCACCGTGAGCTGGTAGCACGTCATGTAGAACTGGGCCTGGCCGGCGCTGGACGCCGTGTGGAGCGCGAGCGCCTCGGCGCGCAGCAGGTAATCGCCCGGTGCGAGGTCTGCGGGGATTTTGACGTTCATCCTCCCACAGCACGTGTTCAGGTCCTTCGTGCCCCAGTAATCGGCGTCACCATCCCCTCCGGTCGAACTCTTGGCCCATGTGTCCGCGAAGATCTTGAACCATGATACCGATGACCCGTCTGCGCTCGCTGCGTCCGACACTGACGCCATGTACACCTGCACCGGCCCGTGGTGGTCCCCACCGATCGCCTCGTTCGCGCACGATCGGTCCTTGGGCTGCTGATGCATCTCGACCGTCACCGTGGCGCCCGCCGCGACGGAGCATTTTCCTGCTATTGGCGATGTCCCGGCGTTGCAGGCGATGTCTTTGGACGTCACATCCTGCACGGGTGAGTTGGAGAGCGGGAGGCGGGCGCAGCTGGCTCCGTGCTGTGTATATCAGCATTTATATGTCTCACGCTTTGCTGAGCGAAGGGCGACTTATATAATCAACGCCGTTTATCCAGAGGTCCTGGAATGTGGCGTGCGCAGCGACGTTGGTCGCGCCGAAAGCTACGACAGCGGCTGTGTATAGAGTCGATTTCATGATGTCGTACGGTTCTGATTTGAGATTCGATGGTATATACTAGGCGCGCTTCATCTGTCGATGGCAGAGACTGAGAAACAGTAGCCTGGGGATGTCCCTACATATGCCTATTTCCTAAAACTCTTGATGTAGACCTTACACTATGTTCCGCTCGTCCCATATGGCCTGATACGGACCGTCAAGCAGGTCATTTTCCTTTTCTACACTCCTCGTCCTGGTTCCGTCATCATCTTATTGCACGAATCTCTTCGTAGTAAGTCCACTTTTGCGTAGTGCGAGCGGAGTCCAGAGCCGCCTTACCGGGAAAATGGCAGTCTTCACGCCCAAGCGTCAGCCAGAAATAGTTGTCAGGCGATGTTCTGGTTTGACACGATGTGACGATGTTGCGGGTGGTGGAAGTTCGAGAAGTTGTAAACCCGGTATCGATCCTGCGCTAAGAGACCCATTGTACCCACGAGGTCGGTCGCGGAGCACCGTTTAAGCTTCCTCGATTGGTGGGATTGGACGCTCGGAATTGGAAACGGTAATCGATCTCCAGATTGCCTGATTCGGCGTGACAGTGACTCTTGCTGGCACTTCCTTGTTTAAATGGCTTGATGTCATGCATGGAAGGTTCCTATTCAAACAGCGAGGAAGAAATACAGAATTGGAACTATAAAGGTGACGCCCTCCAAGATGATTATTAACGAGTAGAAACCGTAGACTATCGGGCGTTATTTTATTCATTTTTTTTTCTGCCTCCCGTATGTTTAAATATAAGTCTTAATTGCCAACAGTGTCATATCATTAAGCCCGTTCTCCAGTTAGTACGAAGTCGAAAGCCACCATGTTCAATAAAGAATGCGAACGCAGGAAATAAATTAAGACGGCCGCATTATAGATCACGATAGTTATACGTCGATGTATATACAAGAATAGTGGCGGATGGCTGTATAGAAGATACTAGGACAGGGCTATGCCGTTTTAATATACATCTTCTGCATACACTGAAGCCAGTGCAAGGAGCTAACTGTGAATATCAACTAGTAAAGGGTTTAGTTTCGCGTATAAAGTGTAAAGGGGGTATCATAGGAAAACGGGAGCGAGCCTTACAATGTACGCCACACCGGCTCTACACTTCCAGCTATTCAGTGAGTTTTTACACTTAAGTCGAGTGATTTACAATCTATTTCATCAGAATTTTCCCATTTATTGAAGTGGTTTCCTGTAGCTCACAGTTTTACTTCCCCTTGCATTTTGCTTCTGAGCACTTATTCACTGCTTTTTACGATCATTTGTTCGTATATTTCAGCAACTAGCTCTTAAAAAGCAAGCTAACTTTTGCTCTTTCTTTTTTTAAAGAAGAAGAAAGAATAAGTGGAAGAATTGATCACTATAATTAAACAAAGGTGTTAAGCCTCGTTTCACATGGTTATAAATAGTATCTACAAAACTTTATAGAAAGTCGGTTATTTCATAGACTGTCGCCCTGCTGCTTCCCTAACTTCCATAACGGAGTAAATTTGGCTGTCGTTTTGTGCTTATTCTTCGTATTTGAAAGAAAGGGATGAGTTTATGTCTTACACTAGGCAAAATTATATTATGGCCTTAAGTAAGCTTATTATCAGCTCAAACCCAATAAATATCTACTAGTCCTTCTAGCGGTTGAGATGTCTTAATGCTTTGTCGTAGTGATAAACCTATTTAACTAAATGCGCCTTGCGATCAGCCGCTCCTCTCTATTACATCAAGAGCCTCACCTTCCATACGCTGGACGACGCCCAAAATCAGGTTTCGAGGCGAACAGTGAACCAAGAGCGTGGTAGGCTATTCGTTATGTAAGAGCCACCGATACACGAACTTTGGACGAGGCGCATAGGCTATTACCGTCTTAGTAATTTTCAGGCTTGGTGTATTCCTGGCTACTTCACCTTGAGTTTACTGTCTAATGCATTCGAACATTTCTTCGAAGCGACACATGACTTCTTGTCCGAATGGTTTTTTTCTTTCATTGATATGTATATAGATCCTCTGCGTTGTCTATTTCAGCCAATGTCTTGCATCCCCATTTAAAGACTCGGCCGAAGCCGGATGGCGTCAGCATTTATTGAAAACTGATAAGCCAATCATACTATGGTACTATTATACCAGGTGCCAGGTGCTTGGCATTTTGCCTCAGTGGTATTGTATCTTTTGAAGGAAACCCAGGTGGACGAACATAGCAGGTGACAATATACGAATGACCTGAGTTTAGTCTTAACAACAAGCCTGGTAGCTTGCCTGGTTCTGTAGTTTGGGAGATTCAGACGAGTAAATTAGTGTTATAACATGAATACTCTTGTCTTCTAGCCTAGACCACGACCATGATTAATCTGATGCGGGATCAGCCCGCACACCGTATCTGGTCAAGCGTTGATCAACAATCAACACCTGATGTGGAGATTATTAAGCCACACACATTTGTAGCATCTTTCTGCCAACCAATACCAATCGAAGGAATTTGACAGATAGGTACACTTACGCCTAATCGACTTGAAAGGCGATTTAAATCTCGGCAATAACTCGATTACTATGACACAATGTACTTTGAATAATGTCACCCCTTTTACTGTTGTCTTTGGTGCTTTGTCTCCATATGTTTTCAGACCTGGTCAAGAAGAAGTTTTGTTGATGCTAGTCCCGAAAGACGATGGCGCCCAACTTAGTACGACATATTTCGCCATTAGCCCGAATATTGTAGTGTAGAAGCTCGAGCCAGCGATCGGAAACCGATGTATACTTCTGTAAGCTCCGTCGTCATATCATTAATAAGCATCATAGATGACTTAGAATTACTTAGTATTATACTGTCGTCAGCGTCGCGACGAATCTGATTAATTTGACGCGGCTTTTGCTGTGGAGTCTGTGCGGATCTACGGGTAGGAACGTCGGCAACAACCGTACCAAGAAAGCAGGGATCATTTCAAATGTCATCTAACGTTATTTATAAATGTTTTGATTGCCTCCTATACTCACTTTCTTGCTCGCTTATCGATCGCTTTCAATCCGAGATTTCTGTGTCGCAGGTTGAAAATGGGTGAGCCGACCGAAAAGTTCGACACGCCGGTATCGTCCCCGGCGGGCGACGGCGACAAGAGTATTACAACGGATGGGGAAGACATGGCACCGCAACAATCCAACGTAGAGTCGATCTGGCCCGTCGAGAATATCTCTGCGCCACGGGAGGTTCTCATGGTATTTATCGCATGTATGGCACAATTTTGCACTCGTAAGCTAATTCACTATTCACCCGCCCCTGCCTTGACTTCAGTAGCTCGCCAACTGGGACTGTTTCAAGACTTCAAACAAGAGCTAATGGATACCGATCGCAGAGGCCTCGTTTGCTTCGGTGTTGGTCCTCCTGCATACCATTGGAGGATCGTTCGACGTCACTAATCCGGGCCGACTCGCGTGGCTTGTTTCCGGCTTTTCTTTGACCGTCGGCACTTTCATCCTGTTCTTCGGCAGGCTCGGAGATGCTTTCGGATATAAGCGCATGCTATTGATCGGTTTCGGATGGTTTAGCGTATGGTCTATCGTCGTGGGCTTAAGTGTATACTCGAATTACACTCTAATCATCTTCGCCCGCGTGCTCCAAGGCATTGGTCCGGCCATCTGCCTGCCCAATGCCCTCGCTATCCTAGGCTCGGCCTATCCGCCGGGGCACAAGAAAGCAATGGTCTTCGCCGTTTTCGGTGCTGTGGCACCCGTGGGAGCTGTTATAGGAGCTGCCGTTGCAGCTGCGATATCTCTTTCCTGGTGGCCGTGGGCTTTCTGGGCGTTCAGTATCTGGCTTGCTGTACTCGTTGTCCTTGGATATCTGGTTATACCCGACCCCCCACGGAAGGATGACGCCTTTGTTGATGGCTTTACGTGGCGGAAAATATATGAGGAGCTGGACCTACCCGGTGCTGTGACCGGAGTATTATCTCTGGTTCTCTTTAACTTCGCCTGGAATCAAGCCACCATAGTGGGTTGGGCTACAGCCGAAACCATCGTGCCTCTGGTTCTCAGCTTAGCGATTTTCGGCGTGTTTGCTTGGGTCGAGATCAAAATCTCAGCAAAACCCTTGCTCCCATTCGACGCCGTCAATGCCGACGTGGGCTTCGTCCTCGGAACTGTGGCGTGCGGCTGGGCAACCTTCGGCATCTGGATCTTGTACTTCATTCAGATTCTCCAAGAGATTCGACATCTGAGTCCATTACTGACTGTCGCGTGGATGACGCCGCTACCTGTTGTTGGCGTATTCGCTGCTATCGTCACTGGTGCGCTTCTCGGGCCCTTCCAGGTCAAACCCCCTGTTGTTATGACCTTGGCATTAGCAGCGTTCACAATTGGCGTCACACTCATCGCGACAGTTCCACCAGATCAAATATACTGGGGCCAGACATTTGTTTGCACGATTGTCATACCATTTGGCATGGACATGAGTTTTCCAGCTGCGACGTTAATCCTCTCGAATGCCGTCAAGAGAGAGCACCAAGGAGTCGCTGCTAGCCTTGTTAACACCGTTGTTAATTACTCCATATCTCTCGGAGTCGGTTTTGCCGGCATAGTGGAGTTGCACGTAAATCATGGTGATCAACTCGCCGGATATAGGGGTGGCTTGTATTTTGGTATAGGGTTAGCCAGCTTGGGTCTCGGGATTTGCATAATATTCTTAATTCGGGAGCGTTTTATACAGCGGAAAGCAAAAACTTCGGCGTAATTAATACTTTACAGCTATAGAATTAAATAGACTAATAATAGAACGGCTACGTATTTAATAATATACCTAAGGATATGCATCGGTTTAGATTAGGATCATTATACATAAAGTCTAGTTGCTACCTAAGCTCGATTTGAATACGTATGGTCTTGTATGAATATTTTGCATGCATACGAGAACCCTCTGCAATACCGACTGACATGTACAAGGTATATACTGATTTTAAACCTTGTTTTAACACCGTACACAATAACACTTAAAGTCTGAATAAGCAGTTCTCGGCGTCTTCTTTGATCGACACCATATCCAGTTTGGATTGATTAGAATGCCTTTACTTAGTAATGATCCCCTTGCTAACAGTGCCACGGAACCAAACGACAGCACTATATCACGACAGCACTAAAGGGAGACCCTAACTAAGTCAGGCACTTTGACTATCACACGGACCGGCCCTAGGTAGGGGAATGCAACTACTAGTATACCAGGGTCTAGTCGGCGATATCATGTAATCAATCTGCGGAGCGTACCCGTGCCTATTCTTGGACATCATATTTGCTATTATTGTAGGCTTAAGCAAACACGATTATAGCAATATTGACCTGAATGATCTGGGGTGATCTGGCTCGCAAAAGCGAAGCCATTCATGTATAAAAACCTAGATTCGCCGCTTGGGCTCGAAAGAGGAACTCAGACCTCTAGGCCTCCTTGTCGCCCAAGAAGATTATTGCAATATTAAGTACCCTTCCAAGCCCTTGTGCTCTAGCCCATGTAACATTGACCGTGGGCAACTACTGTAAACGTATCATGACGCACCAAAACCAGTAGCTTAAAGACTCAGTATCAAACAGGATTTGAAGAATATGCTCATGGCCGAGGTTGGGCTTAAAGCTAAGCGTAAAGTCAGGGAAGTTATGACTCATAACAGCAACGCATTACATTAGAAAGTAAACTTGAATATATCTTAGGTAGTTGAATACCTGCTAGATACTATGTTAGGAGTATAGTTATAGATCTTCATGTTTGACCCTTCTAAGGTTCTCCTGATCGCCTACAGCTCCCTATAATAAATATAAAAAGACGAGACCTCTTTAAAAACTGAAGTAGGGAAAGAGAAACGAGAGAATCCCGACACATAAGCTGAAGATTTCCCATATGAACCGGCAGGGGATTGAGACCTTTATGGGCCTATTTGATCCTATACGTGAATACTGGCAATGGAATTTCTTCTTAATCCTTATTCCGAAGCGCCCGCTATAAATGGAGTGGTACACGCATGTTACTCAAGGATTGTTTGCGAGCTGCCTAAACAGTCAAGACGGGGTATAAAAGGAAAAGGCAAGTCCCGGATCACCGATTTGTGATCTATATGCTGGAACCTTCTGCATATAACTACGAAACATTAGTCGCTGCTAATAGTGATGATAGTATTCGAAAAAAGTAGCTGCTATGATTCCTTGACTCCAAGTCGTATCAAACCCACATGTAGGTATTGTCGTAACGACATCGAGATCTTGTTTTACTTCTGATCAATTTGGAACGTTACTATCACTGAAGCATAGGTGGAGAAGATACCATTAACCTGTTTCTCTCATATGATTTAATTTGTGCCAACATGTACACATTGTATATCATATTACAATTGACCTAGAGTGGCAGAGAATGCCAATTGACTTAAACTGAGGTCTTAATACCTTGGAGTAGAGATACGTTCTTTCAAGATCTAACTTCACGGTGATCGAAAGCTGCAAACTGGAGATGGGAAGACTGTATGATAGATGCTTCCCCAGTCAGCTTACGCTCAGCCTGCTTCTAATCACATGTTAAAGACACGGCCGGTTGGGATGTGTGCCTTGTGATTGCCTTGTTTATGGCCTTGACAACAATATGCGAGGCAGTTGGGTGCGCATGCTAACTAATTAAGCGACGCCTCCTCCCTTACAGTACATACTTGGCAATATTACGGATCCGTACTATCAATGGAATTAAGTCATTGCAGCTGGAAGCTCAAAGCAACCACTTCGGCATTGTCTCGGCCCGTCATGTTACCTGGAAATGTTTCTTACCAGAACCATGTACAAACTAAGATGTCAATATTAGAGGATGAGAATCAAATCCTAAGCCATAATTACTATTTAGCCACTCTATAGATTCGATACCAATAGACTAGAATAAATGCAATTGTCGTTTAGCCACGCCAGGCTTTTTATACCATGTCTTCATTCAAGGTGTCTGTTCATACTCGAACCCAGCGGTTATCAGCCAATTGGATGCGTGACTCCAATCAACACCCCAGGATCGAGAGACTATGTTGGCAACAGATCTGCCAAGCACCGGGAGCCGCGCCCGAAACGGTAAGCAGACTGGCCAATTGAGATGGCATGAAACTACCAGGGGCAGGATCTGGCGGTCACATGTTATCCTCCTTCCTCAAATTACTATAATACTAACTAAATGAGGGAGGCAGGGCTAGCAAGTCTTCTAATATGAATGGGCCCGGAAATCAAACGAAGCTATCGACTTAGGTTTCTTAGAGCGTTCACCGCCGAGCCACCCCGGGTTCCTAGCAAAGCCGGCAGGTCAACGAACACCTCCTCGGCATACAGAATATTCACCACAATAAAATACCTATGCGCCTGGCCTATACGCAGCCTTCCTGCTTTTGGCTCCGCTGTCCGGCACTAAACAATTCTACGCAGATGCTACCCCGGTTTCGCGCGATTCATGACGTACTGCTTTAGACGACTCGAAGGATTCATCGCGCGATCCACCTAGCTTATGCTTTCAACTCCTTCACTAACACCGAGCTTCTTTAACCGTCAATGCTTTAGGAAAGCGCTCACTTCGACTACTGCACCAGCTCATTTTCGTACAGTTTGGCGTGCCGATGGCGCATATTAATCACCTAGGCGAAAGGACGACGCCTTGAGCGATGTCTTGCTTGCTGGTGTAGTATAGTACGGACACGTCAAATTAGGCAACTTTCCCGGGTTGTACTACTTAAGCGAACAACGTGCGTGACACATGCAACCTGTTAGCTGCATGTCTGGTAACGTGGGATAGAGCAACGTGAAAGAAGGCAACCGAGACTTAGAGAGAAAGGCATACAGCTGAGAAGCTCTGAATCCATCCAGATTGTAACAACGAAACCTACAACACAGACCTCGAAACCGAAAACCCAAACCGTCAACAAGCCTAAAATAACTCATGTTAGGATTTCATAAAACGCCAGGATATCAGCTCAAGTCCCTTGACCCTTCAATTTCATAACTGGATGTGGCCCCGGCCACCCTTACTGTGCCTTGGTATAGTTATGCGTACGTAAGATGACAGGGTCTATCGGCCTACCCCGGATCAGCGTGTGAACTAGCTTTGGCTGGGTGTCAAATCAACGGTCCCCGCGGTTCCTGCATTGGTGGAGACGATCACTTGGGGGCTGCAGGTAATGTTTAGAGTCTCTCCTAATCGAACTGGCCGCCGTCCATACTAACTAGCCAATACACGCCCAAAACTCCGATAATGTGGGTTAATTAAAACCTATCCTGAGCGCGGATTGGGGGGGACTCGAGTGGATTTACAATCATATGTTGACATACCTGCCTATAGGACTTTGATACTGCTGTATATCGACCTAAGACCCTGCTGAAACTAAATGGAGTGATACCCCGGATTGCTTCGGCGAAATAAAGGCCTTACCTGGTGGCATGACCAAGATGAAAAGTTGCTACGAAGCCATCTAGAGACTCTTTGAGTCCAGAAAGGGAAGGTTATACCGCCCTCTAGTGAATATGGCAACTGAGGTGATGGGACCCAGGGACCCGCAACGTTCCATCATCGTCGTCTATGTCGGCGAGACGGCTTTAATATCTACTCCGTCAATGAAAGAAGGCGGCTGGGTGTATAGGAGGATGAGTATATAAGAATCAGTAAGTCTTCATTCCAAAGGCGTCTCTATCCAACGACAAGCTGCATCCCCCTCTTCACTTCTTCCCTACGCAGAGCGTACCTTGAGTCGTCAGTCGCTATCATCATCAGCGTCTCAGGCAAAGCGACATCATGCGCGGTTTCATCGGTTTGGCTGCGGCCACCTTGGCCAGCTTCTTTACACAGTCGCTTGCTGACCCGACTGTCGCACACCCGGGTGGTGTTGACGATATTATCATCACTAACGACAATATCCTCAACAGTACTACTACCAGGGAATTCAAGACGGAGAGCGCATTCAAGATCAATGCCGCTCAGTCCGGGGCGTTTCCTATTAACGTCTTGAACAACTTTGGTAGTGGGATGTACGTGTACGTCACCGGAAAGGATGCCTCGAATGTGCCAGTTCTTCTTGGTACCAATGGCCAATACGTGTACCCTCAAGCGGACAATACCGGCGTCCCGAAGCAAATCACTGCCAACATTGGGTTCCAACTCAACGCCCAAGGCCAGAACACTCAGATCGTTCTTCCCCAAGCCCTGATCTCCGCTAGGATCTGGTTTGCCCAAGGACAGCTGAAGTTCTACACTGTCAAGGACGGCAACGGAGTTTCCGCCATCGTGGAACCCTCGGCAGCTAACCCAGCCGACCCTTCAGCCGGAGTTCAATGGGGCTTTATCGAGTTCAACTATGATGGAACGACTATCTATGCCAACATTAGCTACGTCGACTTCGTCGGCATCCCGCTTGGTATGGGTTTGACTCTGGCCACCGGCGAGAGCCAGATCGTACAGGGACTCCAAGCTGGAGCCGTCAACAACATCTGCAGTGGTGTCAAGAGCCAGGCTAGTGCTGACGGTCAAATCTGGGACCGGCTGTGTACTGTAAGCTCATCAGGCAAGGCTCTTCGTGTTCTGTCGCCGAACCTATACACTTCAGCGAACGCCGGCGCATTCAATGGTTACTACGACAACTACGTCAACCAAGTCTGGAGCAAGTACACGAGCCAGGATCTCACCATCAACACACAAGTGTCGGCCGGTAACGTCGCCTGCCGTGTGTCCAACAACCAACTCTCGTGCGCGGGCGACAACCGTGCTTACCCCAAGCCCACTACTGCGGATATCTGGGGCTGCAACTCGGGTCCTTTTGCGATTATCGCCAGCGATAACGACGTTCACCGCGCAGTCGTTCCTCGGCTTTGCGCAGCCTTCACACGTACTACGCTGTTGCTTGCTGGTGGTAATGTCCAGCCCTCGCTTGGCGCGAGCAGCTACTACACCATGAACCCTACCAGCCACTACAGCCGTATCGTGCACCAGTACGAGACCAACAGCATCGGCTATGCGTTCTCTTATGATGATGTCAACCCTTCTGGTCAGAACGCCGCAGGTGTGGTTGCGGGTGCTAACCCTACCAATCTGAAGATCACTGTAGGCGGCTGGTCCTAGATTTGAGGGCTCGGAGTTCAAATGTGGCCATGTAAGGCGAAGAGCCATGAAAATGCCTTTCAGGCATATTAACTGTACATATGATTATTCTTGCATTGTATATAGTTCAGCAGGAGAGTACATACAACCAAGCCTATGCATTGGTTCAATACGTATATATATCTTTTTTAAGACATTTTCTTCGGATCAAGCCACTATGAGTGATCTAGAGTTACGATGTTTGTCTTAAGTTTTAGTTCACCAAGAGCTATAAACAACCCTACACAGGGAATAAAACAAGTCAATAGTTTACTAAAAATTGAGTATTCGTTTCTGAATCCTCACCTAACCAACCGCAACTTGTCGGCATAAATCCCAGCAAAATATCGTTAACTTGCCCAAATAATCACCAATTGTAGATGCGCAAGTCACTTAACCTCAACGTAAATAGTAGGAAGAAGCCACAAGCCGAAGGAGATAAATGGTGAGGAAAGAGGAAAATCAGGCTACTATGCTTATCTACTAACTAGGTATCAGTTACGAGAGAGGAAGAGATGCGAAAATCTACGTCAAAAGTAAAGAAGCGCCCACAAATGCTTTAGCCAAAAGGTTCCGATGATCAATGTGCCAATCCCAGCCGAGGCTCTAGCCAGCATAACAGATACACCCACCATTGTGACGAATCGTATAATTGGGAGAAGTCTTGATAACCGGGCCCTGTACCTCTCTAGAGTGTGCTTCTAGCAATCTCCGCCCCAGCCCAATTGTCGGTTTACTTCATTCATGGCGTGGATACCGGCCCTGAAGAGCCCGAGGGCGCCATCCACGTTGGTATTACCGGTATTGAACGCAGGTTCGGCCTCATGCGCTCGTCGCAGGTCTGATTGGTCGAGAAGTGCCTGCCTCTTCTCCAGCACTGCTCGACAGATGGCTTGTGCCCACATGTTATACCACTGGTCCTCGCTGATGCTGACGTACTCTTTGTTCCCGGACTCGTTGATGCGCGAGTATGGCCAGTCTGCGACGATAACTTCCCATTTCTTGGTGCGGAAGAAGAGGTATGGCCAGGCGAAGACGAAGGTGAGCGTTAAAATAAACATCCACTGGATCCAGGGAGTCAGACGCCAGCGATTGGTCTTAGCGTCATTATAGAATTCAAACCGATTATCTTTCGTAATGAGATGGACATTCAGATGACCACGGTAATTGGTCCTGCGTACCATTTCCTCGAGACGGCGTTTCACGCCCTCCTCGTCGAAGCCAACCATTCGTCGCTGGAAGGTGAAGCACTTGAGCCCGGCAGGACTGGCAGCGAACCGGTGACACCATTCTTGAAGAGTGGGCTTTGCATCAGCGCCAACCTCGATGCTCTGATTCGACCCTTGTCCGCGCTTAGCAAGAACTGTTCCACGATGAACCTTCTCGGAACCATTCACGGTGCGCAGCTCGCTCCATGATCTGCGATACTGAGCGTCGGCAAAGAGATACGGCGTCAGCTCAACCGTGACGTCGAAGTCGGTGACGGTGTTCTTCTCAGTCTTCCCCTTGCTATCCCTGCTTGTCTCGGTGTGTGTTCCGACGAGCTTCATGTATGGACGTGGTGGGATCTGGGCAAGTTGGCGGATGTATGTCTCAAGTCGCCCCGGGTCTTCAACACTCTTGGCGACCCAAGCCTGTGCGCCGGTATTGAGATCTACAACTACCTTGGAGTCGAGATCATGAGGTCGGATCTTGTCATTCACGGCACTGTTGGGGGCGAGCATCGGGGCAGCCTCGGAGGACTCGACGGCATCACTGTAGTTGGGTGGGAGGTCGTCGATGTCGATTTCGGGGGCGTCATCGTCGACGTAGGGGGCAACCATGGAGCTTTCCCCAGGGTTACTGTGCAATGACACGGCGTCCGAGAATGGATCGCCCTGACTGTTGGGTTTGCCCATTCTTGAGATTTGTCGCGATTTGGCGCGGTTCTCAATTTCAGCAAGTGGCGAGGGTATTCGCCTGTAGCAATCGACCTTATTAGTAGTCACCTAATCTTGATGTACTCACAAGAATGAATAATGGCTTTCTAACTGGGAGGCAGCCCAAGTGCCCTGCCACTTTGAAACTGATGCCGGTAATCTGCAGGCTGCAGCCAACAAGTCGTATGATAAAGGTACATGTATGCAGGTACATTGAATTACCGTTTATGTGAATACCTCAGTTTGGTGGCTTAGTGTGTAATCAGAATTATATGTATTTAAGCGATTTCTAAGCTTTTAGTATACCTCGTTCCATTGCCGCAAGAACCCTCCTAAACGTACACAAATTCAGAACTGCATCGTTGCAGACTTACGAACCGACTCTCACACTCTTCGTCCACACCTCGAGCATGTCTCTATAGAACACCTTCGCGGTATTAATATGTTTATATTCAAAAGCCTCTTTGTTTTTTATGATAGAATAGAAACGTCATCATTTCCTGCCCAACTTTAGTGTCGACAAACCTGTCATCATGTATAAGGATAACATACTTTATTGAGAAGACAAAGGCATGGCCCATAAGCTATCATAAACGCGCAGCCACCGTGCTCTTTTACACGTCTTATTATCTCATCCTATGTCAGACAATACTCATAGTGTTCCTGGCCCGGCCTGTGCTTGTCGAAATGTTGTCCCCATAGTTTACTCCGCAGAAATATAATATTCAAGTATTTTGCGATCGCAAGACGAACGCTGGGGAGGGAGAGAAGCGAATCGACTAAAAATACGAATAAGACCAGAGGAGGACATCGTTCAAGGCGATGGGGACAAGATTAAGTGACATGGCTACTCCTTTCACCTGGCGCTCGGATATCGCAACAAGGCCAAGATAGCCTTCATGAGGCACGCACGCTCTTCACCGCCAGTGTATCATGAAGAAACTCCCTAATTCAGGCCGCGACGTTCGTCTCTTTGAGCGATACTATGATCCGCTCACCTTGTGTTCTGGCCTCTTACATGGAAGGGCTGCTAAATACTCCTGAAACGAGCGCTTGAAAGTCACATTGTCTACGTAGCGGAGTCATATCCATACACAGGAGGACGAATGTCACCTAAGCTACTATGACTGCTCGGAATATTACTCGTCACATTGTGTTCATTTGTTCACAAAGAGGAAGGCTTGCCGATCAAAGACTATCTACGTGGCAGTGAAGATGAAGAGACTGATTGTGTATAGATAATATGTAAACTTAATCACCAATTAATTGACTCCGTATTCTAGTCACTTATCGTGACCAGAGACTGCATGCGCCGATTTGCACTTACAACCAACCTTTACATCTCACATAATTACTATTCAGAATAGACATCGATTAGCTTCTTGCGCATAACTAGCAATAAGGCGGCCTAGAAGCAACCATACGGGGGAGATCTTTAAATGTAATACGCGGATTTTTTTCATCATCAAGAAAGAATCAACAACTAACATTGGTTTAAGCAGCTCCCATGGAAACAACACAGGGAGCCACCCCGAAGCTTTCCCCGTTAGCTGGAGGTTTTATTGCCATCCTCGTTTTTCTGGCAATCGGAGCAGCTGTAGCTAGTGCTTTTGGGCTCCTCGCGTGTTGTTATAGACGCTATCGAAAGTAGGTTGATACGGTTATAATAGCGGACACGAGACCTAATGCTTAACTTTTTTAGGAGAGAAAATTGAAGCCCCCGAACTCCGAGCAAAGCAGCTTGGATACGGCAAAGCCGAAGACATTGTTTAGTTGTCGAGATTTGGTTAAAATGTACTTCGAGTACAAGGAGGGTCTAACGCATAGTTTGCGATTTTTGAAGAGGTCGGTCTTTAGCCCTGAGCGTATAAATGCTTAACAGCGGCGACAGACATGATGGGAAGCTGTATTTCAATTTGTCACAAGGGAGCTCTCTAGCATTCGGCGAGGTGTTAACGCTTTCGTCCAGGCTTTGCGAGAGGAGTGAAAACATCTTTCGCCCCAACTCAGCTCATCAATATAGCTTTAGCTTCATCATAGCTGCCTATCATGGATTTGGTGTCTAATATTAACACAATTTCGAGCGCTCGCTTCCGACTAGTGTTACTCCGTCAACTGACCCATGGTTAATAGCTATCGAAATGCATACTCATCGAATTAGACAGAGCGAAACAACTCGCTCTTAGCGTCTAACTACAGCTAATGAACGCTATGCTTTACATTTTGTGTGACCTATTTCAAACCAGACGGTATTTGATGGGTTAGGTATAGGCTATAGAGGGCTATATTCCCTTCATCTAGAGAAATCTAAATTGAATATGAGCATTGGGCTCTAAAAGCTTTAACGAATTTTAAATAACTGTCGCGAAATGAGTCGGTACAGAAGAGCTGACTTCGAAGCGTTGCATTGCGAATGGAATGCATCTAGGGACTTCGGGCTTCGTGCAGATACGTCGTCACATAGCAAGTAAGTCTGGCAGTGTTTCCACTAAGGGCTTCTTTATGTGGCGTTGGAAGCTCCTTACATGATACGCATCTGAAACGGATGAGAATCATGGAATGACCTTGGAGACCGGTGAGAAGCCGTAGACGAAGCGTCGAATTAACAAGGAGAGGAAACGAGCATGTCATAACGAGCTCTTCAGCAGGACAAATAGAGCATCGGCTCGAGCGAGGATAACGCCTTTCTCGTCTTCGATAGTCCCTTGGGTGAAGTACTTCCGACCCTCGACTCTGGTGAACCGTGCTCGCGTAAGAATAGTCGCGGGCGTCGGCACAGGCTTCACAAACGTCGTGTTGAGGTACGCTGTCATGCACATCCCGGCAGGAATCCGTTTGCGGTCCTGGTTGATGGGAACTAGCATGCCGATTGCTTCGTCTAGTATTGTCGTGACAAGGCCCCCGTGACAAACGTTGGGCCAGCCGTTCAGCCCGCTACCCAGCGTAAGAAACACCTTCACCTCGTCAACTCGCTCTGTTGAAGAGAGGGGCTCTTCATACACCCGGAGCATTCGGGCGATGCCACTCTCGGAGTTTAATGTCTCTGCGAAAAGAGCATCCTCGCCGGTTGACTTTACGCTCCTGCTTGGCGCCGTCTCGGCGATAACCCGGTTACCCTTGAGATGACGGGCACACCAGGGAATAGCGGAAAAGTGCGCATGATCCAAAGAGTCCATATCCTTCCTATTTATGCTGCTGTCAAGACCGTAGTTCAAAAACAGACAAATAATGATAAAGAAGGCCTGGAGCTTGTGCAACTACCGAAGTAAAATATGCTCAGTGGACAGAGAGCCTGAATCCAAGATTAGCAACCTCGTGGCAGACCCCACACGCTAGGGAACGTGCAAGGGGTGTCGCTTATTACCTCGGCTAGGTACTAAGTTACGGCTGAGCTAGGGCAATCAAGATCTGGGGTTTTTGCTGCGCAATAGCTAAGTCAGTGAGTATGTACTAGGGAATAAACCACAGCGAGACAGGAATAAGAGACTTAACTGTTTTTAAGACCGGGTAGAGAAATACTTGTGTACTTAAAGCAAAAATCCAGTGCGAACTTTGAGATTTGATATGGGTTGGCGCCGCTTGGCGTTCTACAGGAAGACAAGGGTTCATTAAAGAAAATTTGGCATGAAGAATTTATTGACTGATTTTTTCTCATCCTTCTTAATCGACATTGAAAGTCTTTTGTTTTGAACTGCAGAGGACAGAAACAATCGGGTCGGCTTCACGGCCAATTTAGTAGAGAGTATGGCTGGTATCGCCCCAAGCTTGATGGACGCGACGTGCAACACGCACAATGCTCTCAGGAATATCACTGGCTACGCCTGTGGTGTGACGTTCTCATTCAAAGACTCGAACAACCCGCCAGACATGCACTATGGCGTAGTGTCGCTGCAAAAGTGTTGCGACAAAGTCAATGCGCCCGTTATGCGCATCCCCGGCAACACAGGCTGCGAGATACAGTTCTGCTTAGCGGACCCGGTCACTTCTTCGTACACCGAGACGGTACAATACGGCTACGCGACTGGGACCGGAACGGCTGCCCAGACACCCGCCCCCTATGTGACGGAAGACGCGACAGTTGGCCCCCCGGCTGAGGTCGAGAACTGCATGCAATTTGTGTATGAGGGTGATTTGCCAGATGATGTATCTGATCAGATTCGGGACGCGTCAAGTTGGTCTGTGGTTCGATTCTACGACGATGAGCTACCGCCCGAGGAGGTGAGCGCTGCCGTCTTGGCTAGCCCGGCGCCGGCTAGCTGGACGTCTGCTGCTGCCAATCCGTGGGATGAGGCGCTCTCGAGTAGTGGTGCGACCACCACACCCACGGCTGTATCCTCATCTCAAGCCAAACCATCATCATCGGCGGATCGCGCAGGTGGCTCCTTAATCCAACACGACAGGATAGGCCTCAAAGTGTGGGTTATCGCCGCCGTCGCGATGATAGGACTTGCCGTTGCTCTTTAATCTAGAGATATCTCTAGCCCCCGGCCTCCACTCAGATCACGAGGTGACCGTTCTGAGCAGTGCCCTGAATGATTGCCGTTTATTACCATTCTAGGTAAAGCTGAGGAGACATTATGCCTCGATCTATAACTGCTCTGCTTCGAAAAGTGATCCAGGGCAAAGAACCTGATTGAACTCCTCAACCCTTCGGAGGAGAAACCCCGGTCCATACCCCATCTCAATTCGACAGTCGTTCATTCCATTCTCCCGAACGACGGCCAGGGGCCCAAATGTATGCGCTAAATCTGACTGCAAAGGTCAGTCCTCACCTCTTCATCATCCTTGTTTATCGCAGTGTCCGAATTAGCGTTTTATTCGATAGCGACAATATGCCGAGAGGGATGTTGCGCACTCGAATGGCATTTAAGAAGGACCTAGAGCTCGTCGATAAATCCGAGACTATCGGAGACCTGGTCATTTGAAACGAGAGATACCTATGACCCTAAACACACGCTGCACGTCATAGCTATGCCATTCTGCAGTATCATCCGACCTCATCTCAATGTCTACGTCGGGAAACCTTAAAATATCTTGATATAGATAATGTCCCATGGAATGGATTGCTTCCCATTGTCATAAAGCACACTTGAAACCGTCTGATAAAGATCATTCTGTACATAGCCTAGATTAGCCAATGAATATGCGTTAGAGACCTCTGTACAACGACGAGTAAGTATGATTTATGAAACACTGATTACTATACCGCATGCACCATACCACGCGGCGTAGGTATGTCTTTGACAGTTTCCCTCAACTCTGTGACGACTTGTGATAGCGTGGCTCGTTACCTAAGTAGAAACACGCCGTAAACTCAACTTCATTGGATATCTAAATCTAAAGATCGCCCCACAGATTGACCCATTATTTGAGTCGCGGACTGCGGAAACGCAACGTAAGTATGGGCACCTAGGTAGATGGCTTGGCGATCAGCGGATTTAACGGAGCAAATAACGTATCTACTCTTTGAGCGCCGCTTTCAGGAATACGCGTATTCAGAAATACTGAGTTTGCTGAAGAATTAGATGCTTCAACCTTGAAATCTCCACCCCAACACGGTGATTGTATTGTCCTATATCCGAATGCGCGAGCAATGCGACGATCAAGAAACTGGTGGAATGGCGAGTTCAATAGAATATAAATTCAGGTGGCCGTTGTCCTACCAAAACTGTACTATTTACCTAGCCTTCACCCATAACTTTCGGACATCAGTCAATCAACAGTATAGCAAACAGATAACGCTTTTTAAATAACTTCAATCTACTCTCCATCATGGCAGCAGACAAGACAGTCATTCTCGTTACAGGTAAGTTGCTCATGTATGCCTGGATTACCTATTGGTGACTAGGAAGCTGATCGTCTTGACGTAAAGGCGCCAATAGTGGCATTGGCCTCGAGACGGTGAAGGCCCTTGCCGCTACCTCCTCCAATTTCCATGTCCTGCTCGGCTCTCGATCAGCTGAGAAGGGAGACCATGCCGTCAGCGAGATACGTACTGCACTGGGAGACTCCATGAAGGGTGCCATCTCCGTCCTGCAAATTGATGTTTGCGACCAGAATTCGATAGTGGCCGCTAAAGAGCAGATTGAGAGTCAATTCGGTAAATTGGACATCCTGATCAACAACGCTGGCATTATTGTTCACGAACAAGTCGACGTCATGACATCACTGCGTCGGACTTTCGAGACCAACGTATTTGGACAGCTGGCAATCACGGAGACGTTGGAAGGGTTGCTTCAAAAATCGGCCAAGCCATATGTCATTTACGTCTCGTCTGAGCAAGGCTCAGTGACCAGCAGATTGGATGCCGAATACAAGTTCCGTCAGATCCGTGGAGATCACTATCGGATGAGCAAGGCTGCGTTGAATATGCTGGCCGCCTGCCATCGCCACAACTTTGCAGAATGGGGGTGTAAAGTCCTGGCTTTCAACCCAGGCTGGTGTGTCTCTAATCTCACAGGAGAAAAGGGCCGCGAGATGCGGGTGAAAGGAGGAGCAAGAGATCCTAAGGATCCGGCGATTGCTCTTGTTGATATTGTGCTGGGAAAGCGGGACGCAGACATTGAGAAAAATGGCATGGTAGACCTGGATGGTGGATTATTGCCATGGTAAGGCTAGATAACTCTCAGAGGCTGCGTATATAGATATCGGTGAAGGAGTAGGAGACATGATATTGAGACGAGGGCTGCTTTGGATGCGATTCGCATAATACGTTAGGCGCTTCTGCCTTATGCTACATGTGAATACGCACGAACAATTTATCGAAACAGAGATTATTTATCTGCTTTCATTGCTGATGTTCTTGGCTTATTCAAAGAAACGGTGTAGTTACTAAGTCTTATCACACTATTTGACTCGCTCCAGACCAATCTAAGTATCGCTACTGGGGAGTTGGCTTTCTCTTAATCTTGCTTTTGCCCTATTTGTGTTGGCTATCGAAATCATTGAATATCCTTGCTCTCAACAATAGTACCAAAAGCATCGGCAATCTCGCTGAGCGCCACACGAACTAACTCCGCGGCATCTACGCCAGGGATGTGGCGGTCGCCCACCGCATCTTTAGCAATGATTACATCCCAGCCTTTCTCGGCGGCCTGGCGAGCGGTTGTGGAGACGCAAACATGAGCCTGTGGAATAGGGGAACAAGACATCGCGTTAGGTATGATAGACTACTCCCAGCTGATGTGGTGGAGGGCAACTCACCATATACCCAGTCAGAACGACCTTTTTGCGGCCTGTATTCTCCAAAATCTCTTGCAGTTGGGTTCCGGTAAAGGATCCAGGCGCCTGCTTAATCACGATGGCCTCGCCGTCTTTGGGCTGGAGCTCATCGAACTCGTCGGCAAGTGGGGTGCCGGGCGTAAAGACGGGAGCACCGTCGGGGGTCTTATGCACTACATGCACAATCGGTGCGCTGGCAGCACGGTACTTGTCGAGTAGGGCAGCATTAGCTGCCCGAGTGCCTCCGATGTTTTCCGTTTTGAGGAGACCGGTGGCGTACTCGTTCTGGGCATCGATGATAACTAGAGTACTATCGCTAGTGGAGGCTGTTGAAGGCGATACGCCGACGGTCTGACGAAAGCTCTTAGCTGTTTCTGCCATTGTGTTTCTTGCTTTTGCCCGTATGGTTTTAGCTCGCGATTAGGAAATGCTGTTTGCGGCTGCTTGTCGATGATGGATTATAGCGCTTTTATAATACCCCACACTTATACCCCTCAGAGCATGGCAAGCCAAGTCTACGATCATACATCGACTACCGGATTTCACCATTGGTCTTCAAAATGACATAAAATTAGCCAAATCGCAATGACATGAATAATCTGGAAGCGTCCATTCATAATCACTCTGCGTAAGGGCATAAGAGAGCCCGATGAGGGGCACTTGCTGCTATGCCCGAAATAGAAGCCAAGCATTGATTTAGAGTGTGCAGCGCGATGTGTAACTATACTATTTAGTAGTTTTAGTGAGACATACTACCCGGTGAACGATTTACTAGAAATTGCTACTGTGGAATTACTCCTTCCCATGTATACATTTTATATTGTTATACTGATGATTAGTTTCCTCAACTTTCCCGGATCTTTCTAGTTCAGCTGTTGGGTCTTAACACTAACTTAGTTAGTATTTTTCTTAGCATTCTAAAGCTCTGGCTAGTTGCTTTCCTGTCTTATTTATTTACTCTCGTTACAGTAAGATGAATGACTGTAATTATTAAGTTGCATTTCCACCTTCATTCGTGCTGCTTATAATGACAAGCGTTTTCCTAAACCCGGAATGACTTGACTTCGTTGATGATGGCCTCGCCCAGAGACTGGGTTGATCCCTTGCCTCCCATATCTGCCGTTAATACGTCTGGCTGAGAACGACCAAGAACGTTTTCTATAGCTCTCAAAAGTGCCTCGGCGGCCTCGGTATGACCGAAATGCTGGAGGAGCATCTGACCGGCCCAGATCATACCAACCGGGTTGGCGACACCCTTACCAGCAATATCCGGCGCGCTACCGTGAACAGGCTCGAAAAGACTAGGAAATTTCCCCTCGGGATTGATGTTGGCTGAGGGGGCGATGCCGATAGTCCCCGTGCAAGCGGGGCCGAGGTCGGAGAGTATGTCTCCAAAGAGGTTGCTACCAACCACGACATCGAAAATGTCAGGCTTTTGGACAAAGTGAGCAGTGAGAATATCAATATGGTATTTGTCGACGTTGATATCCGGGTAATTCTTAGCCATCTCACGCACACGGGCGTCCCACCACGGCATAGTGGTGCTGATGCCGTTACTCTTTGTCGCGCTTGTGAGTCGTTTGCGGGGTCGGCTCTGAGCTAGATCGAAGGCATACTTGAGGATCCTGTCAACACCGAACCTCGTCATGACGGTCTCTTGCATCACAATCTCACGATCAGTGCCCTCAAATATCTTGCCGCCGATGCTGCTATATTCGCCTTCCGTGTTCTCGCGTACGATCCAGAAATCAATATCGCCAGGTTTACGATCTGCCAAGGGGGACTTGACGCCCTTGATGAGGCGGCAGGGCCGGAGGTTGACATATTGATCGAACTCGCGACGAAATTTAAGGAGGCTGCCCCAGAGAGTCACCTCATCGGGAACTTCATCCGGCATGCCAACGGCGCCGAAATAAATTGCGTCGAATTGGGACAAGGTGGTCTTCCAATCCTTGGGTAACATATCTCCGTGCTTTTTATAGTAGGGAACGCTAGCAAAGTCGAATTCTTCGAACTGTAATGGGATATTGTAAATCTCGCCGATTGCCTGTAAGCATTGCACACCGAATGGTGTGACCTCGACACCAATGCCGTCGCCGGGGACAACGGCAATCTTTAAGGTCTTCTGAGCCATATTGGATTGTTTTTGGGTATGGTTAAGCGCTCAAAAGCAAAGATTAGGGGGCCAAAGCTGGGTTGTGGCGATATGTGACCTGGGGCTGTCAAGCTACGAATGTGAGTTGGTTGTTCGTTCATATGACGGGTGATGGTCATGACGTGCCCCGCAATGTATGGAGGGGCAGAAGCCAATACCAATACATAGATACCTACATAAGACATCATGCCGATATCGTACTTACCAATCTGACGAACGACTCTTCAGCTGTTCTTTTAAGCTCATCCATCTACTTAGATAAAGGTTGGTCTCGTCGCCTACACGAATTAAACGCGACCACATAAAGGAGTTAGGCTTATCTTGTTTATTGATCTGTTCTATGCTAGGCACCCGCACGAATCTGACCAGGCCCCTATAAGGGCTTGTTCGTCGCGTGTTCACGCGAGGGATTTTCCTCCTCGCCTCACTTTTCTACCTCTTACGAAGGGGGTGGTTTTTAGTCGTGGTCGGTTGTTTTTTAGCACCTCTTAGCTTTGAGACTGAGACGGAAGTGGCCGGCTCTGGGATAAGCGCACTATCCAGACCTCAAAAGCACCCTTACCAAGAGGATTAAAAATTATTTAGGCATGAGCTTGGGTGGCTATTTGAGTCCTGGTTGATGGCCGGCCACAACAGTTCACGGCGACGAAAGCGCACTAACCACCAGAGTAGCGGCCTATGGCCCCCCAATATACCTACCTTCGTGTATGAGACCTATCGGAATGCTATTATATTAGGCATTCTTATTTTGTGCGATCATAAGGATGTTGCTCGGCTACAATGATAGCAAAATTCCGTATTTATTCATGACTTAAAGAGTTATGAGCAAGAAAGCTGTACTAGTTCTTATCACTTCTGATTTTGTCTCTTTCCCTTTAGATCTGAAACATTTTACTTACCCCTTTGTCTTTGTTATACGGTTATCATCTATGACCCAATAGTTTTCTCTTTTTAAGCATACATAAGTACGAGCAGATTTATAGGGCTATATCTTTAATATTACCTCGGTTTCATTTTGTGTTAACCGTGAAAGGAGCTACTTTAGTGTTCCAGATTCGGAAGTTCGCACTAGAACTAAGCCGCTAGCTATTCGGGCTACTATACAGGGGATTTATAGTACCTACCTATTTTGAAAAGGGCGGAGGAGTAGTCTAGAGTCCTTGTAGCGTGAGCTCCGGGTGGTGTTGCATAGTGTAGCTGATACTTCGGCGCGTCCGGCCTTCTCTGGTCCGTGATATCGCGGCGTCACTATGCCCGAGTTGCTTCATCAGGCTGGCGACCTATTTCCTGCTCGCATGAAAATCAAAGAGGCCTGTAGATCTATTCCTATATATGATTTAAATTCTTTTGTTGATGAATACTAGCCTTTCAGTGCCAAAACTTTCATGGACCTGGGAATACCGGTCAGAGCTTCAGCATGCGCGGCCCACCTCGGACCGCAATACCACGGTGTTTATCACTCCCGCGTTAGTCATATACACGCGAGCGACTCCACATTAGGCCGACCTAAACTGAGTGGCAAGATGCGGCATCTGGCTAATATAAGACAAGATGCTGCACACGACTCTGAAGTGATATCTGTATCTTATCAAGACTCATACATCTATCAAGACACAGAACTTCTACACCCACATTAAAAATGCAGCTCTCTACTTTACCACTTATGCTCCTGGCCAGCGTGGTCTATGCCAGCCCGGTTCCAGGAGTCCACCCCCGTCAGGATAGGGGCCAATACGCCGTTCCTGGCCTTGGCGCTCGCAAGCAGGCAATTCTCAATGCTGGTGGGAACACTCTAGACTTGGCAATTGCAATGTTGGAGACCGAGACCATGACTACGAACTACCCATATGGTGCGTAGATATTTGATCCTCACAACACTGTCCCATATTGATTAATATCGAGCTAACAACCTGACAGGCGACAACAAACAGAACGACTCGGCCAATTTTGGCGTTTTCAAACAGAATTGGGGCATGCTTCGTGTCTGCGGAAAACGTGCCGGTTTCGCTGGCCAAAGCCAGGCAGACTGGAACAACGGCGCCAAATTAAAGTATGATGATTCCTCTTGCGATCTATGCCGTACTAAATAGGACTTACCGGCTAACGGGCTTCTTAGCTCTGATATATACCCAGATGTAGCCTCCCGCTGGGACTGTCAAGAATATTATGGATATGACGTATGGTTTGGCGGTCACAGAAATGGCGCATCAGGTCTTGCGAACCCATACACGGATGACATCAATAAATACAAGAGCGCGGTGCAATGGATCCAGAGCCAGATCGACGGGAATCCTTCTTATAAGTCCGACGACACTAGAATTTGGGTTGACGTTAATGCTATTTGAAAATGTTCAAAGGTAGTACCTCGTGGCATCACAATATCATGCTCTTAGGGCCGTATTCTTTGATATGCCTTTTGATTTTCCGTCTTGTACGAATGGACAATTCAAAGAGACCTTCTGTGTCTTTTGGACCATCAAATAGTTTTAATATGTGATGTAGCACATTGACTGTCTTGTGTGACATTAATTATAAGTAATGGTCAAGGAACTCAATAAAATAGTGGGTATATTAAGGCTAGTGCTAAGAGTTTCTAATAGCTCTGATTAAGTCCTTAACTGTCTTAAATACTATAGTTTACCTGGCTCGAATCTTATAGTATTGCATGTTTCTTTGTTTATATATTAAAGCCTCTTTTAACCCCCTCTACCGACTGATTTTCGAACAAATCTGCCTTTTCAAATATATTTCCGGATCAAAAAAAGGCTGCGTCCTAGTTAATATAACGTCATTAGTAGTGTGAATCTCTTTGCACTCTACTTCTGGATCTCCCAGAGATTGCATCTCCTTTTACATCTCTCTCGATTTTTATAATGCTCCGGTATTTGTCTTTAGTATACGTAATCTTTTTAGACCTAGGCTATATGTAAGAACTTTAACTGCTAGTATATCAAAGTGCATTTAAGTGCCTGCGCTTCATTAGTGTTAAGAACATTTATGCTGTATCTGGTCTTAACAACGTTTAACGTAGGTCGCGGATCCAGTCTTTAACCTTCTCAATCTCGAAGTATTAAGCCACAACCAAAAGAGTCAAATATCTAGCATAGTCATGGGTACCTGTAATGAAGGAATAATGGATTATTTCCTGATCGTCTATTGCGGAGTACTTCTATAAACGAGTCCAGATTAGAAGTCACAAAGTAAGATTTATTGTCACTTTAATCTTTCCACCAACCAGATAAAAGAGCAGAGAGGTAAACGAGGGAATGATAACAGATACCCAGTGTAAAAAGAAACGATTCAGAAAGCCCTAAATAGTACTAAATAATTTGATAGTTTTAAGCTTATAAATTAAAGATTTCAGTCTACATTAAAGCAGCTATATGCTCTCATAAAATGTCATTAACAGCAATGATCGTTCTTACCTATATGTTTCTGGTCGTATAAAAACCTTAGTTGAAATAATACAAGTCTTATAGAACATGACTATAGCTAATAAATTCTATGAGCACACTTTAACGGCGTGTGGTTTAAGTGGCTTGCTAACGGGTTCAGAGAGTTGTAGCGCAAGTGTAGCTTATTGGCAACCAGCTTATTTATAATTAAGCAAGTAATGGTTCTTAAAACAAGTTATAAGCGCACATCAAAGCCTATAAGATGAATCGCGATGCCTATTACGGACACGTTAAGTAAAAAGTTGGAGGGGTGATCTATTCCGCTTGAAGTTCGACCCCACTCGAAGGCATTATCATGAAGTATCGAGCTACCCCTGCCTGACATGGTATAATTTATGCCATATGAAACTCATTTCAGGGTACTTGAGACAGGTAGGAAAGACCAAGTTGTGTTTGATACTCTAGAGCTATGTTGAGAAAACCGTTATATGCTTGTATACCCCGCTTCTTCTTGTTGCCATTGTAAGTTACCTTTCGTTGATGTGAAAATTTTCTCAATTACTAGTGATACAACGAGCTTGGCTTTATTAACATACGTATATGTCGTCCACCAATAAAGAACATGTATCTACATGTACCGAACTATTTCAAGTTCAGGGCCATTGCCCTGAGCGACCTTACGTGGAGCTAATAGTTCCTGGCGATGTTCGAAAGATCTTATCTGTTACTTTCACGACTGTATCGCGAGATCAAGGTAATCGCTCCAAATTATCAATAAGAGCCGCATTCTTCTGTTTCTCACATCTGTCATACATCCAAAAATAGGGAGACAAGCTTACTGTAGTATATGTACGCCTAGGTTGGGCCGATGAGTCCGGATTTTCATATTCATGGTTCGACACTTTTGTCCAGAGGCGGACGTTAGGCCTCACTGATTTACCTTCATATACTATCTGCGCAAACCGCACGGGAAATACCGAGTTTTTTGAACAGGAGACGCGCTGGGATTACCAATCAAAGCCGCATATACGCTCCTGGATTGAGGCCTTACAGATTGGCGATATCATCAGCATCTTGCCACGCGCTTTTTTTCCGGCACGCGTTAATATCATTCGCAAGGCATGCATTAGGCTTCAGTACGAATATGAAGAGGGGAGAAATGAGACGCCTACAACAGGAGACGAGGAAGAAATATTCTATAACAGACCACTAAAGACGAATAATCACGAGATACGGATCCTTGTCGTCGAGCCAGGCTTATATGACGAGCCCATCCATTGTAGGTTCGATTACACTACGCTCAAGGCACATGGTTCAAATGTCTCGCCGACTAATTTCGATGCCCTATCTTATTGCTTGGACAACGCCTCTAAGAATTCCTATATTCTGCTTGATCCTAATTTTCGTACCGGGACGAGTAAATCTTGGGAAGGACGTCAATTTGCTGTTGGACGAGATGTTGAAACTGGCTTACGTCGACTGCGACAAAAGGATAAAGCGATACGAATATGGATAGATGCCATCTGTATTAACCAAACGGATTTTGAGGAAAGGGCGCAGCAGGTGAGAATAATGAGCTCAATCTATTCCTGCGCTTCGACCGTTCATATCTGGCTCGGAGAAGGTAATCTCGTTGTTGATACTGCTCTGCGCGTTGTGCACGAGCTAGTCAATCTTGCATACGGTAATTGTCCTGGCGCCGACCTGTGTCGCTGTTCAGATGATGTTTCGAAGCATAACGTCAGTACACGAGATGTCGAAGCTACGCCGCATGATGGACTGAGATCATTGTCGGCCCATCAAATCAATCAGTTTTGGCATCTTATCAAGTGTGCCCTTAGCCAACAGTTGAGCGACATCGACGATGATTGGTACAGTGGTGAAGTAGCGGCGATGATTGGCGCCCTCTACCAGCATGCCTGGTTCACTCGGGTTTGGGTTCTACAAGAAGCTATACTCGCGCGTCGAGCGTTCATCCATCGAAGCGCCGAAAAGATCCCATTCGAAGAGGTCATTTCTACGAATGATCTGATTCATAAAATCAGACATGGACAGGGTTGGGTACCACATATTAGATGGCGAGCAGCCTTAGCTTCGATCTGGATTCGGCTAGGAAAATGGACGTCGGCCTTCAGTCGAGAGGGCAAGTCCCAAGTGAATGTGGGAATTGAGACTGATGAGACAGTATTGCCTGCTTTGGTGGGCTTAAGACCGGTTGGCATTTTGGATGTCTTCACTGACGCACTTGTCATGAGAGCTACCGATCCCCGAGACAAGCTCTTCGCGCTTCTTCCATTCGCCCACGAGATAAGCACTACACCGAAGATGCAAGATGATAATCCGAGGCTCGAGCATTTGATTAGGCCTAACTACTCGAAATCAACTGAGGTCGTGTTTGCAGATTTTACGAGGTGGTGGATTTATACCCACCAGTCTCTTGACATCTTATCGTATATCCACGCAGACCCAGCTCGCTCTTGGCGGAGAATGACAAGTAACCAACAGTATAAGGAGCCTTCTTCAGATTTGGAACAACCACGGCGGCCGACATGGAGTATTGGTACTAATGGGCGGGCTTCATGGGCCCGCGCCACACTCAGTTCGCAGTTCTCATTTCATGCAACGGGAAACACAACACCACGCCTTGACCCGCCCTACGGCGATACCGACTTCAGCGACGACACGGAACGCTTAAGTTTAGGAGTCGAGGGATTATATATCGCTGATGTTGTGGAAATCGGCCACTTCCCCATCGAAAAGCTTTTCCCTTATGGAAGCAAAGATGCCATGAACGGCGACGACGAGACAGTTGACGGCCAAATGCAGAGCATACGAGCTGTTTTCCATAAGATATTTGATCCCTGCGGCCTCTATCAGTTTTGGACTCTTGAAGCCGATCCTGGCGAAGACCCGAATTGCGATCTCGCGAAGGCGCGGAACTGTTATGCGGACCACTTACGGACTCACTGGGCGTACTGCCCCCGTGAGAAACTGCTTGCCCTAACACCGCCATCTGCGGATGGCGATAACGAAGAGGGTGTGAAGCTCTATAGGACAGCAAACCTCCCGACGTGTCTCGACCCATGTTTCTTCACGGCAACGGACGGCTATTACGGTTTGTGCCCCTGGACTGCACAGAAGGGTGATATGGTCGTGTTGCTGTACGGTGGGAATGTTCCGTACCTTCTGCGGCCCGTCAATAAGGGAATGAATGTGAAGGAGAGGAGCGTTGATACCGTGGACATGTTCGAACTTGTCGGCGAATGTTACGTCCAGGGGATCATGTACGGGAAACTTCTCAACGGACAAGAGAGTGAAAAGGGGCAGGTAGGAACAAGAACATTTACTCTGGTGTGACTTCTTGGGTTGCTTTATGGTGCTTTATTGTAGTCGCTATTTGTATGAGTATGTATTTAATCGGAGTCTGTTATCGGTCGAACCAGTTCATCAACTAGGGCGAGTTCTATTACGGATCCTTGAAGACTGGACTCTCTAAGAATTGACCAAATTGGATCCAGCGTGTAGGCGGAGGAGGCGAGAAGATTTTAAATTATACATGACAGGAGATGCGTTGTTTGAATTATACATGCCACATTCTCTTGGCCTTATATTTCGAATATCAAAGAACCGCGACTTCGTTGTCTTCGACGTTCAAAGCTCTCCAAGCGATCGCCCCGAGCGAAACTGGTTTGTTCATCATCTATGTCCTGTATCCATCGGTTTCCATCATTATATCTCAATTTTGCTAGTAGCGCTGGCTCCTTTCTTGCTTTCCAACACCTCACACACATCATCATTACACCTTGTTGTGCGTATTCCCTTTCATTTTCTGTACACCGTATCGACGGACTCTGGCTTGGCATATTCAGCAGAACCGTTTCATCAAGTCCTAGCATTCGCTCCTCAATGCGATTAGAACCACCAGAGACCTTGGCTATGGCCTCTCCGACTACAATAGCCGCGACTGGAAGACCTCGCAGAATAAAGGGTAAGCCAGCTTGGATGTTGGATTTCTTGGCGAGTTTATAGAGTTCGGTTTTAAGGGTGTTATCGAGAGGCATGATCATAGTATCCTGAGTGATTCGTATATAATGACGTTTGATGTAGCTAGTCGAGGGAGAAATGATAGGCCGGAAATTAATATTAACGTTGGAACTAATCACTTGCCGCTTGAATATAGGTTTGTATTTTGTATATAAGTACGTAATAGGCCCTGGTACTTAAGCCACCAATTCATTCGCCCAGCCACTTTCATACGTCACAATCATCTTGGCGCTTACACCCCGGCGAGTTTCCACTTTCTAGTTTCAAGATCGATGTTTTGATCCAGGGGTCTAGCAATCGATCGGTTATAAATTCCCATCATCTCACTTGTACCATGATTATTATGTAATCAAGTATCTGATCAAAGCGATGAGCCCAATCTCATCACGATATAGTCGTTCTCTCGTAGAAACATCAAGTATGGCAGATCGATTAACTAATTATACGTATTCTTGTTCAGGGCACCCCTAAGACCTGTGTTAGCCAATATATGATTTATGTAAGGTGCACGGAGGTTCATTCAACTGCATCACGTCTTTGATTGTCACTAAATATAGGATTCTACCGACCTCATATTGATAGTGGACGATGATCAGGTCTTGATTCAAACCAAAGCAACCCCAACAATGGTTCGGGTGATGGTATTGCAGCTACAAGAATAATACGTCCCTTGAATGACGAAATGACCGAGTTTAATGTAGAGGCCGTTCCTAGTATACCCGACTTTATAAGCTCGTTGGGTCTCCTAGATACACGGTGCAAGAAGGCGCTCTTCCTTCTACGTGAGATTATTACTAAAACTTTCAAGGTCATGCATGATGAGCAGATTATGAACACAGCGCTGGTTCCATATTTTGATCTGTCTATATAAAGTTCTAGGTAGATTGGACATAGTCCGAGCTTCTTCGGGAAAGCCGTTGAATAAGACACTACCCTATATCTATTAAGTATGTCTATCCTATGTCAGATCAGCAAGTGGTCGTACTCTTTGCAAATCGACCGCTAGTCAGCATAACTTAAGCTATTATTAATTATAATAAAGAAATTACTTTTCAAAATATTCAGAGTAAAATATGAGATATATATTTAGCTACTCAAGTTGAATTATGTTAGCCGTTTGTTCTTTGAAGAAATCCATTTGATCTTCCAATCGCAAATCAGTCGTGGAGGGACGCATTAGTTGAGGGGTCTCCTGAATTCGTCTCGTATCGATGTGAAATAACCCAAGACGCCTGAATCGAGGTAGATCTTTGTCACACAATACGTCAACAGGCTCAAGGACAAGTCCGACGGGCCCACGCTTTTTAAGACCAACACAATTCCCTATCTCAAGAAGCCACACCGGAATTACCTGGGACTCGCGATGTTGAGACGACCCTTCAAGAGAGCCGAATGTATCCATGTAGATAGTTGCAAGTTGTACTTTTCTTCTGGTGCTGTCTGGCTTTCGAAGTTCCCTTGCCACATGATTCTCTTCATTAAGGTCAACGTGCAATGTTCCGCCTGCTGCACTCCAGAAAGACCGCCTCATTCGCCCCTTCAAAGTCAAGATTCCACTAGTCACAAAGCCGCATTTCGCATTGACGTTCGCAAGCCTGATGTCAGCATCCAGCAACACCGCCAGACAATCACGATCGGATGCTCGGCCGAAAAGAAACTCAACATGGGAGTTGACGCTCGCCCATGACCACGATGGACCTTGGTAAGCTTTAGATATCTGCAATAATTCCCTCTTTATTCCAACTGTACTGTCCTGTAGATTTGAGATTACTGGCTTTGAATGTTCAACACCCCTGGCAACTACCGCGTGCCAGCATAACATACTGGGCAAAGATGACTTCCACATGCCAGCCAAGTATTCTTCAGTGTCATCTCGCCCCTCATTTCTTAGATGCGATAGAAACATCTCTGCAACTCCCGATATACCTAGAATGCGGTCTGTCGGCACAGACAAAAGTCGCGGGGTGTATTCATTCAATACCGTCTGCCATCGGCTGTGCAACCATTCGCGCACCCAAGCAGCACTAGAGCGCCGTGTGGCAAAGCATGCTAAATCGGCGAGGAGCTCAGTATGGAGGTACATCATCTGTGACGCATGGCCGTCGAAATTTTGGTTCCATTTCCAGCCATCCGCAAAGCTGCCACTCGAGTTGGCGACGGTGCTATCGGGGGGAGAGGTAGTGATGGAAGATGTTGTGCATGTCCAGTGTGTTTGCAAACTGCCGAACTCAAGCACTCTTTTTGAAAGGTAGCGTTCCTGGAGAGTCCATGCTCGAGAATCGATAGGCTCGCCGCGATCTCTGCTACCATCGATCCATGTCAGATATGCTGACCCTACTGTCTGTTCCTGGTTCAGACATTGAAAGGGAAGTCGCACTGCTAGTTGTGTCTGCGCTGTTAGATTAATTTCTCCTAGAAATCCATCTGAAGCTCGGCTAGCTCGTGACGCGATGATTGTGATGCTAGCCTGACTATAGACGCGCGCCATGTCGGCGATCTGCACTGCCTTATCATCTTCATCATCTTGGACTATGCATAGCGAATCCGCCCACTGGAATACTCATGATTAGTAGTTGTTATTTTTTGGTCTGGTTTCTAAGCATATTAAAAGTTTCTAATCACGCCTCAGCCCAAAGGGCGGTTATAATATTTTATACTGATAAATCAAGAGGAAATTCAATCCGAAGACAACTCACTAGATACTGAAGGCCAACAGCGGAGGTTATATTTATAGCGTCTTGAATAGATCTTGGGAGTTTGCACCATTCAAGGGATCTGTTTCCAGACTCCATCCGTGCCTTGGTCGTCTTGTAGGGCTGATCGCCACCCCAGCAATAGCTGAGTGCGGCATATGGCTCAATTGCCTGGCCCTTAGTCTTCGTCTCAATCGTAATAGAGAAATCGCACGGATTGCAACCGCTGGAGATACGCAAAACGCGCAGGGGCATGTAGATCTGCGTTGCCTCCTTGCATTTCACATGTGATTTTTGACATTTCTGCAACCATTGTCGAGCAAGTCCGAGGTTTTCGACTGACCCTGGAAAACGGTTGATGGGCCGGTTATGTATTAGGTGGCTAGCAGCATCATCTAGTATGCGATGCGTCAATCACCTCAAGACACATGTGTTAACAGAGAGTCATGCATACCTCGCGTCGTGAAAACATCGACTGAACATTTCGCAAACACCCGACATTTACCCCAGTGTGGATGCAACACAGCATCTTCTTCCCAAAGCCCAAAGAATGCAATCTCGTCGACAGGGCAGCGGTCAACCAATGACGTAGAATACGTCTCGGCGCACACTAATATGCTTGACGCCTTTTTGCTTACTTTTAGGACGCCATATCGTTCTTGATTAGAAGATGAATTTCCTCCCCATAAAGAATCCAGCCATGAACAAAACTGGCACCTGTCCGTAAGCCCCTTTAGCACGTCTTCTAGAGTGGCATTGAAAAAGAAAATGTCAGAAGGTATACCCTTCTGAGCACTGTTTTGATTGAGGAATGATTGATTTTTCTCGAGGTCGATTGCGAACTTTCTACAATTGTGACAAGAATGGAAATCTTCTGGCGGAATCATTATTCCTTGTGTGCATGTGGATTAGTTGGAGGTTCTGATACACATTCAACTGAAGCGGAGGTCAATGGCTGCTTTCCCAAAGGCCCTGAAAGAAGCAACCCCATTGGTTCCTCCAGTGATCACGTCATCTGTCCACCGTAATATTGGTACTGTTTTTAACGCACCCTGCAGACCCCGCTATTACTGAACATATGCACTCCATTAGATCCCATATTTTGTACGCGAGCAGTTCAGTTATGTTGATTACCAAGTTCTTATTATATTCCTTGCCCTAGATATGAGGAAGAAAATCTGTCCAGCTTACAGTGATATATACGCTGACTGGCAAATTTCGTAAACTGATGATCGCCTCAATGATGATATAGAAACGCGCTGTAACAAGGTTTAGGATACATAATCCAAGGAATATATCCCAAGAATTTGGTAATTGTGTGTTTCGTGGCTCTTCCGGCAGGACATTCATCCATACCCAAGCTAGGTTGTATCTGCCTCGGTAACCAAGAGTAGCAAGAATACGCACCATCCCAACACTCACGGCCGAGACGGAGGCAAGAATTACCGCGGATATTCGCCATAGTAGCTGTTCGATGCTTGACGGATAGGCGAAATTCCAACCAAGTAAATGTATACCCGAGTGAATTAAAGAGGGTATGACTAACATAGCGAGCACGTTAGGTGGCAACTTCGTTGGCAGTATAGCATCATCAGGGATGCGCTGCAAGCGAGTCTTGTTGTTATTATTGGTCTCCATTTGCCGCTCTAAGTCATATTCTTTGAAACATGATCTCCTCTCCCAGACTCTGTTCGAGTCCTGGATAAAGTCGAGTGGCGAATCGATGTATGGCGCATCTGGTGATATCCCACAATCGGTTAGAATTTTGACAATTGGAAACATGCAATGAAGGATTGTGGGCGTTTCGACATGTTGCGGTTTGTTCCACCAGAAAAAAATAAGACATTGCGGTTGACGCAACGAATGCAAGTGTAAAGAGCTCGAGGGGGGAGACTGAAAGGCCATCGATAACCCGTGCTACGGACTGTATGATAATCCATCCGATCTGTAGGAGGGCAAATCCTTTAGCGAACAAATCCGATTTGCTCTTGTCCCATATTTCTTCACGAGTGATCGTTGGAACTGGTATGTAGCCGCGCGATGCCAAAAAATGAATGCATTCCGCATTGATTGGAAATGCTGATTCACCCGGTAGCTGAAGAAGGAACCCTAGAAACATTTTATAAGTCGAGGGATGTTAAAACAATTTTAGAGCGGACGTACCGCCACTATTCCCATAGAACGCATGAACCATTGTCCAAGAATCGAGACTATTTAGATCTTTCATCTGCTCGACCGATTTACGAGCGCTGAGCCACTGGCTGGCCGCCACCATGGTTAGTAAATCAGGGGCGAAAATTGCTAATACGCCCCAGCGAGCCCTCCTGAGCACAACCTGCATGATACCGTCCGCCTTCCCCAGGAACTTTGAGATGGAGAACTGTCCAAATTGACGTGATGATAACAGTGGCACAGCTGTAAATAATTCCAACCGTTCCACGAACATCCGGAGTTGACACCCAGCCAGCAAACCCGTACTCTGCCATAGCTAAATATCAATTTGCCAGCTTTTATTAGCAAGCCAGTATCAAAGGTTGTTGTCTATATCGGCATGTTATACGAAGCGTTAGCTCCGTAACAGGATGACTATCACGGCCTTAAAAGAAAGAGAGCAACCCCTTCTGAAGAGCCTTAGATCAGCAACGTAGCATCATTACCATGTTTTTTCTACTCTTAAGGCTATTTAGGTTCTTTCCCCCACTATGCAATTAAGGCCAATAGCTGCGAGATTTGGCATTAAACATCTATGAAACTACATAGCTCATTCTATGTAAGTGGCATCCATGTCGAGCACAGTGCTTGATAATGCAAGGGGGGGGGGGGTGCTGTTGTCCTATAAAACCATTAGTAGGGTTTCACAACGCTAAACATACAGGTTCTATTAATAAGCCTAACGTGGAAAAATAGCGAGATAAGAATTTATAATACCTAGAGAAGTATGCTTTTGTGATGATGCATTATTAAGTTCTATAATGTATAGCAAAAGTTTACGCTTTGTACGGACAACATATTAAAAATCCTAGGTGTCATTATCTTCTAAAGTCTGCATTAGTCTATGTACTTAGCTCGCACTCACTCCTAATGAGTTAAGCCTCGGTACTCCAACCTCGGACTTACTTACCGTGACGCCATTAGCGGCAAGGAATCCTCAGCTAAGAAGGTAGCAGCTGTAGTTAAGGTTTAGCAGAACCTATCAACGGAACCCCACCCCCCACCGCTAGATAGAGAGGGTTAATTACTTCGTACGGTCCGTGTTACTAGGTAGGTTAAGAACACTTTTTATTATGAAACGGAACTACCTGCTAAGTTAATGCTGTTAACTAATGATAAATTTATAACTGTAAAATAACGCATATAATATGCATTAAAAAGGACTAAATAACCTAATAAATAAAACCTCATATTAAGTTTTATGCTTATAAGACAATATTTACAACTTGTTTATTTAAGTTGTTTTAAGTACTTATAATAATATATTTAAGCATTAATTATATTAAGATGTTTTAATAATAATAATACATTAACCACTTATTTTTAACTGTTATATATATAATAAAGGTTAATACTTTAAAGCTTAAAATTAAGCTTTAACTTAATAATAATTCTTTAAGGCTTTAAAGATTTTTATATTTAAGAAAAAAAGATTTTAAAAGATAAAAGAAAATATTTTTTAGCTTTTTATAAATTTTTTAAGTATGTTTTAAGCTTTTAAGTTAAACATTAATAATTAATATATATATGTTAGTTTATATATTAATTTTAAATAGCTAATAGCTTTATAATATAAGTAAGTTTAATCTTTTATAATTTAGCTTATATAACATTATTTCTTTTTTTTTAAACTTATTTTTAAGCATATTAACTTAGTTACTTATTATTATAAGCTGTTTTAACGGGCTTATATAGTTAAAATCGTTTATACGTCCATCTTTAAGTTTATTAAAATATAACTTATAAAAATTTTTAATTATTACTTTAATATTAAAACTATAAAGGTTTTTATATAGTTTTTAAGTTTAAATTTTTTTTTTAACTATTTAATTTATTTAATAAAGTATTTAACGTAGTTATTAACTTTATAAGAATTTATAATTTATTTTATATAATATTTATTTTTAAGCTTTATAAGCTTAACTTTATAAAAAACTTAATTAAAGTTAAAAAGTTTTTAATTATTAATATAATATAGCTTTATTAATAATATATAAAAAAACTATAGATTTTTTAGCTTTTAAGTAATGTTAGCTTAATAATAATAAAAAAAATAACTTTTAAAATTTTAAATAAACTTAATATTTTATTGTTTAACTTTTTAATAAGTTGTTTAATTTTAATGTTTTAAACGTTAAATATAATAAGTTAATTAGCTTTATAAATAAGGGCTTCTTTTTTTTACTTATTAGCTTATTTTTTTATATGCTTATAGCTTTTTTTAAAATGGTTTTTAGCTTTTTTATAAACTTATATTATTTAATAAGCGTATAAATAACTGCTTAAATTTTATAAAGCATTATAAAAAAGGTTATATATTATTAAATAATATCCGTAATTAATATAAAAAGGGGTTATATATGTTAATAAAAAAGTAGCATTATTATATATAAATTTTGCTATAAAAAATAAGTTTTTTTAATTTAACATTTTATAATTTATAAATATATATAAATATGCTTTAAAAAACTGATTTAATCGTTTTATTTATTTATTAATTTAAAAATAAAAAGTAATGCTTATTTATAGCTTAATTTTTATTAGTTTAAAAAAGTTACATTATAAATATATTATAAATTTAAAGTTTTTATTAAAAATAATATTAAAAAATATATTATAATATTTTTAATAAGTTTTAATAAAAATTTTAATTAAATTATAAGTTTTTTTACTGTTTACTTTTAATAAAATAAAATACGTTATTTTTATAAATAAGTTTATTATAATTTAAATAAAGTTATATTTATTAAAAAAAGGTAAGTTTATAATAAAGTTTATTATTATTATATTTTAAAGTTTATAATAAAACTTTATAAGTTATAAAGGTTTATATAAAACGTATTATAATATTTTATTATATTAATATTTTAAGCAGTTATTAATAGAACTTTATTTAATATTTTTTATATTAAACTATTAAAAATTATATATAATTAATTTTAAAGTTTTATTTATGCTTATATAATTAGTTATAAACATATTATATTTTAATTTTATTATTTTTTATTATAAACTTTTAAGCATTTATAAATGTTTTTTTTAATATAATAAGCTATTTAATAATTTTATATATTTTTATAAAATATTTAAGTTTAAAATATATTTAAAGTTTTTTAGCTCTTTTTTTTTTATATGCTTTATAAACTTTATTATTTATTTAAATATTAATAAGCTATAAAAATATTATAAAATAAATAATATTAAAATTAAAACTATTAATATAAGTTTTATTTAATATAAAAAGTTTTTAAAATTTAAAAAAATGTTTATTTTATAAAACTAATTTAATAAGTTAATTTTTAGCTTTTTTTTTTTTTTAAGCTAATATTAAGTTAATTTAAAAAAAATATTAGCTTTTTTATTTTATTTATTAAATTTATAATTAATAATAAACTAATATATTAATAATTATTAAGCTTATTATGCTTATTTTTTATTAAAAACTTTAATAGTTATAAAATATAATAAGTTTTAATAATTTAAATAAATTTTAATATAATATTTAACTTTTTTTAAATATTATTTTTAATAATTAAAAAAATTTATTATAATTAATAATTTTTTATTATAAATTTTATAGTTTATTTTAATAAGCATTATTTTCTTTAAATAAAAAACTATTAATTTAAGCTTTTTATTTTTATTTTTTTAAAATATTACTACTTTTATTATAAAATTAAACATATTTATTTTAATATATATAATTAAATTTAAATTAAAATAAATAAAAATTAAAGCTATTATAAAATAATGCTTTAATAGCTTAAATATATTATTTATAACTTTTATTTACTTTTATAATTTTTAATTTATTTTATTTATATTTATTAAAAGTTTAAATATTAATAAAAAGTTTTTAATAAACTATTAATAAAAGTTAATAAACTTTATAAATGTTTAACTTTTTTTTAAAGTTTTAAAGACTTTTTATTTTTTAATATAGTTTATTTTATTTTAAGCTATTATAATATTATTAATATTAATAATATATTTTAAAAACTTTATTTTTTATATGTTTTATTTATATTTTTAAAGCATAATAATAAAATTATGTTTAATTAATTATTAAAGCATTTTTTTAATAATATAATTATACTTTTTAATTATATTAATATAAATTAATAAGTTATTAAAGTATATTAATAACTTAATGTTTATAAAATATTAAAAAATATTGTTTATTATAAATTAAAAATTATAAATATATTAATAAAACTTATTAATATAATAATATATTTAAAAAGCTTATACTTATATTAAAAAGCTGTTTTTTATTTAATGCTTTTTTTTATATAAATTAAATAAAATTTAAACTTAAAGTTAATTTTAATAAACTATTTAACTATATAAAAACGGGCTTATAACTTATTAATTAATAATATAAAATATTTTATAAATATTATTATATTATTAAAGCTTTTATAATTTATTATAAAGTAAAAAAGATTATTTAAATCTTTTTTTTTTATAAATATTAAAGATGCTTTATAAAATAAAATTAATTTATAAATTTATTTATTATTTAATTTTTTTTTTAATTAAAGTTTAAATATGTTTAACTTTTAAGCACTTATAATATAAAAGGGTTTTTATAATAAAGCTTTTTTTTTTATAAGTTAATATTATAATTTTAAAGTTAATAGTTTAAAAGCTATATAACTACTTTTTTTATTATAATAAATAAGTATTTTTTAAATTTAATAAATATTTATTTTAAAGCTTATTAAGCTATTATTTATAATAATATTACGTTTAAAGTTATTATATTAATAAAGTTTTAATTTAATATTATTTTATTAACATAATCTTTTTAATAATATTATAAAGTAAAACGTATTTTACTTTTAATAAAAATGTTAATAAGTTAATATTATTTTAATTATTATTAAAATAATATAACATTATATAAAAAGTTAATAATTATTAGCTTAAAATTAAAATAAGTAAAATAATTCTTTTAATGTTTTAATATAAGATTATTAATATAATATTTAATTTTTTTTTTAATAATAATATTATTAAAAGTTATTATAAAACATAAAACTGTTCGTTTAATAATTAATAGCTTTTATTTATATGCTTATAAAGAAAAAGTATAAAAATTAAACTTTTTATATTTAAAAGTACTTTAATAAAGTGTTTTTTTTTAATATAAAGTAAAATTATAAGTATAATAAGCTTATTTTTTATTTTTAATTATAAGTTAACTTTTTTTTTTAATTTTTAATGTTATAAGCTTATTTTAAAATAAAAATTATAACTGTTTTATTTTAATTTAACTATAAGTTTTTATAAAATATAATATAAAAGCTATTTAAAAATTTAAATTAAAAATGTTATTAATTTTTATAAATATAAGTATAAATATTAGTTTAATATTAATAACATTTATTTATGCTTTTTTTAAAGTATTAAAAAAAATTTTATTATTACTTTTTTATTTAATAATAAAAGCTTTTTTAAGCATAAAAAAAAGTTTTAATTATTAATGTTTTTTTAAATAAAATATATTAAAATTAAATAATTATTTTAATTATATTATTAATAAGCTTTTTTATTTTTTTTAAATTAATTAATGCTTACTTATAAAATTTTTATTAAAGCATTTTTATTTAACGTTTAATTTTTATTTTTAAAATTAAACTTTAACTTATTTTTTTATTTTTTTTTATTGTTATTTTTTTTTAAAAATTAACTTTAACTTTTTAAATTAAAATAATTTTTTAAAAATTTACTGCTTATTTAATTTAACTTTAATTATTTTTTTATTAAAGCAAGCTGTTTTTTTAATAATATATTAAAGTTATTTAATATATTTTTATATATAAGCTTAACTTTTTAAATAATTTTAATAAACCTATTATTTTTTTTTAAAAATTTATTATAATAAAAATAAATAAGCTATATAATATTATTAAAAAAGGGTTTAATAATATAAGTTTAAAACGTTATTTTAAACTATTAAACTTTTTTATTAAAGTTTAAGATTTTTATAAAATATTATTTAATATTTTTATAATATTTAAGTTTTATTATTTTATAAAAGTTTTAATATTTTTTAAAGTAGTTTTTAAACTGCCTTTTTAAAGCTACTTTATAAAAAGGTTAATTGTTTTATAAGCTTATATAAGCTATAAACTTAAATTATTATTAATATTAATTTTAATTAATTAATTTTAATATATGTTTATATATATATTTTTACTTAGTTTTATTATAGCTTAAACTTTAAAAAGTTTTTATTATTATAAATAAAAAGCTTATTAAGTTATATTAAGTTAATAGTTATAAACATAATAAATTAAATTAATTATAAAATAATATAAATTAATTAATCTTTTAAGTAATTATAAAAACTTTATAATAATAAACTATTATTATTATTATTATTATTTAAGTTTTTTAATGGTTGTTTTAAAGGTCTTTATATTAAGCCATAAAAAAGTTTTAAAAAATAATATTTATTATTAAATTTATTTAAGTTTTTTTTAAAAAATCTAGCATTATTTATTATTAATAGTTATATATATATATATTAATATTAAATATTAACAGCTTTTAATACGTTTTTAACCTTATAAAACATAAACATATTAATAATAAGTTATGCTTTAATTTAAGTTTTACTGCTTAAATATTTAATTAAAAGCTTAATAAACGCTTTAACCTTAATATAAAGTTAATTAATAAACGTTAATAAAAAAATATAAATTAATACTTTTTATTTTTAAAGGTTATTTATAATAAAGTTTATAATAATATTATTAATTATTTTAAACTATTTTTAAATTTTTATAATAATAGTTTAAATATATTTATATAACTTATTAAATTATATATTAATTTAAAGTGCTTAAATATTTAATTTAAAAACTAAATTTTTATAAGTTATTTAATTAGCTTATAAGTTTTTATATAACTTATTTAAAGTAATATAATATATATAAGCTATTTATTATAATTTTTAAACAGTTTAATTTTATAAATAAAAGTTATTAATTAATTATATAATAATATTTTAAGCTTTATTAATAAAAATAATATTTATTTTTATTATAGTTTGTTTAAAATAATAAGCTTATATTATTATTGTTTTAAAACTTATATTAACTATATTTTTTATAATATTATAAGGTTTTTAAATTTTTATATATAAGTTTTTTATAATATTATAAGTTATATTAAAAAAGTTAAATAATTAAGCAACTTATTAAATAATATTAAAAGTTTTTTTTATATAATTATAAAAAGTTATAACTTATTAAAAAAGGTTTATTATAATAATGTTTATTATATTAATATTTTTTTAGTTTTTAACTTAATTATATTTAAAAAAGTTATAAAAAACAATTATATTATTTAAAAAAAGCTTTAAAATAAAAATAAGGTTATATATAAAAGCTATAATAAATATAATAAAAAATTATTTTTTTTAAAAATTATTATTAAATATATATAAAGCAGTATATTTAATTAAAATTTAATAATATTTATTATATATATAAATAATTAATATAATTAATTAAACTTAAAACTGTTTTTAAAAAAAAAAGTTTTAAAGTTAAAAGTAAAGTTAAGTTAAGCTTATGTTTTTTAATATATAAGTTAAATTAAACAAAAAAAATTTAATTATTTAAAAAAATATAATTTTAATTATAAGTAAAAATATTAAAATAAGAAAAATATATAAAATAAAAGCTTATTTTTTAATAAAAGTAAATATATTAAGCTTTTTTATAATAAATAATTATGTTATAAAAGGTTATTTTTATTTAAGCATAAATAACTATATAATATTTAAATATAAACGTATAAATAATTATATAAAAAAGTTTTATAAAAATAAAAACTTTATTTTAAGTAGTTATAAAGCTTTTTAATTTTTAAATAATTATAAATCTTTATTAACTTTAAGTAGCTATAAGTTTTTATAATTTTTTTTATTTTTTAAATTATTGTTTAATTTATTAAACTTATTATTTAATTTTTTTTTTTAATAAAGTATTTTAAATAATAATAGTTAAAGTATTAATAATTAATAATATTATAAAAATAAAAAATAAATAAAAAGCAGCTAAAATTAAAACAATATTATTATTAATAATTAAAGCTATAAAAATAGTTTTAAATAAAGTAATAAAAACTTAGTTATTATTAATAATAAATAAAAGTATAACTTAAAAGTTTATAAAAATTTATAAAATAAAAAAATAAAATATAATTAAAAGTTTTTTTAAGTAAATAAAAAATTATTTATAATAAAGGCTAATACTTTAAACTTTAAAATTAAGCTTTAACTTAATATTAATTTTTTAAAGCTTTAAAGATTTTTATATTTAAAAGAAAAAAATTTTAAAAAACAAAAAAAAATATCCTTTAGCTTTTTATAAACCTTTTAAGTATGCTTTAAGCCCTTAAGTTAAACATTAACAACTAATATGCATACGTTAGTTTATATGTTAGTTTTAAGTAGCTAATAGCTTTATAGTACAGGTGGGTGTAGTCCTTTACAATCTAGCCCGTGTAATAGTATGTGTATTAACTTGATTGTCCATTTGGATTTGTTTCTGCTTAATGTCAGACACCAGCAACTCGCATAGCCCTTCACAAATTTAAGGCTTGATATAAACCAGAGCCCCCGGACCGGCCATCTCAACAGCTTTATCAATCGCTGCAAGAAAGTCATCCAAGCTGTACACCCCATGAACCACATGTCCAGCCCTCTTACCCAATTTCATCAATCCCGCCTCAGCAAGGCGGACAATTCCTTCGAGATCCTCTCGTGAATACATATAAGATCCCTTAATCGTCCAATTGTTTATCATTGCTTTGAGGTAGGGAATCGGCAATGTCTCATCCTCACGTCCGCCTACCAGCGTCACACGCCCTCTTTCCCGTAACACCGATAATGCGGCCGCAAAATTTGTTGCGCCGGTCGCCGCAGGTGGCGAGACATCGACGATGGCATCGACGGGCCCGAATGCTCCAAGCGCAATACCATCCGTTTTGATGTCCCCGGTCAGCTGCACCGTCTCTACGGCGTCGGGGTACGTCTCCTTCAGCCTAGCGAGGCCAGCTGCACTGCGACTCGCGGCAATAACGCGCGCTCCTAGAGCCACGGCTACGTCCACGGCGGCCGTGCTATAGTGCCCCGTGGCTGGTGTGACGATGACGCGCTCACCGGGCTGCAGTGCAATGCTACGCATGCTCGCGTACACTATAGCATTGGCACTGAGGACAACGAGTTCTCCAGTTGTGTAACCGAGACCGCCAACTTGGGGACTCCCCAAGAGGCGCGTTTCATCGAGACGGTAGATGTTCTCGAGCGGGGCGGGCACGTACTCGGCGAAAAAACCGCTGCGCGCGAGCGTCTTGTAAAGATGCTGCGACTCGGGCGTGAAGCCAGCGAATACGCCTCTGATGACGTTGACGGAGGGGTCGTCGCGGGCGCGGATCAACGACGAGACCATTACAAGCTGACCTTCTTGTAGCGTTGTTGCGTCCGGCCCGAGGGCCGCGATGCGACCTATGCCAAAAGAGCCTGGAATAATGGGGTAGGGGAGTTGAAACATGTCATGATCGGCTTTGAAAATGTGTGCTACATTTGAGTGCACCAGAGATGTGTCGAGCTTTATAAGCGCGGAGCCGTGCTCTACCTTAGGCATGGGCACGGATTCCACAGTTGCTTTGCCTGGGCCGGTTTGCACAACGGCGCGCATCGTGTCAGGGAGGGAGGAGGCCATTTTCGTTGTATGCTGATTCTCTGATTCTAGGGGTAGGATCTAAGTGTTCACTGTCAAGTTGTCAGGAAAGCGACTGATTCCTTCTCTTATATACAAAATTCTGTGTATTTGCCACTCTAATTGAGTGTCGGATATCTTGCTGTTATCGAAGCTATGTCGCGAATAGCATCGTGAGAAATACGAAACCAAGTTAGCGCCATGCTCATCCTTACTGCATGGATGGTCGAAACTAAAGTCCGTGCCAGGAATCTTTGAAAGCACCATTCTTAGCTCTATGAACTATCTTTAACACCTGTTACTATGGAATATCAGGTGTATTGTTGGGCAACATGTGTAAATAGCCTTGGTATAATACATAATACGGTTAGCGTGGTTTGGAATACGAAACGAGGTTAGTCAATGTGGAAGGGACTCAACGATGTTATGTGACCTGAACCAATCGGAATGATTATCACTAATTTGTCAGCCTATTGATTCCGTCGCTTAATATATGCCTGTTGTAATGAGCTAAGCAGAGCCGATGTTTTCTTACATAGCATTATGAAGCATACTCCCGGTCCCTAACGCCAAAAAAACAATGCGGATGTTTCAACGCAAGCTGAACTAAAAGCATCAGCGGCAAAGTATTACAAAGACACCTCCTATGGGACCCGTGGTCTGATCAGCCACGGAGACTTTTCTCTCTCGAATCTTAGCGACCATTAAGACAGGATGCCGGCGAGCAAAGAAGGAAACTACATTCGAAAGCGCAAAGCTCATAAAAAATCCCGCCACGGATGTGCAAATTGTAAGTTAAGAAGCGTTAAGGTAAGATAATTTCACTGATCTATGAGAAATTACCTTTGATTATCCCAGATATGCGGACATAACATATCCTTAGTTTGTATTTTAGAGTTTTCTTGCACTTCACTGACAATTAATGTCATGAGGGGTGTATGCTAAGGCTGTATAGTGCGATGAGACAAAACCGAGCTGTAAGAGATGCGAATCTTTTAATGTTGTCTGTTGCTACGGCCCCAAGTTCTCGTCAGAAGGCCTTTTAGCCCAATCGAGCTTTCGGGTTCATATCGATACTATATCCCCCAAAGTCGTGCGATCTCCACCGGCCCCTTTACCCATATCAGGGTCTCAATATAGCTTAGAGGTATACCAGCTCGTTGCCGAAGACATACCTCTTATCGAGAAATTCCAGAGACGCACGGTCTGGACATTGGGGACAGGGGCAACGCATCATGTTTATGCTGCGAATACCCTCCCATTGGCTTTCACGGTAGGATGATTGCTTCATTATCCATGCCTTTTATAGACACGACCACGAACCCCATAGAACTGACTCTTTTTATGCAGAACCCGCTGCTGATGCATGCCGTACTAGCCATGGCTGAAATCCATGATCTAGCTATTGGCCCCTTTGAAAGCAGGAGTACATCCTCGCTCACATACCACTGGTATAACGCCATCTCTTCTATGCGGCGATATATCAACAAACCCGTCATCCCATGTGAACGCGACATGCTTTGGGTATCAGCAAGCTTGATAGGCATCAGTGCTCTGGCATACGTAGAGGCCCGATCACCGGAGGAGGCTTGGCCGCTTCGCCCGCCGTCACCTGCTGATCTCTCATGGTTCACATTATGTGATGGGCAGATGCTTGTTGCACAATTGACGGACCCGATGAGAGCAGATTCTGCGTTCTTTCTACCCGCGAAGGAGATGCGTGATTTATGTTCCTGGGTAATAGGGCTAGGTATGACAGGTATGGAGTCGAAAGAACGCCGGGCTAAGGGGCTTCCCAGAGGTTTTGAAAGATTCTTTGGACTTTCGTCATCACGCCCTACATCTCTTTCTTCAGTTTCAAATGACGACAACGCTGATGCTGATGGCCTTAATAACATTTGGGAAAACAACATTAGTGAAGAGCTGAGAGAGGAGGCCAACAATATAGATAACAACCCTTATTATGTAACAGCTAAATCAGCTGCGGAATTATTCATGCTCGATCTGGACCAGGAAAACTTTCTAGCGCACATCTGCTTCGTCAGAACCCTTGATGCGCCGTTTCGAAACCTGTTGATTCATAAGGATGAGAAGGCGATGCTGCTGCTTCTTTACTGGTATGCGAAGATCTGTGACAGGAGGCTTTGGTGGCTGTGGAAACAGTCTTGCACTGAGGGACTTGCGATATATAGGTATTTGGAGAGAGTATGGACTGTGTCTAGGGATGAGGATGGGTTAGCATTGCTTGAGCTGCCAAGGATGCGGTTAATGACTGCTTTAAGAACTACAGCGTAGTTATATGTTATGCTATACCCTTTGCTACTATAAGCTACTTAATATTAGCCTACTATTTCTGTTTTTATTATAAACCTGTTTATTTTTTACATATTATTTGTGTTTAACTGCTGCTGTAATACGTAAATTTTATAAGTTTGCTATTAAAAATTACTGCAGCAGTATAGTTTATGTAATACGAACTATTATTAAGCTATTATACTGTATTATATAAACTAAAGCACGCTTTATAATACTGCTGCTGCGCTTAAAGTTTTACTGTTAAACTATAACGTACTTAAGCTAATAAAGTATTTAATTAAATTAAAGCAACACACTTAAATAAGTAATTAAAAGTATTTAATGTACATTTTATTTATGCTTTAATTATAAACTCCATAAAATTCTACTTTAACCACTTACATTAAACTATATTTTATATTATAGCTATAATAAAACCATTTACTTTATAACATTATAACAGCCATTTCTTTATTAATAATTACATTATCATAATATAATTTACATTAATTAATATAAAATTAAAAATGTTATTAAATGCTTTTAATTATATATTAATAACATTAACTTTTATAAAGTTATTTTAATTATAATATAAAGTATTAAAAGTAATTAACTAAATAATTAATTTATAATATATATAGCTGTTTTATTTAAACATTATTTTAAACTATGTTATTAAATACGCTTAATAATATTATAACATAATAAAACTGTTTACCTTATAACTTTTATTTTTTATTTATTATTAATAAATTTAAAATTAAAAGGGCTATTAAATAATTTTAAGTATACTTTATTAATATTTAATTTTATAAAATTATTTAAGTTATAATATAAAGTATTAAAAATAATTAAAAGTAGTTAAGTTATTACGTTTAAGTTATTTATAATAAAAACATTAATTAACCTTATATAACCTTTTTATAACTTTTAGTTTTTAATTAATAAGTAATTTATTATATTTAATATATAATTTAAAGGGTTATTAAATAGTTTATATTACGTTATAAGATCTTTAATTCTTATAAAGTTATTTAAGTTATAATATAAGCTATTAAAGTCTTTTTTATATTAAAATGTTAATAATAATATATATATAACTTTTTAATTTAAATAACGTTTATTACTTTAATATGCTATTTACACTTAAATTATTATATTATAATATAACGTAATAATAATAACGTTTACTTTATAACCTTTATTTCTTAATTAATTAATATATAATATAAAAGGTTTTTAAATTTTTTTAATTATATATATTAATATTAATATTTATAAAGTTATTTAAGTTATAATATAACGTATTAATTTAATATAAAGCGTATAATTATATATAAATAAGGTTTATTATAAGCTATATTATTAAAAGTAATATTATAAATATAAAACATATAACGTTATAATATAATAAATACTTTAAGTTAAATAAAAAAAATAACAGTTATAATTATTAAAATAAAAATCTTAAAGCATTAAATAGTGCTTATAAATAAAAAAGTAAAAAAATAAATATTAATAATTAAAAAAAAAGAAATTTAGCTAAATGTTATAAATTCTTTAAAGCTTATATAAACTTATAGCTTTTATTAATTTTTTTTAATGCTTTTATAAGCTTAAAAAAGTTTATTAATATTAAAAAAAGTTAATTATTAAAACTAATAACTTTTTTATAATTATAAAGCTTTTAATAATAAAATATAAAGCTTAATTATTATATTAAGTTTATATATTTATAAAATATTTTATATATTTATAATATAGCTTTATAATATATTTATTAAATTTATTAAAAATTTTATATTTTATTATTTATAATATTTAAAATATTATATATATTTAAAAAAATATTAATAATTAATAAAAATATTTTAAACTATAAAAATAGCTATTTTATAGCTATAAAAGCAATTATTTTATAGTTATAAAAATAATTACTTTATAGTTATACCTTTTATAAATAAGTAAAATTAATAAATTAAAACAGTTATTATAAATTTAATAATTAAAAATAAATATAATAACTATAAAGGCTTATAATAGCTTATAAATAGCTTATATAACTTTTTATAATAACTTATAATTATTATAACATTTAATAAAGCTTATATTAAACCTTTAAAGGTTTTATTTAAAAGGATCTTAATAGCTTTAATTAACCTATTAATTTTAATAAAAACAAACGTTTTATTACTTTTAAACGAAATAAACGCTTTTATACATAAAAAAAGTAAAGGACTTAACTTTTTAACAGTTAAAAACGTTACTTTAAAATAAAAAAACAAAGAATTAAAGGTTAAAAATAAAGCTTTATAACTTATAAAACATAAACAGGTTTAAAAAAATAACTAAAAAACCTTTTATAATATTAAAGCTATATATAACATATAAGTAAAAATAAAAAAGTAAGGACATAAGTAATAAAAGGCTTATAAAACTAAATTTAAATTAAAACGTTAAAGAATATTATAAGCTATATATAAGAACATGCTTTTATAATAATAATTATTAAATAATTAATAAAGCAATTAATTATAAAGAAATAGCACTTTTATTAATTATTAATGACTTAATTAAGCAATATTTAAAGCATTTAACTAAGGGGTAAATTTAACTAAGGTGTTAATGACATTAATAAGTATAATATTTATATTATAAGTTCGCATTATTATGTTAGCTAACTTTTAATAAAAAATTAGCTGTTATTAACGCTTAAATTATAACTTAAATATAAAGGTTTTAATAAAGATCACTTATTATATTAAGTAATAATTTATAACACGAATTAATATTTTTATATATAGCTTTAACATTTAAGCTAACTTAATCTATTAAAATAAAAGTAAAGGCCTTAATAAATAAACCACTTAAAACAATAATAATAATAATAATAAAATTAAAGCATTAAAAATAAACAATAAGTTTATATATTTATAATAAAAGCTGTTAATAAGCTAATAAAGCTACTTAAGCAGCTTTTATAACCCTTTTAATTTACCTTAAATTTAGTTTTAAATTTAATATAACCGGCTGTTTACGGCCTAGTATAGCTTAATACACCCGCGTAAGTAGCTCCTATAGTTAATTAGCAAGTGTAAGCTAGCCTTAAACGCACCTTCTTAGTGGATGGGTTAGCACTATATAATAATGCTTAACATAATGGGTGATTTTTGTTAAAACCTTCGTATTTTAAGTTAAAGTAAATGTAATTAAAGCAGGTATTAATTTTATTTAACATTAAGGTTCTTATACTTATATTTAAAACTAACAATAATATTATTAAGATCTTCTTTTTATGACTTAAAAAAACGTGCGCTATTAATATTTATATCACCATTAAGCTAAAACATCTAACAACGGCCCAAGTACCGCCCTCTTTAAATAATGATTAAGCACATAAGTTAAGCAGTATGCTCGTCCGTCCTACTTAACACAAATCTGAAGTGAAGCCTCCCGCGTATGCATTATTACGAACCGAGTTCGATGATACTATCACCGGTTCTAGCATTTAATTATCCCCTCGGCGCTAAGTTGGAGTTGTTTTAAGTTATCTTAAGGTTTAGTTAACGTCATTTCTTTCTCGAGAACAATGCGAATAAACAGCTAAATTACCTTTCATAATTCAATACCTTTCTTAAGGTAAAGGCGCCTTAACTCTTACGCTAGCCATAAACATTTCCTTACATAGGAATAAATTTGTGACGTGAATAGTTATTGACGTCATCGGTGAGATCATTATTATTACTACCTATCTTTCAATCAAAATCCAGTTAAATCCTGAGAACCGCTTGTTACAACATATCAGATATCTATCACTTTTCAAGAAATTCACATCGTCACATATAAAAAAAAGTATCAAAATCACGATCAGCTATCACACAAAGCCATGTCTTCCAATGATAACAACCAACCGTCTCTTATTGGCGGACACGTTGAATACGTAAAAGGAGCCACAGAGGTAAGAATACATGCGGATCATTCTCGTCGTGTCAGTTGAACAAAGAACTGACGCTATGTTTTATAGGCCGCTATCGGAAATGTCACCGGTTCACACGCCTGGAAAACTTCCGGTGAGCAAGCCAAGGCTCATGCTGTGGACACCATGAAGAGTGCCGGTGAGCAAAGAGATCCATCCAAAGGATTTGGCATGGCCGAGCAGAAATTGGGGCAGGTTACTGGATGTGAGGGTATGGTAGAAGAGGGTGCTGCTAGCAAAAAGCAGTGAAGACGGGTCGGAGACGAACGGTGGATTATCAATACGTACGAGTAATGAATTACGACGATGGACTATAGCTCAACCTTAAATAATTACTAGTATGATGGTACTTGGTGTATATTGCTTTTTTTCTTGGCTAGCTGTTCGGTCAGATCGTGAACGTCGTTCTTATATTATCTAGCTGCTACCTCTTTTCTCGTCCCTAAGCTCGTATTCTTAGCCTATTTCGCCAGGGATTATGCGAGCGACTCAACTTTTCTTAATTACCAACGCTGTAACTACATACGGCGAAGGGTGGGACCACATACTGGAGGAAGTGTGGGATCGAATTACCCATGGTTGTTTCTGGTGAGTTGGGAATTCCGTTCAATCTTCAATCACGCACTATACCACATCAGCCCAAGGTCTTGCTTGGCGCCGATGCAAACCCACAGCAGCAGAATGGAATGCCATCACTGGACATGGCAGCTACATATACTCAAATTAAACAAAAGTTTTACCTGGATCTACCTACTGGAATATATGCTCCGGTACGTGACCTTCGGCTTCTCCACAGTCGAGAAGCCAACTGTAATTGGACCAAACTGGCTATTAGATCTAATGCCTTTTGAACAACGTGCATCCAGGTCCCCCTTGCTACTTGCTACTGCGTATGCGCTTTCTTGAGCCCGACGACTCGCGACGTAGTACAAGACTAAATAAGTATGCATCAGATAAAATGATTCTCCGAAATTTCCAATTTTGAAATGGCTTGTCGATTTTACTTTTCTTTTGATATACTGACCTATTATTCCGTCCAGTCAAGTTAGAGTTGAATCTTCTAATTACCCATATGTACCTTGTAGTTAGCATTCAGATACCTAGTACAGTACTGCGCGAATTATGAACAAAGCCTTATGGGCTGGATCCCGATCGGGAACGTGCCCTTCCGTTGTGGCAACTGGCATCGTCGGTAAGAGGGAGGCTGAAACAACCCAGCCTATGCTGCCAAGATATGTCGACCTACAGCTGGTACCGGTAATAGGTACCGCGGTATGCGAATGTTGATATCATGTAGACAACGATGGAACGTTGTTTCTATGGCTGGCGTACTTGTATGTGATATTCTTTATTCTATCAGAGTCCACATATCTAGGCAGCCCGCAACGGTGTAAATAACTCGAGCACTAAAAAAACGCGCAACAATTCGATAGAACTCTTAAGGAACCGTTCCGCGGTAGAAAATAGTGGCCATGCCATTACTCGATACTGTACCGGGTCACTTTTTGCGAGAAGAAGATCTGATTTTCAGAGAAGAATCTAACCAATTCTAGCATTGTCGGCACCCCACCCACCTGCAGCTCCAATCTATACCTAATTTGTATAAGCAACCAAGCACCAACCAGGGCCACCCTGGACACCAGAAAAATTTTAATAAAAAAACAGTCACAGAGGTCAGCAACACCAGCGCTTTGCGATTTCTATTAAAACAACGTTGTTTTTTGGCTTCATTTTATCTCAGTAACTATTGCAGCTACAATTATGCCTTTTGCACCCTAACCAACGGCTCTTTTACTACTTTATTTCGTGCAGCGTTGTTAAAAGCGTTGATTTGAACGTATAGGTTACCAAACGCGTTAAAAAGCGTTGATTTGTACAGCGTTGCTAAAAGCGTTGATTTGAACGTACAGATCGCCAAAAGCACTTATTTCCTACAGGTTACCAAAAGCGTTAAAAAGCGTTGATTTGTACGTACAGGTCACCAAAAGCACTTATTTTGAACAGATCGCTAAAAGCGTTGAAAAGCGTTGTTTTGAACGTACAGACTGCCAAAAGCACTTATTTCGTACAGATCACCTTCAATTACAACCGCCCGATCAAGCCAGACCGTCTGTTTTTTGAGCCCCCTGCCACTACATAGGTCCTGCTGCTAGTTCTATACAAATTAGGTATAGATTGAAGCAGCGAAGGTGTGGGGTTGGGTTTTGCCAGAATTGGTTAGATTCTTCTCTGAAAATCAGATCTTCTTCTCGCAAAAAGTGACCCGATACTGTACTTACAGGAATGAAGTTAGCGGATCTGAACAGATGCGGGACTAGCTAGATTTTGTGATCAACCAATCAGATCTTCACCTGGCTGCCTAGTGCTGCTCTACGGATGGGTCCGTATGCTTGGGATCGACGGCTTGCAAGAGTGGTTCGACTTGGTTGGATCTGGCTCATCGTCGAGCCTGGACCCTGGAGATTCTATCTACATAGAACTTACCTATGTATTCCGCTGGTCCAACAGGTATGTAGGTATACCTATCTAGTGCTGCTCAGGGGGGAGTATGTACCTGAGCAGGACCACGGGTAACTACTAGGCACTGAAGGGGTCCACACTAGAATTTTAGGGAGCACAGCATACGCATGCCTTGGGACCCCAATTTTTGCAAATCAATTCAAGGGTCCATTGTCAATCTCACGCGAAGAGGGGGAGGGGCAAACGACAAAGCCGATTTACCATTCCTTATTAATCCATATCCTGATTTCTCGGGCACCAGAAAAAGCCACTCTAATGACATGGAAAAGTAATATGGAAAGCTTTTGGGTTCGTCATCTACATCACCGCCAGGCAGTAAAAAGTCGATAAGCTCATCCATCCGAGACGTACAAATATATAGCTAGCCCCACGGCTCTGTACGCCTCACGATTTACCTACCACATCTTACTAGCTTATGAGAACCGTTTCTTGTACGCGGACTGTTCACCAGAAAGATTTGTTATTAGATACCACCTACTGCCTATCCTTGTGGAACCTCCGTTAGGGGTCCTACCGTATCGTCGTCCGCATTACCAGATCTACACCTAGTTTGATAATCAACAAGGAACGAGGGCTTTGCAAGATTTTACTGGCCACTCTCGATTGCTTCGTTATCCCATCATTATTAATTAGATATCTGGTATGTGTGTACACAGTTGGAAGTGATGGCTCCCACCCCTTCGCCCAAATACTCGAGTGGCTTTCCTGCTACCTACTTGTGTTCTGTCTCGCCCCTCAGTGGCACCGCACCACCACACGGCACCACAACGGGATCCCTCACCAACACACTACACCACCAGTATTAGGTATTTTTTCGACTAACTACCTGCCTCGGTACTGTCTACTAATAACGTTTTTGCACTGAGCCCCTCTTCCTCCCGTTCCTTCTTCCCATCTCCAAATGCCAGCTGCCACACATGTACAGTCACTTAAGTTGCGTATCATGAACTGCTTTTGCGCAATCGACGACACTGACCCCTGTGTACTATCAGCGCCTTCGTAGACTCCCATCTCATCCGCCTTCGCCTTCGCCTTCGTCTTATCTTATCTACTTCTTCCTATCCCTGTTTCGTTTCACGAAGCATGGCAACACTCTGAGTGAGGCCCTACTGTTACGCCTAGCACTTTTGTACGCCGATAAAGCCGCTTCTGTGGTCACCTCTGACGAGAAGGTCGTCTTCGCTTGGAAATCGCCCAGTGTGTGAGTTCCGCGCTCGGTTCGCCAGCAACTGATTCGGCTACACACTTTTACCATGGCCGATTCTGATGAAGAGGTCGACACTCGGATAGAGACCCTCTTATACCGACGTCAATCATTAACTAATGAGTTACTTGCTAACCCCTATGATATAATTCTCTATTTGAAGCGTGCCCTAGTCTATTCCGACCTCGGATATCCCGATTTGGCCTCTGGAGATGCTTACCGAGCCCTTCTCCTCACGGATGAGATTCGCAACGACGGCTTTGAGTACCATCAGATAGCTTTCGAGAGCTTGGCCGAATATGCGAACGGCACCACCATTGACGTATTCGACCATGGCGCCTTGTCGGAAGATGGAATTCGCTTGGCTAATTCCGCTTTGGGGTGCGATCCCGTTGCTCTCGCAGCGCTTGCATCCATCCGTTGTTTCCAAATTTTGTCATTGAGTCTACTATTGTGCGGATGCTTGAGGAGTGCCTATGGTTTCTGCGAAAGAGGTCTCGCTGTGGCGCCCAACAACCAGGAACTCAAGAACACAATGCAATATATTCGAACGGTTGGCGAACGGAGGATCCGTGGTGAAATATCCGGTGTCAATGATCTTCCCGACTGGGGAATGGTCCGTCGAGAAGTCTATCCATGGAATGACTATGAGCCCGACCGATTCTCCAATGAGTCGCTGGAATTTTTGAATAAAGAGCTGGCAGAGATGGCCCCCAAATGCTGCGTGAAGGTCGCTCAACTACCCATTCTCCTTGGAGGCGCTAGTGATACAGACGGTTACGAGATTATACCTACTTGCAACCAGCTAGGTGTTTTTGCAAAGGAGGATATCGCACCGGGAGAAGACGTCCTGGTCGAGTATTCCCTTGTAACGGCTAACAATCGCCTGAAAGACTCGGTTTGTGATGCTTGCAGCGGCGAGCTCCCGCCGCTGGGCGCGGACTCTCAGGCTGTCAACTGTCCAGAATGTCACGACGCTGTCTTCTGCAATCAATTTTGCTTTGAAAAAGCTCAGCAACTTTACCACCCAGCCGTATGCGATAAGGATGTCGACTCGATTGCGAAAGATCCCGAAGCCAGAGAGGCAGACGAGACGCTTCATCTTCTACTTCTTGCACGCGTCTTGGCCATGGCGGTTCATCAAAACATACACCCCTTGGATGTTGATCAAATTAAATACATATGGGGAGATTTTGTTGATTCGAAATCTAATGAAATTAGTCTCTCGCCTAATGCGGGGGCACCGCCTGAATGGACTCTGCCGTTCTCCTTCAAATACAATATCGAAACGCCCTTGCACATACTCGAAAAAATGGACGTCAATATCTATGAAGCCTTGGCTTATCATGACATATGGATATTCAACACGCTATATAGTAAGTTCCGGGGTACGGCGTCAGCTAGGAAAAACCCGAGAGACGGCCGGCCAGACGTGGCTGCAGTACATCCATTCTGGTGTCTCGCTAATCATGATTGCAATCCAAACGTAACATGGGAGTGGGGCGGTAAGATGGTACTGAGAGCAAGAGAGTCGCGCGTCGTGGGCAATGCTCCGGGAGGAATTAGGAGTGGAGAGGAGATTCTAAACCATTACTGTGATGTTAACCTCCCGGTTCAACAACGCAGGGAGTGGGCCAGTGGGAGCCTTGGCGGCTGGTGTATGTGCAAACGATGCCGTGATGAAGCGGCTATGGACGCCCAATCTAATGGATGACGACTCGACTAGGGTTCTTTGTCTTCACCACATCCCGCCCTACTCCTGCTCACAGGTCCCGAAGCGACGGGACGCCTGGTGGCGGCGTGGTTCTGCAAATATTACCTAGTAGGAGAAGGGCTGGAGCCGTTTCAGGGCATGCGGTTTCGAGGTTCTCGGTGGTCGGAGGCAGGTCCTGTCCACCAAGGAGCTGGATGGCCATGGTGATAGACATGACATGGGAATGTGTGGAGCACCGACGACTTCCACCTTCGCGTCTACAATCATTGTACGGCATCTACACATCTACAAACGATAGTTTCGACGACAGAGTTATGTGAGCCTCGGCATGGATGGTGCGCGAGCAAGCAATCTCTCCTTACGTACACGACTATATTTCTTCTCCGCTCTCTTCAGGTCGTCGAGAAAACCAAACTCCCGAAACATAGAAAATTCTGATAACAAATAGGAAACAAGTAACTAAGCACATTTTGTCTTACTAGAGATGACTCAATCAATAAAAAATACAAAAGTCGTTAATACAATTCATATCGATATGCGTGTTGAGGTAGGATTGATGAGGCTAGATCGGATGAATTCTGACTTTAAAAGTCAGACATAGTGTCACATTTCCTGGCTGCTATGATCGGATGGTAGGTATACTAACTAGTAACCAAGGAATAAGAAGTTTACCGACGCTGTTGTGGGCGCCAGAACGGGCCTGCTCGAACTTGATTGGATAATCGGTGCAATCCCCGCCGTCGCGCGTCCGTGGCAGGCAGAGGGACTGTGCGTTCCGTTATTCATATTGACTACCGTGTGCTATCGAAATATTCTTATTCGAAATAGGTATCCTCATCACACCACATCACCGCATCGAATTTTGCCTGACGAATCTCGCATCTGAATCGCACCGACACCTCCAAAGCAGACAAGATGTCTTTCCTCGCGCGCCGCATTACCACCACCACAACGCCTCGTCTCCTGACGAGCCGCACATTTAGCGCCTCAGCGCGCCGTGACATTGCCAAGGTCACCCTCGTCGGTAACCTGGCTGCGACGCCCGAGGTCAAGGCCACGAGCACCGGTCGAGAGATCATCGAATATGCCGTCGCGAGCAGCGATGGACCCCGCGAAAACAGACACACTTCGTGGTTCCGTGTTGCAACCTTCGCTGAGGAGGGCCCGCGGAGGGACTACCTGACTAGCTTGCCAAAGGGGTAGGTTTTCTTCTACATTGCAGTCTTTAACTTTCCTTGCCCTGCGGAAATGAATGTATCAGGAACTTCAGGTATTCGGCGGCACGCGTTATTTCCATCGTAAAGCGATTTGCATGTGGTGTTGGCACCAATTGAACATTGCGACGAGGACAGAATATTAGAACTATAGCTTGTCGTTCGCCTTGCGATCGCGCTGAGATAGTTTGCATTTTGCTCGTGTTGGATTTTAGAGAGTGTTTGACTAACACATTTCCCCCCCAAGCTCTACCGTCTTCGTCGAGGGTGATGCCGTCATGAACACCTACACAGACGCTGAAGGCAAGACAAGATCATCCCTCAGTATCTACCAGAGTAAGATTATCTCCCTTTCAACCCGCCTTATTTACATAATGAGTGCTCACGCTTGACTCAGAAAACCTGGAGGTCCTACGCCGTGGCGCCCCGTCTGAGTAAATATCTTCGACACCACCAAGCAGAAATACTAGTGTCCAGCTACAGTATATAGCCACAACTGGATGGATGAATAATTCTATCGAACGACAACTTGATGAACTCGAATCTTCTGTAGAGATTTACTGCACTCCACTCGATGATTATCTCCTATGTCTTCTGTACGTTGTACACTTTGGAAGGGAAATATAGATCTGCGACCACTTGTTCTTTTGGGCGGTTTGATGGAAGATGGGACATGATACTGTGTAATAAGAACTGAATGTAATACCCCACCATTTTGAAAACGGAAGATCAAGTAAAGCAATGCTGTCTAATCGATTAGTTGATTCTAAATGTGCGTAGTTCTATCGTCGCTATAAAGAGTCTGGCAAATATTCATCTCCAAGACTTGGCTTCAATGCATGTAGATAGGCGACTTAGACCAGCGCACAGCTATCCATACAGCCAAATCCTGCGGCCACGCCACCTTCCTCGCTTTGATCGCCCTTGGTCCGCAGCAAGTAGCCGACCTGCTCATTATGCGAGATGGTCTTCGTCTGTTGATCCCATATACAGGTACCGTAAATCCCAAGCTCACAGATGACGCCACCATGCTCCAGCTTGCCGTTTCGCAAGATTGTGTTGCTAACCGGCGGAGGCGTGATCAGCTCCATGAGGATATACGACGGCCAATGAGCCTCGGGCACACCCTTCAGGAAAGGCGGGATCGCAGTGCGGTAGATGTTATTCCCGCCGCCCTCACGCTGGGGCTTCAGAACGTACCCCTTGCAAAGCTCGAGGTCTGTTGCGATCTTCCGAGCCTTGAGGCCCGCCTCGCTGGTGTCGAGCGGGTAGATGTTTGTAAATGTGCTCGCAAGAGCGGACAGAGAAGACGAGGAGCTCGAAGATAGGTAGCGGCCTAATATGGATGGATTCGAGGGCGTCTCTGGCGTCGCGAGAACTTGCTGGACCTTTTTCGTCCCGGCAACTTGCGTCAGTATCGATGGACACTTGATCGCAGCGGAGCGCTCGAGATGATAACGGGCTTCCCAGGCGCGGGAGTCCGGATAATCGCCTGGACCGTACCCTGACCGCATGTAAATCACGGCTACCTCGAAGGTGTGCGCTTGAAGGTGCGGCGGCGTGTACAGGAGTTGTCGGCCAGTGCCCTCCGCAAGGCGCGTTTGCCGCTGTGTCTCAGAGAATGGCAGCCGGAATACAGGAATTACGGGGTCAGTGGATGACTGAAGGGAGTACTCTAGATGCCTCTGGTCGAAGATGTTGCGCTCCCCGTCTTGAACCAGGAAGATGACACATTTGCCGTGGCCGGTGCTTGAGGCGCCGTAGGAGATGAAGGCTTCCCGGATTCCAGAGGCCAGGCCTGCCGCACTATTGTTGGGAGGTAGGTTGAGAGCATCTCTTGAAATCGACTTGCTGAGCAAGGGATATTCGGCAGATGAGAGATATCTGGGTTCCGTTAGCGTAGTGCAGTGAGGTTAAAGAATATGGGCTTCTGACTTGTGAAGCTCAGAGGTTTGCGATGAGAGACCTCCGAATGATGAGGCAATAGTGTTGAACTCGACCTGCTTGATCTGTGGTTCAGAGCCAGTCGCATCTTGGTGGACCATGTAGTCAGACCTGAAAAGGCCTAAACTTTTATGCTATCATCAAGTTAATATGATGACGATAGGAGCAGGCGACGAAAGTACATACTTGCACATAACCTTCTTCCTTCACACGTAAGTGTACTTTCCACATCTCTGTGATAAAGTCATCGCTGTCTCCTATTCTGTGGCATGTTAGCCTGGATACCGAGACGATGTTCAATGCATATAGTAATATGACAAGCATGTAACACTTCTGTCTGTGTCTTCCTTGACTTACTCTTGTACTATTTGGGCGAGGAACTCTTCGTCCTGGCTGATAGTGGCATAGAGCTCGTTGTATGCCCTTTGCACGGCAACACCCTGTTCAAAGCAGACTTTTGGAAAGGGACTTGGGAATAGGGTTACTGGGACAGCGGTTGCCAGTATGCCTTGGGGATCTGCCTCAGAGGCAATAACAGCAGGAGGTGGTCGAACCGTGAGGCCATGCGCAAGCGCCCAGTCCTTGGTCACCTCTGTCAACCTGGCCCCTTCGTCGGCCGTGATCTCCGGTGGGTATTCTGCCATAGCCAAGGAATATTTGTAAGGGTCGACCTTTAGATATAGGGTCGAATCTTGTAAAAAGTGTAAGACGGAGCTCAAGGACTTGCAACTCTTGATCCCGATGTTACCCGGAATAGTGAAATACGACAGAGATGGTATCTTCTAAATTCATTAGCTTCAAAATGAATTCTCAGGAACAAGATCCTATGATATTTACAAAAACTTGCTGGCGTAAACTTTCTCACATAGGAAATTCCTGTTTGTATAATACTTGGACAGGCGATCTAATTAGTAATTAGAAGGAAGTTATCGTCGCTTAGGAATCAACTATTGTTATAGAAGGAGACCCACTGAAAGCACAAAGAACATTAAGGTATGTTGGTCTAGCTGGCTAGGTACAGTTCACTTATCTACATGGCTACAGGTACTACCTACCTATCTTTATGTTCTCTGATTGCGAAAAATTGACTCGCTTGTGGCTGATTACTCTCATCTTAGGTGACTACTTATGTATAGGTAATTCGTGAGCTTTGAAATAGTGCTTTAATTCTAGCAGATGTACTTTTTACCCCTCCCCCGCCTTCATTTTCCCATCTTCCAACATCTCATCAAACCCCCTCCAAGCTTCCGACATGCGGATTGGTGCGGTGGTACAACGTATGTGTGTACAGATAGGTACATTGCGGTCACATTTATGTCGCAGTTGTTGCCAACAAGTTGTGACACCTACCTAAGTATACCGGCTTGCATGTACTGCAGTGCAATGCCCCACTATGTACCAGAGTCACGTGGGCGTCTGGGGTATCCGCGTCGCGACGGACCTCGAATGCAGGTTCTTGAGATTTCTTGCGCGCGTCTATTCTAGGTAGGTAGGGTTCATTGGTTGTCGCAAAAACCAATGGGTTCAACATTGTGGCGAAGTTACGACAAGTTCATCTTAACACCAACAATCTTTAGACATATTAGCCACAGCTCAAAATAGTCTATTCCCTTATATGGATTCTTGTTATGTCTTAAGTTTAATCGCAAAAAGATGCTTCCACTATTTTCTTCAGTTCTAGAATACGCAATGCTAATGCTGCGGTGACATTCACATAAGACAGTAAGAATCATCCAAGCTTAAGAGGTAGGTACATATGTACCTAGCTGGTCTTCTCGGTATCAGAAAGGATGTCTATTTACTCATGTAGCAGGTACGGCATCGGATGTGAATCTTGGCAACTGCATGCACAAACATACCTTATCCTAACAACTTTACCTACCTACCTACCTAACCTACCATCGTTGCATACCCTCTAGTCCATCTACCAAAAAGCTACAGGTAGGTTAGCAAACTACCTTCCTACAAATTTGTTTCTAACTACCTACCTCCTACCTATCACTGACAGTTACCTACCTAGTCTTAGACTTTAGGACTTTTCATCCTCTTCACCAAACCTCCACCACACACCCACCCACACAAATACACACACACACTCTCTCACTCTCACTCTCTACTTCCGTGTCTCAAGAAACGGCTGCCTCCTGTAACGAGAACATCACTCATATTGCACTTGCATGCCTCGCATGGCACAGTGGCGAATATATACGACTCTACGCATCTATTTGCACGCACCCCAATCTGACTGCGTCGCACTCGTTTCTTTAGCTAACCAATAGAACACTTACCTTATCGTCAGTTAGCCGTTAGACGGGACATAATAGCTGAAACACGACCTACCTTAATCCACTTACGTTCTGCATGCTTAGGTAAGCCTTCCAGTCTCGAAATATTGCCCACCTTCTGCCCTTCGCGTATGATCGTTTTAGAAGTCGTTCTATGGTTAGAAACACAATGTCAAGGCAACTTGGTTTAGAATATTCACAATGGGTAACTATGCGAATGCCAAAGAACAACGAGGCAAAGCTTATATTCCCGGTCCTTTGGTTTGCTAGACCAGCAGGTGTTGTACCTTGGGGCAGATGTGCTATAATATTCGTTCTTGTCACAAGATCACCCTGTTAACGTTTACCTGTTTCCGAAACTCAAGTCTTCACCTACTCCTTCCTAGGGGCTTCTAATACCCTCATGTTTTCGCGGTGAACGTTCTGCTCTTAGACGCAAAGTCTGATCAAACTCAACAGGTAGCCTCCTTCCCAACTCAGATGTTGTTGTGGTTTTTGGCTAGAGAAAGCCCATTTCTTAGAAATGGATGATCCCTGGGATTGGGACGTTGACAGAGTTGTGCAAGAACTCTGTACTTCCAACCAGTCATGGCGGCAGTCGTCCGTGCCACTAAAGCTCCCACCTGCTGATCAATTGGAAGGAGCCCTCCGTGAAAATGAGGTGGATGGCGAAGTGCTCCTTACCTATGATCATGTCGAATTATGTACTGGACTTGGAATCAAGATTCTGAAACATAAATCCACCTTGAGAAACGCCATCGAGGAACTTCAATCAAGAAGTTATCGATATCGCATCTACCGAAAGCGTCGAGCCTCCGAATTCGAAGATGATGGAGAAGAGAGGATGGATCAAGTTCGGCAGCCCAATGATGTGTCTCGTCCTGAAACGCCTGAACCTGAACGAGCGCCTTTACCAAATATCTCGGATCCAATAGCCACAAGCGAGCATTCATCCAAGAAGCGAAAGCTTGTTCCTACTCTTCTGACTACGGAGATTGATGGTAAAAGGAACAGGAACATTCCAACTGAGGCTGATACAGTACGTTTCAGCATAGTAAGTAACACAGAGCATATCGAGGAGGAGTCAGTGAACGATCTTTCTGACGATCTATTGGCTGGCGCCTACCTGGGGAGCAAGTATATTACGAGATTTGATATCGCCTACCCTGATAATGTTGGTCACTTAGATCCGCCTTCTGAAAAGGACAAACAGATGAATATGGTTTCTGTGACCCGGCTTATTCCCGGCCGGATGGCTCAGACTCACCGACTAATTAAAAGACGGCTTCTTCGTGGGATTGCTCGTCCGCGAACCAGGTTCACAAAGTCAGACGTTGTTCGAGGTTCGTATAACCCGGAGCATAACGAGGTTCTGCCTCTATATGGCGACTCAGATGACGATCTGGAATATGATTCTGAAACGTGGAGAGAAATCGAGGACGAGAAGAACCAGAAGAACAAGGAGAAAGAAAAGGAGACAAAGGCTCACCAAAGACTGACCATTGACGAAATCAAATCAACGTTTGACCGAGTGCTCGAAGAAATCGCCTTTGAATGGAGAGAAACAAAACTCCCCAAATACGCGAATAAGGCGATTCGTATTTGGAACGAAGCAAAAAGATCTGGTTTGAAAGGTGCAATAGACAACGCTCGGAAGGAATTCCATCAGCTCGAAAATCGTATTGCAAAATGGAAGGAAACGGTCCAGATGATCGAATACAAAAATGTAAAAGAACTGGAAATTGCCTTGTCCTCTTTCGAACAGAGTGTCTTCGACAGGGAGCATCGTTCCTGGCTGATTGGTGTTCTTATGTCTCCCTCTGAACCGGCCAGAGTTAACCGACCTCGCGAACCGAGAAAAAGGTCCTCCAAGCCACAGCTTGCATTGGCAGATGACGAAGAGGTTTTAACAAGCGACTCAGAAGATGATCTGAGGGATTTTGTCGTTGACGACGAACCAGACGTCCCGGCAATGGAGGAAGACGGGCTCCTCTCAGACATTGAAGAGGCAAATAACCTCGGTTACACTGAAGATCTCGGGGACTTTGATGTGGCCGACACGGAGCCGTCTGGAAACGATTACCCTTTGCCATCTAAGCTCAAGGAGGCTTCGAATCAGACGCAGTCACTACAAGCTTTCGAGAAGAAGCCACAAACGCCATCAAAATCGACGCAGCCTCATATTATTGACTTAACCACGCCAGATAAAACCCGTCGCATTATCAGCTACAAAGCCGGCAAATTGAGCTCAAGGGAATCTCCTAGCGTGGCCAAGAACAAATCCGTATTTTCTCCTTTGCTGATGGGAATCGCTGACTTGACATCCGCTGAGCAGAAAGTGGCCAATGAGTTGAACACGATAGACCAACTATTCCTTGACGCCATCTTCTCCATTACCCACCGTTGTGAGCCGGAAGACATATGGACCCATCTTATTCTTCGTGCATTAGACAGGGAATGGCCCAGAGCACCGTATGACACTCATACTAAGAAAGAAGGGCTAACTGCATACACCTTGCTTCGGTTGTTTGAGACGTTTAAAGATGACAGCACCTATAAACTTAGTCGGTATAAGCAGATGGACGACAAAGGAAAACAAAGACTTCGGGAACTCTACGACTCGTATCATGAGGAATGGAAAGCCTTCGTCGAATTTCTCAAACGGTTGAGCGATCGTTTCGAATGGAACAATGCTGCTATTACTTCTATTGGCGATGCAAAGGAAGAGGGGGGAAATGATAGGCGTTCTCTCTCAGACGATACGGATGCGAACACCGATACAGACGTGAATGTCGGGGAAAAGGCACGGAGTCCCAGTGAGAGAAAAAGGAAGAAAAAGAAGCGCAAGCAGGTCGTTCGTAACCGCGAAGCAGCCATTGTTCGAGAGATGGATCAAGCCGCTGCGGCGGAGAGGGAGAGTCGTCGTAAGCTTCTCCGTGAAAGACTTGTAACAGAGGGTAGTATGGCTTTGGGCAGTCAACACGGGAGCATAATTGTCAATGAAAGCAAAAATGACGACCAAGGGTTTATCTACATTAACGATGAGATCGCCCGTCAAATCAAGGATCACCAAGTAACGGGAGTGCGGTTCATGTGGGATCAGCTAGTTGCTGCCAAGAACAGGCAAGGTTGTCTGCTGGCACATACCATGGGTCTTGGGAAGACCATGCAAGTCATCACTTTGTTGACGACCATTGGCCAAGCCTCCGCGTCTGATGATCCCACTATCTCTTCTCAAATCCCAGAAGAAATGCGCGAGTCCAGATCGTTGATACTATGCCCAGCGACCCTTGTTAACAATTGGCTGGATGAAATGCTACGCTGGCTACCCGAGAATCACGGGCTCGGCGACATCTTCAAGGTTGATGCGATAATGAGCGTCGAGCAGCGAAACCAGGTTGTTAGAACCTGGGGTGAGCTGGGCGGTATCATGATTATTGGATACAATCTCTTCAAGGCATTCTTCGACACCAACGATATGCGCGAGATCTTTCTCGACCGGCCCAACATCGTAATTGCAGACGAAGCACACATGATGAAGAACCCCAAAGCTAAAACTCACGTGGCAGCTGCCAACTTCAGAACGCTTAGTCGGGTGGCATTGACCGGATCTCCATTGGCAAACAATGTCGAAGAGTACTTTTCGATGATCGACTGGGTAGCTCCTAACTATCTCGGTGATCTTCGCGAATTCCGTGCTCAATATGCAAATCCCATCAACAACGGTCTTCATGCGGATAGCACGGAGTCTGACCGGCGACGTGCACTAAGAATGTTACGCGTGCTCAAGTCGGAAGTATCCCCGAAAGTGAGCCGGACCACTATCGCCGTTTTAAAGCATGACATACCGCGTAAGAAGGAATTCGTCATCACTGTTCCTCTCACGCATATTCAGGACCAGTCGTATGGGAAATTCATACAATATCACCTCAACGGCGATCCTAAATCCAATAAAGTGCCCCAATTCGCACTCCATGACCTTGGTTTAATCTGTGCCTCGCCCTCGATCTTCCTGGAAAAGCTGAAAGGGATCAAGAACGGCACTGATAGAAATGCAACAGTCACTTTGCCCCAGCAACTTATCAGCGACCAGATGGCACTTCTACGCAATGCAGAGAGAGGGGCAAAGGACGATTTTACGCTGTCTTGGAAGATCCCAATGGTGCTCGAAATTCTTAATCAGAGCAAAAAGATAGGTGACTATGTGTTACTGTTCAGCCATTCCAAGGTCGTACTTAATTATCTCGAAGGAGTTCTGCGGATGAAAAAACACTCATTTGTGCGTTTAGATGGTGATACACAGATGGCAGACCGCCAAAACATAGTCAAACGCTTCAACAAGGGCAACATCGATATTTTCTTGATTTCTACAAAAGCAGGGGCCCTAGGATTGAATATCATCGGTGCCAACCGGGTCATCATATTCGATGCTCAGTTCAATCCCCAAAACGAGCAACAAGCCGTTGGTCGTGCCTATCGGATCGGGCAGAAAAAACCAGTATTTGTATACCGTTTCGTCTGCGGAGGCACGTATGAGCAAAAGATGTTGAACCAGGCTATCTGGAAAATGCAACTAGCATCTCGGGTTGTTGACAGGAAGCACCCAGTTCGCAGAGCGCCACAGTTCACTGGGGCCTGGGATATGCCCAGTGAGCCGGAGCAATTAGAGTTGGATCCATTTCTCGGAGAAGACACCATCCTAGATGCACTTTTACGAGACGAGAAGTATCGTGAAGGTATCAGAGGTGTTGCGATGATGGACATCTTTGAAGAAGAGGCCGTTGAGGATGCTGAATTGTCACCAGAGGACATTACGATTTCTAATCAAATGATTTTAGCGAACGAAGCACGCAGATCGGGACAGCCTTTGCCCACACATTTATCGGCGCCTTTAATTGCAAGCGGCGATATGACTGCCCTCGATGGCTATAGTCTTGTGCCCCAAGGTCAACTTCATTTCACTGGTCAGCAGAATGGAAGTCGACTGCCACAAAATCCAATTAGCGAGCCTCTCGGCGCACAACATCTGCTACAACCTCCCATAGCTGAAGGTATGCGACATATCCCAACATCCTCAACTGAAATAGTCCCGATGAACGATCTCACTACATTTCAACGAAGTCTTCACAGTACGAATATGCGCCCTCATTCTCACGTACAATCCAGCGAGCACTTTCCCCATGATTCACGTCCGCCGTCGACCTTGGCCCCAGTTCAGCTTCCAGGAACAGAAGTGCATACACGACCTCTGTCTGATGGCTTTAGCGCGATGCCCAATGTTGCTGCTACAGACTGGAGCTCTTTGTCAGCGATTCGGGAAGACTTAGATCGAGCATTTGCTGTGAATGCGGGCTTTCTGGACCTGGGAACTAGGAAGCGGGTTGGCTTAGAAGTTTCGAGTGCATTATGGGACAGAGTACAACACGCAGCCCCGGAAGGACGAAGTACGATAAAAGGGGCAGTCATGTATGCAGCCTCTGCTGAACGCTTCATTGAGGCCCTCTGCATGGAGCTTATTTCACCGCAACAACTCGGTCAAATGCCCCCGGAAGACATCTTCCGGCAGCTCAAAATATGGAAAGCAACGGAGACGTCAGAGTGGGAAATGAAGAAAAAGTCTTGGACTTCACAGAAATTATCGAACGACCCAGAAGTAAATTACCCAACACAAGAGCATCAACATGAAACCCTAAACTAACCTCAATCTACAGCATTTGCAGACTGCACTGAAGCGAATGTCCGCAACTCCCGGTAAAGGTGACAGCAATCGACAACCGGATCAATCTAAATCTTTCCGAGTTGATGACCACGACGCACTGCAAGCTGTGTTTGAGCGTAGGAGACTCAAAACTTTACAGAAGGACGACCAGGAGACCGTACGAGTTGTCATGGAGCGTAGGAAAGCAAAGAACTCGTCATCTCAGTCATCAGATAATATAAAGGAGCCCCGTCTTCCTGACTGGGCTAGGAATGTTGTCCGACAGGCACGCATCGTAGCCCCGTCGTCATCTGCCCCGCTGAGAAACTCATCATCTCCTACATTCTCACAACAACCACAGCAAAAAACGCCCCCCAAGCAATAATCTCGCGTCCGAGACGACCTGTTCTTTCTTGCTATTCTCTCATCCAAACTGGCTTATTATTATTTTTTTCTCTTTCTTTTTTGCGTCGCACGCTCAAGCATTTTTCTGGCGCGGCAGATTTGTAAAACTGCGTTGCATCTCAAAGATACCCCCAGCTCCTAAAATGAGAGCTTTGGCTTCTGCCTTTCTTTGATGGGAGATGATTGGTCGGCGGATGTGGGAAATAATGGTGATAGATGGATCTGCGGACATGAACTCTACGCTTTTGCTATGAGAGCTGGTTTGGAGATGTTGTTCTCCAGGGGATCGGGACTTAAGATAGGCGATTCCTGCTCTCAAATCAAAGATCTGAACGTCGAAATGGCGAATAATGCCCCTCGTGCAAAAGTGTGCCACGCTATGAATCTTCGAATGAGTGAGTGTCTTCCACTTCTTCCTGTGCAGTGCATATGCCACATGATGCAGGACATTGACAAGCTGAACGTGATGGCTTCCCCATTCATTTAGTCTCAAATCTAAAGCATCACGATGAAGACTTTTCGATTTACGTAGAGAACATCGAAGGATATTTTTGTTCAGGTCCGGCCATCCAGCTCGGTACAGATAAACCGGAATACGTACAAAAGTCAAAACCGGTCAAATAACACTACCGATCAATTTCGGCAACTTGATTGAGGGCTAAATCTAACAGACGACTGCTCCTGTCTTGAAGTATTTTCCGTCGTCGCCGCCTTCCTCTAACGCCGTATTATTTGTTATACAGCACTCAACTATCACTTGTGATATTGAATTGATTTCTTCACGCTCTCTTAGATACCATCCATCTTCGACTCCCATTACTTGAAGAAAAGATAGATTGTAAGCCAGAGTATGTATGGTACCTTAATTCAAATATTTCAAAGTCGCAAACCTTTCTTTGCCTACCAGGCCCACAGAACTTTGTGATGTAGCACACGAGCGCCCAAGCGCTCGAACTCGAAGGGAGTAATCCAGCTATCGTTGGCGGGCAGTTTTGCGAACACGGAGGCACCCTTCCACGCGACGACCTGCTCGTCCATGTCGCGCGCACTCCGGGAAACCAAGATGCGGTCGAAGAGGTCGGGCCTGCGAGCGCGCAGCTTCTCCTCGAGTGCTTGCGTAAACATAGGTATTTTTGAACCTCCTCCGACAACCATGATACTGCCCAAGAAGTCGCGCAGTCTCTTATCGTCGCCCCTGGCAGCATTCTGTATACTGGTGAAGATGGCAATGTCGAGTGGCGCAACGGGGAGAACGGCGTCACGCTCTGCGGCTAGAGCCCGTGCGCTGCGAGCCGTAGGGTCTACGAACATGCCTGCGGGTGGCGCGGGCGAGGCGCCGTTGCGGATTGCGTTGGGGCCATTCGGTGCCGGGCTGCCGGTATTTCCATTGGCGCCAAAGTGGAAAGCAGGTGGTACGGGAGTGGATGCACCCTCTGGTGCGGGGGATGCGGCATTCGAACCGCCCGGCGTAGCATTGAGGTCCCCACGGGACAGGAAGTTGAAGGGTTGAGACTTCTCCTTCATGGGGGTGGCGAGGTTAGGATCTGATGGGTTTAGTTGGAATCCGTTGGCATTAGAGACGATGGATGGCTTGATGAGCGCTAGAATGGCGAGCTGGGCAGCAGATGTCGGATCATCTGGGACGTCGGCGTCATAAGCGTTGTATGAGCGGTCAATCAATTTCCGGCGACTACGAAGCTTAGTAGAGTTGTCAAAGGTTGCCGGGTCATAGAAGCCCATGGGGGCCAAAATGACTTCGTCATAAGTCTTGAATTGGTATTTGTAGGTAGGTTGATTCGGGGCGCGCAGATGAAACTGATATAGTTGGACTGATATATCGGCTTGCGACATGGTGCAGTGTTTGATCTTCAGTTCCTCGGCGAGAAGGAAGTCATACCGCCTCCGCAGGTTGATCTCTTGGTAAGGGAAGTTATCATAAAGCATCATTTTGATGAAGGTGTCCGTGACATCATAGCCACCGTATTTGAGATTTATGCGTGAGTCCTCTATACATAGACCGTCCTCAACGCAAGCGATCGACGTCTTCTGGGCTCCTACATCAACCACACAGGCTTGGGTATAGCCGGCGCCAAATGTGGCCGCCATGCTCTCCTGGATAAAGCATATTCTGCTAAATTCGAACCAGGTCATGCAGGACTTCAAGATTTGCTCGACGTATTTCTTGTCGTACAAATCCGGGATGACAAAAACGCAGCTATAGCTCTTCCACGTGGTTGTGCTCGTTAGACCGAGTTCCTGCCTTATAGCTTTGTCTAATAGGGTTTCCAAGTCGTCGTAGAGGTGCTCGGCGGTTTCGTAGTCATCTTCGTTGAGGACGCCATGTTGTATAGGCCACCATAGCTTGAACTTGGGGGTTGAGCCGTCAGGCACACGTTGGGCTGCGTTTCCGACAAAGCACGAGGCAACCGAGCTGGGGTCGTCAAGGCTGTTCACGTCGGTCCAGTCGATCTCCTGGGGGTCATTGTGCTTGGGGATCTTTTCTGGCTCAGTCCGTCTGTTGTAGTTGACGACCAACTCCTTTGAGTTGGGGAGCACCTTGCGCTTGTTCGCACGCATATCCACCTTGAGATCGTTGCACATCTTCTGGTACTTCTTGGACCACTCCTCGCCGTACTGCTGGTCTGTGGTCTTGGCCTCGAACTGCCGGCGGGGCAGGGCCTCGTGCATCTCGGACTCGGTCTGGGGGAACTGGGTAGCGACGGTCATGGGTATTGTCTTGGGTAGAGCGTCGCTGGCGAAGCCGATGCGCAGGTTCTGACTACCAGGATGGATGACGATGACCTTAGAGGGATCGGTGCCATCATTGGCCGACGCGACAGCTTCTTCGGGTTGAGTATCGGTGACGGGGAGGGGCACTTCAGCGTGGCCGTTCCGGGCGAGGGCTCGATCACGATCTTTGGCGGACTGTACGAGCCTGTCTCGTGCGGCCTCGGCTTGCAATCGGAGAGCGAGCACCTGGTCATCACGCTTCATATAATCACTACAAGGATAGGCGTTTTGTTAGCACGATGGTAATAGCGAGCGTCGGAGGCGGGGAGACGGGTAGTGGCATACGTATAATAGTTCTTCTGGTTGATGGGAGTGACATCGGGCCAATTGGTCTGCTTCATGCCATTGTCGGTCCTTTCGAGCCCTAGATTGCGTAAAACGATTAGACGCAAACAGAATACGTGTTCGACAGAGTTTCATTACCTTCGCGCAGAAGGACGCGCTCGCTGACCTTCCCAACCATGATGAGAAGTGGGCTACGACGGCAATGAGGTGCTTCGGCGATGAAGCATGCGACAATGACAACGACGATACCGATGGCGGGCGGTGAAGTTGGCGCCGGTGATGTGGATGACGGTAATCGCGGTCACCTTAGTGTCATGGCAATACAATCGATGAATGAGGAAAGAGAATTGTCGAGGGTTGGCTCTACAACATCTCAAAGCTACTACACTACAAAGGTTGTTTTCAGAGCGTTGGCTCGTATCCCTTGCAGCTCCCGCCGCGAGATGTAAAATCCTGTCCAAATCCAAACCCAAATCCCATTGATTCGGCGGTTATCGGTGTTCGAGAAGAAGCTCGCTATCACTAACTACCTAACTAACTAACGATGGCCCACTTACTCCCACAGCCTGGCCGCAACGCTAAGACCCTTTCAGGCTGGAGTGTGGGGTTCGTAGTCCATCGCAGTTCCCAGGATTGATTTCACTTACCAGGCTTCGCCAAGGTAGTCCGCCTGCAGTCAAATTAACAGCATCGCGATGTTGCTTATAGGAGATAACTGCATATCGCATCCGGGACTCACGAAATACGTGTGTATGGTCAGCTACATGACTACTCGAGCACATTGTATAGAATGCCAATCGAGCAACCAATGTAACAAGGAGAACTTATCGGCTGAACATGTATGTGGCTTTATCCATCTGAGTCGTGCCTGTCCTGTGCAGGCAGCTACCTTGGATGGTAAGTGCCGTCCCCTATGACGTCGATCTTGCCATTCCTCAAACGTAGGTAGGTATGCTCAAGTCGTACAGCTGTCGCCTGCATTCTTGCCTACCTACTTACATGAGCCATAACTTTTGTTCTCCGAATACTTCTACCTGGATTCTTTGTCTTCGAAACCGCCGTTGATCAATACTGCTGTCTAAGTAGCAGTCAGTAGCCGGCGGCACGTCTCAACTAGACCACGTCTACAAAATGGCCCCCATTCCTGTCTATACCAACAGCCCTATCACTGCAGCGAAGGCTGACGGAATAACACCCAAGACGGCGTCGTCGTCGTCAGATGTCTCATGTAAAACGAACAAAGCATCATCGTCATCGCCTACTTCGGCCTATACGCCATCCACATCCACATCCACATCCACACACACATCCACATATGCTGCTGCTCAACCCGGCGCTGCACCATCGCTCCCTGTCCCTACTGGACCGGCTCTCGCTCAACCCTACTCTGCAGTGCAGCCGACTCCTACGACGTCTATAGCAAGTGCCAGCCCAGCACTACCACAGCCGGGATCCGTCCCTGTCAGCAGCCTTCCACCCCCACCCAAGGCTGGTGAGAGATACCAACTTCCTGTCCAGACGCCAGCTCCTCCTGCCGCCACGATCCGCTATCCTCATCAGATGGCTATCCCCGCCCCCACTGCGCCTCAGCCATCACAGCAACGGGGCACCTCTACAACAGCAATGGCGTCATCATCGCCTCATGGTACTCGGACGCCCTTTACTACGACGAGCATCGATGGCGATGGTGCACCGAATTTTGCCCACCCAGCAGGCTACCAGCAGAACGCCAATGCTTCCGAGCCTGACCGATATCAGAGATCAGCCATGGAACAGCGGAAACTAGACGACGATGAATCCAGCATTTGGGGTGCTGCCAAAAAGTTGGCACAGCAAACAGGTGAGCGGCTTGCCGCCGCCGAGAGCGAAGTATGGAAGAAGATAAATAAAGATTAGGATAGGTACTTCCACCCGCCTTGGAAGTAAAACACGGCATTCACGCCTATCGCGTTATCCTATCCCGGGTAGTCTCTGATACCAGAATATAGTATCATCGCACAGCTGATAGGTCGGAAGGTCGGGAGGTGTGGTAGGACTCAGCTCCGTTCTATTTGTGACAATCCTGGGTATGATGCGGAGGATTTGGCCTAATGAAGCGCGTGAGCCTGGCTGCTATATTGACCAAGCATCCTATCCCGCGCATTGCAGCTTCGATTCTTAGTAATGGCAACTTATGGGAAACAGCAAGCGACCCAATTCCAGTTGCAGATAAAACAAACCAGAACAACCAATTGCCACGTGATCGATTTAGTCTATCCCGCTAATCTGCAGAATCTCCCATTGTCTCGTTCTCACATTACGCGCAAACGACCTAACATAAGGTCTACTTGTTGCGGGTAAGATATTCTGCTGCCATCTCACCACCATTGGTCCGAGATCTGCATAAAAGATTCGATCTATGATTGGATACGGGCTTGAGTACATGCGGGTAAAGGAGAGAGCATTAAATAATTTCCCAAAGAGGTTCAAGATGTTATGCAAGGAGCGGTCGGTACCCAGCAGCCTCGTTTGAAACCAAGAGCTCGGCAGATCCACAGAACAATCCTCGAAGTCGTGGAAGTTTTTTCCCCCGGAGTTAGTAGCAATCTATCGCACGTCAAGCTGATGTGCATTCGGCTAACAGCAACATTAGCCCTGCTCCGTCCTCCGGGACCGATCACAGTTGGAGGGCGATAGGTTGATCAGCCTTTCTATCCTCTTTCCCTTTAAGTCGCAGCGTCCATCAAAGGAAGCTAGAGGTGCCTTTTCCGGTATGTGTATCTTGTTTCCAAGCAAAATGTGGACGCGGCTTGTCGGCCGAATAGGATACAGTCGCGTGTCACTAACGGGGCTCCTTCACATACATTACGCGGCCCGAAAGGCTTAATATCTGGCTTTATGGGTTCTAAGATCTATGATATGCAGGTACTATGATCTTAGAGGCCTCCCATCTTACCCATTGGCAGCCTCTCTGCCGCTCTCAACTCTGGATAAGAGGAGTGATGGCCCAACTCTGCAAAAACTTGCGACTATGGTGTGTGGGTATCTGATGCCTCGTTATACAAAGGGACCGTTGTCATATAACAGCACACTAGCAGCCTGTGTAGGCCAATAGCCTGAGCGAAGTGGTGTACCCGCCAGACCTAATTGTGTTCTCTAAACTGAACGAGTCGTGTTGCAATACTTATGTTGTAAATGTTCTATTGCGTTCTAGGCGCGTACTGCACAGACCGACAGGCTTGAACTATCGAGACTAGGTATTGTTGCATTAACATACACGTTTACCTACTGTCACCCACATACAACTGCCGAATAGACGTATAGTGAGTCGATCCCGGCCAGGCATCTGAATACCAACAACTACCCAAACTGGGGTATAAGCCCGAAGGGCCGGACCCCCTCTGGATAGAAATAGAAACAACAAGCACGCACCATGGTAGGATGACATTAAAAGGCAGGCTTAGACGAATTACATGCTAACGACGTTTGATGTAACGGCCTTCAATGTAGCGAGAGAATTACTTACAGCAGCCTGGTTAGGTACGGCTAACTTCCAAGGGAAATATCTCGTCTCTGTTGAGTACGAACTAGTTGTATGTGCTAACGTACCACTAAGGCAGAGCGCGATGTTTGAATGAAATATTTATCGTACCATGTGTCTTCTAGCGACGGGACATCACTGGCATTTCCAAGCTACCTTACCTCCCTAAGGACTTACATGAAAGTAAGAGACTCCACCGGTTTGTTACGGGACCCATCCCATTGTAACCGTAAAGTTGTCCTAAGAGGTTTATAACGGCGACGAGAGGAGTTGTGTGTAATGGATTAAATGAAACTGCATCCACCTTCTACACTAAGTCCAAAATTCAATAGTTTGCGGGTGCAGGATTTGTTTCCACATACCGTAGATATAGCACTGTACATATTGATTCATGGATGAATCTATTCCCCAGTAACAACTTTGAAGTGAATTATTCACCTAACATAGATGCCATACAAAGGTTGGGGACTGGTAAAACTCACCCCCTTCAGGTATCTTTTCGACAGGGGGAGTTGTAGCTAAACCGCCTATGGTAAAGCTCTGCTGGTACGTGCACGCAAAACGTATCTCGCCTTTAGGTACTTCGATAAAATGTCCCCCTGCGATAGCCCTGTCTGATAGCCTTGTCTAGCGCGGGTACTCAACGGGGTGGGTTTTACAAGGGGGGTAACCAGTAGTGACAAGATAGCTAACAAGTACGGCGGTAACTCACTTGCAGACCAGAGGGGAGACAGCCAAGGTCTTGGCGAGCCAACCAAGAGATGAAGCTGGACCTGCCGATAAACCCCAGACAGGGATTAGGTCTGTAACAAAATCTGAGACAGGCTGCTGCAAGGGGTTCACCACACTAACGCCGGGGGCCCAATGGCAATGCAGAGTTGACCCACACCGTCCCACCACCCTAAATTCCAGGTTCACAACGTCAAACGCACTCCGCTAGACACGAGACGATGGAATTCGCACACACTTACTCACTCACTCACTCACACACACACCTAGAATCGAAGCTCTGCAACCCGCGAATCCTCGCTCATCTCCATCTGGGTGAAGGGTGATTGGTTACCTATGGCAATGGACAAGCACCGCGAGAGGACATATTCCCCGGCCCTATCACGGCCAACCTGGAGTCCAGAGCCCAGATCGCACTGCCTCTTGATGATACCCTCCTCAGATGGTGCAGCGCCCAAGTTTCATCTGAACGCCTGGCTGGCACCATCTCGCCGTGCTAGAGGTCGCGTCAGCGTCTCTCGGTCTTCTCTTGCAGCTTACTTCAATTCCACAGCCTATCGATCCTTTTGCTTATTGGCTATACCGATCTATATACGGAGTTGCTTCCCACCCGATAGGATGCAAGGCCTTTTACCCTAACAAGACAAGAGCAAACTGCGCAACATGGAATCATCTGAACGAAACATCCATTCCATCTGCCCTCAGCCTCGTTTAGAATAACATCGCTGTTTCATTCTAGAAGGCGAATGCTTACCCTGGTGCCACCAGCCTCATGGTCCGGTTTAATCATTGCATGCATGTATCCTGATATATATTTGTAACGCACCTGTCTGCGCTACATCTTGATTCCTCCCGATTGGTAATAGTCCGCCGTTTCCATCGAGTTCGAAGTAGCATCGCTTAATCTGGGAAACATCTTCCAAATATGTTTAGAACTAGATCTGGCTCTCTACGCCCTAATACTATTACGTACAGGTTAAGCATCCGCGAGGCTAGTAGGGTGAACACATACTGTAATGTAGGTCGAACTTCAAGCGGCAGAGACTATGTCAGAGATCGCGTAGTCAGACAAATGATCCGTGATCTCCACAGCTACGATAGACGACACTTTACAGCTCGCTCGATGGCTCGCACATCTTGTGCTGTCATACTGGCAAGTCCAGGACATGTTTCCGAGTTGCCCCTCGCAGTGCAAGACGCCATGTTGCGCATTCTAGTCGCTGGGCTTCTCCAGATCGACGTATCCGACCGACCAGGCGTCGTGACAGTGTCATACACGCACTCAACACTCGAATGAAGTGTCTCGCTTGAGCGTCCTCGTCCCGATTCTTGTTCTGTTCTGTTCATGGCTAGGAATCATGGACCATCGATGAACCGGATTCCTTCAGAGTAGGAACATGGTTACATTCCGCTCACAATTCACAATTGCGCTACGGCTCAATACTGGTAGTCTTGCGGTCCTTGTATCAATTTGCCCCATCCAAGCTGCATACAAGCCACCCCCTCCAAATCACCTTTTCCCCATGACCCTCTGCTCGCAGCACGGTTCTTTTAGTGAGGCTCATATCATCTTTCTCGGTCTTGGCAGCCATTACTCAGTCTTCTGTGATGCTTCTTCTGCCCTATATCAAATATGTTGTGTCCTGTTATATCCCAACCCTGGCCCGCCTATTCCAAAAGAATGCACCTTTCGTGGGTCTTCAACTGGGGCACTCCCTGGCATCCCGTCGGTTTCTAACTGCATTCCCCATCTAACGGGTGATTTGATCCCTCCGTCGCTCCCCCATATCTCCCTAGCACTACAACTGTTAAGCTGCTCCGAGGCTCGATGGGAACACATCATCGACGGCTAGATGTAACCTTCCCAACCCTGTACCAAAATCCCCGTAGCCCTCGCTGCACCCTGTTCACTGCCCTGTCGATGTCCATTTTCAAGGAGCCAAGCAGCACCTCGTACACCGATCTCTCTCCTAAGTCTCTAGATGTGCCTAGGTTTGTATCAAAGAACCCGGCTTAGCTCCTACCGGTGTTCCGAACCTGACCGTGCTGAATTTGATCGAGGTGATCCGGGATGATGCCTATATTCGACAAGTACTTCTTTTATACCTCTGGGCGACCTGTGCCGCCCTCCGACCACTACCTGTTCTTTTACTCCTCTTCTCACCTCGCCACTCTCTCCACCTACTATAGACTATGAAGGCATACTACCGCTAGTCACTCCTTTATCTGCCATCTAAAGTAAAGCCTACTATTGCCCCTCCGGTCTATAATATTGGGAGCTGGCTCTCTTCTTACCAAGACGCGCCAGAGTACGTGTACCTGACCCAATCCACCTAACAGGTTGTCGTTCCTTCAAACAACTCATTACGCTCTTTACCTTCGGGAAATACTCTTGACTCCGAATCACTAGCATTGCTCAATCAACTTATACGTTCCCTTCAGCTCTCACATCGTAGAGGCACAACGCTTTCCGCACTATTCCCGTATCCACATACAAGGCGCGCTTCTAATCAACTCCGCACTCTATAAACCTCGCCGGAGATTAATGATTGCTTAACCGCCCATACCACCGCCAACTATTATACCATGTAAGTTAAGTAAAGACTCGACCTGGTGGCATATACAGCTTGAGACGTAAACCAAGGCATGGGACTGTCCATCCCCATCACATCACCCTAGATCTCGGGTCAGACCACGTCGCCGTTCCTCTGCTAATACACATTTCCGTCTCAGTTTCCTCTCAGGAACACACCATCATTCCTTTCGTTACTTGATACTATAAGCCATGGACTCGAATGATGCGCATCTGTAATCTTTATCCATACCTACTACCACTTATTGGCGCTAACCTACTACCAGGCAACAGCAAATGCAATCGTCTGCTCTTGTTTTCAGCCTTGACGAAAAAGTAAGGGTAGACGGACGGCCCTCGAGCTCAACTGCTATGGTCACCATGGCTGGGATGGAAACACCTGCAAAAACAGAGATGTCTACAGGGTCTACTGATGTTTGGACGACTCCTACGTCTCAAGGTTCCCGGCCTAGACCGGCTACTATTTACGAAGGCTTTACGTTTTGCGCTGGCGATGAATTCGGCTCAATGCCATCATGGGAGACTTCATCAGGTCTAACAATGCATACTCCTAGTGACACCATGTCACGCCCCGTCTCAATGCATCAGAATTTTTATCCAGGGCTCACGATGGAAAACAGTGAGTTCAATAAGAATGTTGTAAAATGGCAGCTGACAATGAAAACAGACTCATGGGTATCAAAGCCATGTGAAGACAGCCTCGACGCGCATCATCTCGACACTGATATGACAATTGGTCAGGCGTTTACGACTGACGAGGCGATTCCGATACTGGATCTGCGCTTCCATAATTCTCAAATAGACAACGAAACGCTCAATTTTGAATCCGGAATAAAGCCGCGCCGTATGTCTGGGTCGTCCTTTACCATGTCCACTACTGGTCTCTCCGACATACCTTCATACGATGATTTCTCTGCTGCATTATCCGAGGCGCCATCCTTCTCATCGGACTACCCGCCGCCTTCGAACAGGAACTCGCTCATGTCCTCCACCCAGCTGTCTCCCGTCGCATCTCCTCGCATGACACCACAAAGCCGTTCGGAGCTTGTTCGCGCACAAAGTCGCGGTCGTGGTGCGTCTCCTTCTCCACGGCCAGGTATGAGATCGGCTCCGTACAATGTGGATAATAGCTCGCGGAATAAGAGGTGGTCTACCGGGTCTTATGGTACTACTCCCAATCGAAGGCCTTCGCCTTTCGTTTATCATCACACTCATGACGCCTTTGGGGCACGAATGCCCTCACATCATTCGCCAACGATCTCTAACAATCCACTACCATTAAACTTTGGAAATCTACAAGCTATGCAGCAATATCCATTCCTCGTATCGAACCCTCCGGGCTTTCGGAACGGTATGATTCTGCCGAGCCAGTTACCACCTCATTTACCATCGAATGGATTTCATCCGGAGCCACACTACGAGACCCCGCCTCCATTAATGTCGCATGGATTATTCAGGATGCTGTCAAGCAATGCTGACCCGCATTCGCTACATGGTCATTATACAGATCTTTCGGACCCGCCGGATTTGTATTCTTCTCTGCAAGAAGAACAAATTCCGCCCCCGCCTGAGGACATGAATCCTTCCGATCCTGATTTGGTACCTCACGAACAAGAGCTGCGGTTTGAAGGAGACTTGTACACTCCTAGATGGGTTCGTGGACACGGAAATAAGCGAGAGGGCTGGTGTGGTATTTGCAAACCAGGCCGATGGCTTGTGTTGAAAAATTCGGCATTTTGGTACGACAAAAGCTTCACCCATGGCATAAGTGCAGCGACGGGGAACCCTTTCCAGGAACCGCAAGAAACTCGTCGAATGGACGGTAGCCCGGATGTTTGGGAAGGGCTATGCGGAAGTTGCAATGATTGGATTGCTTTGGTCAGCAGTAAGAAGAAGGGCACAACATGGTTTCGACACGCTTACAAGGTCAGCAAGAATAGCCAAGGTAACCACATGTATTGTTCCATACTGACTCCTACAGTGCCACACACATCCGAAAATCAAAGACGCTCCTAAGAGACGCCGCGAGAGTAGTCACTCCAGGGCTCTAGCCGCTACGCAGATCACTAAGCCTCGGGTTGAGCAGCAGCGCCCAGTGACTCCCCAACATACGTCCGGCTCCATGTCTATGGCTACTACTCCCACACCAGCATCGGTGCTTCCTATTGTCCAGCATTCAATCCCTCGACAGGAGGAGAAGACGTCGTCTCAGAAGGCGTTTCTAATCCCCGACGCGAACAACATGATCTAGGGAACGACATGCTCAGTTTCTGGCAGAAAGCTGAGTTTTCGAAAGAAATGACTAACATTTAACCTTTGACGCAAATGCTGCACGTGTCATGATACTTCTCATAGACTGATATCCGGATGAAAACGAAATGAAATATAGACTGGTACGGGGTGTTTACGATCTGTTTAATAGCGAACCGGCTACACCGGTATCTTACTCTCTTTATTATTTTATACCACACGCGATGACTATTCCGGAAAATATACGCAATCCGCTATTTTTCGCCACATCTCACATTCTCACACGCAACGGAACTGGACGGGGGGAGGTGGATCTACGATTACCATGCCCCTATTCGGAACACAAGCGAGAAATAAACGACACAAACGAATCACTTCATTTTATACATGTCTCAAGAGTTTGGCACTAGCTCTGGACGCTCTACACCTGTCGAACTTTTCTCCCCCGACATTACCTCAATCTCCTATTCACTGTTCATATGCAATTATACAAAAACGACACTTATTATTTTCCTTTGAATCTTTCCTAGATAGCTTAATTGTAGATAGTTCTCAATTACCTGATACCCTCTGGTCGTGGTTATGTGGAAGTCAATTGATGGTGCAGAAAGAACAGACGAAGGGGCGCACGTGATTCTTCTGGGATTATTCTTTCTTTGTTTCTTTGCACATAGAGGACGGGTATGGGTCGATTGAGGGGAACTGGTATAACATAACGGTCCTGCTGGGCAGTATGAAAAGTATTCAACAAGTTGATCTTGGTCATGAAAGGCTCCTTTTTCTTATCTATATATACTAGGCGACATATGTATGTGAGAAACGATGATATCCTCGTATCGTGCCCCGTGGAGTTCACCTGGCGCCGATACTAACTGCTAGATGCAGTGAAATTATTCTGTTCAAATTTGGGACTTTTCCCCAGAATTCTGCTTAGTGAGATGCGGCACGTCTCTAGTTTGTGAGCGTGAAGACTTGTGCACATTGGCTTATATCTCGAGGGAGCGGCACGGCGTAGAGAAAAGCGACGTATGTAATGAGAAGATGATGTACGCGTTGGCTGGCAACACATAAGACGCACGAAACTCAACACTTGCGTGGAAGGATATCGGCACTTCGTACTGCTTCGCATCTACTTGCACTGTAATTATCACCGAGACATATGACCAAAGAGAAAATCAAGTTCTCAGGTGGCGTCCAATACTGGTTCAGCTGCGCCCTACACTCACATTACTCCAAGCTAAAGGGCGACAGCTATCTGCCTATTGAAAGGACCCCGCGTACTGCACGGATAACAAGTAGCTTAGTCCTGCGGCATATTGAGGGCGTCCATGGGTGGTGAGCAGTTCACTCCCTATCTTTCTTAATCCATTACCTGATTCCGTTTGAGAAAATTGGGATAGCCTGCTATCTTCTATGAACAGCGACCACTCTAGATACATGCTGAGCTACCCCCACGAGACGCAATGTGACTGGGCGGCGGCTGTCACAGGTAGTATGACAGTACTCAGCATTGGCTTGCTGGCTTGCTTTCCAATATCCCTCTATAGCGGGTCACCTCTACTCGCTCGACTTACACGACACTAACGGACCGTCTACCTACCTGCCGAAGGGGGAGACCAGGGAATAGAGCGCGAATTCTCCGAAATCTAAGAATACATACCCTGCCCAGCTACCCGAGCAAACACAGCCTAGTCAGCACTACTGGGTCTCTCACACAGGGGGATACCCGGTCCCTCGGGCTGGGCCGGGATGTCGCTGCGTCACGTCGATCTCTGGTTAGGCTGGGGGATCCCTTCTTTCCTGGCTGCCAGCTGGCTGCGAGTCATGGGTTTCGTGGCTCGAGGCTGTAAAACGGTTTCGCCCCAGTAATGGTTGAGATGCGACTGGTTGATAGCAATGGGGACTAACACAGATGGGAGAAGACGAGTGTAGCAGGGCGGTATCCGTTCAATGCCCTAAACAGAAGGAGAGGGGCGTGAGATGAGATGCGCACAGATATTCCGCCCTTCTTCTCTCTTGTGAATGGACTGCCTGTTGCATTGGATGTGTCCCTTTGGAGTCACTCATTTGTAACTTACTCGTGTTGCTCTGGGATGAGAGATTCTCGCCTAAAGGATGGTAAGATGGTGCCTTGCTATGGCTTGAAGCTTACTTGTGATGAAATCTGGAAACGACCATTCAACCCTTGAACCATGACGCTGTCGGCATGCTTGAAAATCTTGCGATGAGCACATTTTGGTATCGAATGGGGGAGAAAGCTACACAGACAGACACATCGGGTCTGACCTTCCTTATGAGTATTAGGATGGACCGCTCCCCTGGGCTAGAATCCTTCCTCAAAAGAAAATGGTTCCAAGCGGACGGGTACGACAGTAACCTCAGATATTCACTTGCACCGAAAATGTAGGTATATTATAGTACATCCCATATTGTTGGCGATATTATACTTCAGTCTAGACTTGGCACACACCCGCAAGCCACGTGCCCGACCGGTCCATCGATCAACTTGGTCATTATATTACCAAGTATTGGTAGATTGTCTCTCTGGATCCTCTGGTGGCGAGCGCTCGGCGGCCAAACTTGCCCGTCTTGAGTAGGACGAGGCTTATCGTGTCGAAGTGTGGTGATGCGAGGTTTTCGACGGGTGGGTGACATGCATGTCTTGGCTGTTTCATCGACGCAGATGGTTTGTGGGAGAAGGTGAAAGTGGGTTAATGTTTGGAGAAAAGTTGTTTCAGGATAACTACAGGCTATTCTTAGCTACGGCTTGGGGAATACCACGGGGGATATCACGGTGTATGATTTGTTACTGTTGGACTGTGCGTATCGTTGCGCTGTACGTAGCTTACATTTAGAAATCTACACATGCTTATTTTCTACGAGCAGCTTCGGGACCGTTAATGAGGCCCCGAGCGATGATTTGGTTATCGAAATACTTCTAAATGGATAGATGGCTGGGTGGCGTATATGAGAGATGATAGTGTCTCCAGGTGGCTAAAAGTAACGTAGGACATGACTGTTAATGATTTGCCAAATGGCTTGCTACAATTCAATGATTAGCGCAGTAGTCTTGGTTTTGTAATATGACCAAAAACTAATCACAAGCTGCGAGTAGAAACGAATCCAGTTTTGGTATTGTGCTAGAGTGGCTGATTGTACCGACTCTTCGGGCATTTAATATGAAAATATCAAGTCAATGTAACGAACTTTTGAAACGGGTATAGCTCTTGAATCTATCATCCAAGAGAACGACGAGAACTAAATCACTTGCATCCATCTTATCTGCGAAGCAGAAGAACCGGCCTATTACTTTATATCTCAGCCATAAGCCTGTGAGTCGCTCACATGTCTTCGAGGGGGAAAACAAGGGTTGGAAGACTCTCTTAGCAAAGAAAACAGCTATAGATCAAGCCTCCTCTACGCCGCTCGAATTATGTACCAAAGCGGCGCAATCGACTTATCTGGCCATCTAACGAAGATGGCTGTAAAGATGACGCTTGACGGCGTAATAACGAGGATAAATCTCGCCACTTCATCCAAAATTTAGCGTAACGACCACACTAATGAGCCAACGAAGATAGCGGGATGATGTGAGTGGGACTACATACTTAGTCTATGCTGTGGCATGCTTTTTTGAAGACAACCTAAATATGCTTGCTCGCTTATCTGTTGCTATGTTCGGTCGCGAGGCCAGTTCCATGACTACCCCAAGCCTTGGGAGATGAGTTTCATCCCTGTATAATGGATATTGCTTGGAGGGTAGGTACTACATTACGGTGTTTTCGGCTTATTCCCATTCTTCCTTTAGAGAAGGAAATTATAGAAAATGCGTGAATAATACAAGATAGAAATTTGCGAAGATTCTAAGTCCAGTTGACTCCATGATTATTGGTCACTTGTTGCTATCCATTAAGTTTCATGTTTTGTAATAACCGATCCTTTAGCATGATATATCCTTAGGTATACTTTTTTCTCTTCCTCTTGTCAGATTGAGTCTTTAGCAACATCCCTTAAGGCTTTCCCCTCAAAACCCTGCTGTTGTTCGTGTCGCAATAAAGCGAGGGGAAGTCTTTTCCATGGCTAAGAAGCTTTTCAAGGCATATTGCTAATTTGTCGTGCAATGATTTATTGAGATGGTTTATGTTTTGATTGTTCGGCTAGAAAGTGGGGATTCTTCCGCATCTACTTGAACCTTAACCTGTGTTTCAGCCAAAAGAACATTCTTTGTTGACACCCAGAGAGAAAGGGGAAGATCAGCTCTCGCCTACCAGCCCATAATAGCTCTTCTGCTACAATAACCCTTCTGAATATCCGTGAAATGGCTGGCTCGAATTAGGCACTTGGGAACGCTGACTGGCTTCGAAAAAGATAGCCGATGATCGGTATCATAATATGACACAGCTTACCAGGAAATAAATATTTGTTAAAATAGCGCGTATATACTGCAATAATAGCCCGATCGTTTAACGGGCGCGTTCGTTTTTCGAACAATATTACATTGACCCAGTGTTTTAAGAGCCATTCTTGTGTTGATGTAATTATCAAGCTTAGCGTTGGGCGCCCTGATTTCTAAAACCATCTCCGTGAGGTTTATCTAACTACATATAAGGAGTTTCTTTGTACAAGTTTGAGAGCCTGTGTTGTGCCTTATGCCTTGTGACACTTAGTACACTTATATGAACCTTTAGTAACGCCACAGGGCGACTATTCAGTGCGTCTCAATGACTTTTGATGAATCACACCTTTTTATTTTGAGTTTCCTGTTGCCATGGCCCTATTTCACACTCTAATCATCGTATTGTAAGGACTATTGGTGTGCTCGGTCTGATTGCCCCATCCCTAATTATTACATCGTGTTGGTGGTCATCTAACTACCCTTTCCACCAAATCGAAGTGTCTGGCACAAAGAACTGCTTCGGTTCTTGGCCATTAATTTTCATTGCGGTATCACCTCTCTCCTGAGCTTCGTCTTCTGCTAGCGCAATGGCAATATGAAATGCGTTCTGGATCTGTCTGCTATTCTATCGTCCGCGTAATTCTCTTTCTTGGTAATGATTCGACGCGAACTTTAGGATCTCCTCTTTTTTCTTTCTCAACGTACCCTTTTGCAGAGTTTCGTACGCTGCAGATTGTGCTTGAAGATTTCCAACGTTGAATTTTCGTGTAAGGCCGGGTAATATAAAGTCATGTGAACTCGGGACTTGAACGCTTCGTCTACCAATCCAACTCGTTTTGTTGTAAGGAAGAGAATGCCTTAGTAGGATTCTAAAACGCGTAGAAAGACTGCCAGTCTCCTGCGTCAAAATACATCAATAGAGAGGATTGATTATGAGCTTACCAGAAACCAGATTCTTGTGCTTAACGTTATTCCCCGTGGCCACCAGGAAAATATCTGCCTGTTCTCTTGCAAGCATACTGTCAGAAAGCACTTCCCCTACGTAATTCACTCAGTAATAAGATACATTTCCATTCCTGCGCTTGAATGAAGATGCATTTAATTCGAGTCTCGACTTCCTCGGAGGCAATCCCAAGGTCACCGCAAGTGGTGTGGTACAATGGCTGTTTATAGAAGCCGGTCACGCATTCTACGTATGATGTGAGTACCAATATTCACTTAGGGAGGCCTTATTGAACATACCAGCCGTTGAGGTCTTTCCAACACCAGGCGCCCCGCAGAGTAGAATGATAAGACCTTTTCCTGTAGGACAAGAAATTAGTTTTATGAAAAACATTATCGAAGGCTTTGACATACCCTTTCTGCACACAACATCTGCTCGGATATTCTTATTTGTATCAGGTCTTGTTTGAATATGGTAGTGCGCCTGTATCAGGGAATGTATCATGTTCTTATAGCCCCTAGGCAATACGAGCGAGGGCCATCCATCGAACTGTTCCACTTTCTTGACATGTTTAATATCAACTACGGCTAAATAGTCGGTTAGACCATCATTGAACCAAAAGCTCACTGTCGATAATGACTTTGCCCATTTGCAGTCCTTTAGAACGAAAGCAGGTAGTCTATGAGGAAGAAGGATCAAGTCCTCTTTCGGGATTTGGCTTGGGTCGTCAGTGAGGTCGCGAACTTCTTTGGTCAGTAATATCTTATCCGTGATAAGATCTTTAATACTTCTACTGTCCACGTTGTGATCATCAAAAACGTGGTCATTTCAACAACAGTTAGCATTACTACAGCCGCCGACTGACACCATTCTTACTTCTGCTCTATTCGCATCAGGAGTGCCACGTAGAATAAAGTCTACTTTAAAGTCCCAATCTTTGTCCTTGTCTTGGCTATTCCACGGCTAGAGGTATGACAATGGAAAGATGTGACACCAAATGAGGTTTTGATCTAATACAACTTGTGAAGCATAACCGGTCCGTTGTTGGACCTAAAGGAGAATACAAGAGAATGTGACTATAATTAGGAGGCGAGACAAGTCACCCTTAGCTTACGTATTTGCATATGGGTAGTGTGGTTGCCAGTGAGATTTTGGTGTAAACTTGTGAGGTAGCTACTTACCACAATTCATAATAATACAACATATCATAGCAGCCAAAATGAGCGGACTAGCAGCAAACAATAAGCAACCTGTCTATATTCCTGTTAGATGATCTGATCCGTCTAGATGTTACCTACTCGTACTTTTAATAACGGGCAGCTGGTAACATAAGTAAGAGATTTCGAACACGGCGCATCGTTGAGCCGGTAGGTCGTATCTTGGCGAACTAGACTATACCTGAAGAAAGTTTATCTGACGCCTGAGTCTCAGTCTAACTTTTCTTCGCAAATGATGCCAGTTCGCAGTTTCTCGTTGTTACAATGTAGCTCATAAGATTTACCCTGGAAGCAACTTACAGCGACATCTGCCGCACTATTCGCATCATGCATGGTAATTGATTTCTAAGAGTAAATTACGTCTGAAATGAAATACTTAACAGAAAATCTTCATGCAGTACTAAAGGTGAGTGGAGATTTTACTATATGACAGAGTCCCAGGGCCCTGGCCGCTGTCTTCAGAAAATACTACAGAAGACGTTCTTCTAATACTTATTTCTCTGTCAAGGTTGAAGAATGACTACTAGTCCGTTGTTATTGAAAAGCATTTGGTTTTCTATAACTACGGACGTCTAGAAAATGTGGACAGAAAATCTCAGGAACTTCCAGATCCTCATGAGCCGACTCTCATCTTCCTCCTTTCGCCCAGCTCTTCTTGTAAGTTGCCCTTGCTTTTTTAGAATATGTAGCGGACCGGGGCGAGGCCTGCCTATAGAAATATAATAGATCAGGTTAGGTGGGCTGGTTCGCTTACTTTGACCTGTACAGACCTGTACATATTAGTTTACAAATATTGAGCATACCAAAGCCTTGCAGGTTCTCCGTCACAACATATCCTCTCTAGCTAGTTCATATATTTTTTCATTACAAAGAGCTAGATCTTGTCTGTCCGAGCGAATAACATGTTCTACGTTGTCTCAACGCAGAATCTTGGATTTCTCTTTATTAACACGTTACCCACGGTTTACAATAGGCACTACTATCATATTTAGCAGTACCACTGCACCTCGTCGTCCTTGCTAAGATTATTAGGATCGAATGGTCTTTTAATTACTCAAACGAGCAGCATATTTATTTTGGCTAGGCCGTACCTAACATGGACCTTACAGTTGCTATGTTGCATCTCGATACTCAAATCCTCCACAGTCAGACTTGCTCTTTAGTAATCAATGCCGCGAGCGTTGCCGGACTAGTATTCGTAGTTAAGACTAAGAATAGTTGTCCCATATAAGTACTTTTCCCACTTTTGACTTAACTTTGGTCCCGTGACTAATATTAAAGCAATGTCATCCATAAACACGACACAACACGTTGACTGCTACCTTAAGCTGGCTTCATCTTTATTCATCTATGAGGCCACTGATTGAGTGGCTTCGCATTTGGCGATTTTAGCCATTGCTGCGTTTGTAAGTTTGCACTACAGAAAGGAACTGAACATCAGTAATCACAATGTTTCATCTTTTGTATCGAGTGCTCTGCTGACTGATTGTGGCGATATGGCCGATTCTACCTTCTTGTTATCATCGCAAGCGCTCCGTTTTGCTATCGGCGCCTCAACTCCACTGGAGTATCTGGGCCCGTCATGACGAGATTTTACCACAAATAAAAATGCCCTTCCCTTTGAGGTTAGGTACTTTTCGGCCCAACCGCCGGGGACTTCATGCAGGAGTAGCACTTGCAACTTCGGGGGTCGGCAACTGACTCTATCATACAGCAAAAATCAGACCAGCAATCGTTAACATGTCTTTGAGCCCCTGCATCAATGATCTTGATTCCGATGGTTACCGTCCACTGCAAGATAACGAGATTCGTATTCTTCGTATGAGCCGACAAGATGACAAAAAGGACCACGCAAGCCGCGGAGGGGAACATATGCCTTTCTGCCTATCGTTAGAAAGGGTTTCTCTTGTCCACGACGCTCTTCCCTCATTCACTGCGCTCTCGTATGCCTGGGGCGACGAAGAAGCTACTGTACCACTTAAGGTCTCTGAAATGCAACTCACCGTAACCAGGAATTTATATACCATCTTAGAGACCCTTAATTCCCACGACCCCCCGCAACGCCTTTGGATCGACGCTTTATGTATTAATCAACACGATGTTTCAGAACGTGCGATACAAGTGAGACTTATGGGGAGCGTTTACCGTCGAGCATCATTAGTCCTCGTGTTTCTGTCTCCAGTGTCGGCACCTTTTGATATCGGCATGTCCTTCCTGGAGAGAGCTGCGACTCATGTAGATGAGCACTACGAGCCGAGTCTATCGCCCCATATGGCGATTGACGGCCTAACTCTCCACTCCGAAGCTCTGCGAGACTCTCTTATTGGGTTCTTTGGTACGGCATGGTGGACTCGGGTATGGACGGTTCAGGAGTTTGCCTTAGCCCAAAGAGTCTTATTCCAATGTGGTATGTGTAAAAACCTCCCATGCCTGTTCCCTTACCCCCTTTGTTTCGTATGTTCTAGCAAGTTCTATGACGTAGGACTTCGATATCACGACTGATATGTGTTTATACACGCATACTAGGCAAGAGAACAATTGACCGCGTTATTGTTGGCAGAGCTTTCGAGACTCTGCGTGATCACGAGAGGGATTGCTGCTGGGCGTCTCTGCGAGTCGCGGATACCTACGCCCGAGGTTACCTGGATATGCCTAGTTCTGTCAACGGTGGGTTGTCGATATTCAGTGCGGTACTACGATATGACCAAATTCACACGATGATCACTCCCGATGATCCCCGAGGCTTCGACTTTGTCGAACTGATGACAAATTTCCGACCACGATTATGTTCAGACCCTTGCGATCGAATATATGGAATGCTGGGATTAAAATTGAAAGACGAGCAAATACGCAACTTAATCCAGACCCATCACTATACTTCAGCCGCGATCCTATTCCAGGATGTGGCGATGATCATAGTTGAAAAATCAGGGACTCTTGATATCCTCAGTCATGTTCTGCCACCCTCTGTCGCGGAGCCGACAGTACAGGACCTACCTAGTTGGGTGCCAGACTGGAACGCCAGATTGGACGTATCATTCCATCTGACCTATTCGGACCGAACAAGCAGATTAGATATATCTGATACCTCCGCACACCTAAAACCGAGGTGGGCACTCACAAGTACAAGAAAAATTGCTACCGTAGCGAGTTTTATGGGTAAAATCGTCGCCGATGCTCCTGGTTACCCTAGAGATACTTCGGCACTTTCCGGCAAACTCTTGCTAGACGAGTGGGTAAGAGTTGCTGGCATGGAGACCGAAACCGATCATGATCAAAAAAGATGGGAGGTAGGTGAAACAAAATGGGAAAGAGAGCAAGAATTTTCAGTCTTAGTATCTGGTAATTTGGTGTTGAAGAGATGGACCGAACATCCGGCTGAATCGTCGTATCTGAAAGCGTATCAAATGTGGTGTGCTTGGTTTACTTCTGAGGAACCGACCTCCCTCTCAACAAGTATGAGGAGTGACGTTCGAGAGTTTGATGAATTTGTTCGATCCAACACGCTTGGTAGGCGGCTCTTTCGGACAGACAGCGGATGGATAGGCTTTGGGCCTGAGTCTCTGCAGGTTTCTGACTTGTTAGCTATAATGCCTGGAGGTAAGGTTCCCTACATTTTGAGACCATCATCTACGGGCAGTGGCCAAGACTATATTTTCTTGGGTGATGCGTATGCGCAAGAAGCTGAAGGTGGCCAAATAATGGACTTGTCGTCAATAGAGAGTGTGCCTAAGCTGACTGAAATTGAGCTGAGATGAGCTTAATCATTATGGCAACCAGAATGAATGTGTAAGGCACTTCCTAACCTAAGGTAACAGCGACAAGGATGACCCACTAGACAGAGGTGCAGTGTACTTAACGTAACTACTACCCTTTTGGCCACGATACCCATTTGGCCACCCTCCTTTATCCCATATAACACCATACAAAACTACGATTTCTAGCAGCATAATAATACAACCACAATATAAGATATAAAGCTTCTAAATTAATACGATATATATAAAGATATATTAATGCTAGAAATAAAATTGAAAAAAATTAAACTTTAAACGTAAAAAAGAAAAAAAAGATATTTATTAAACGATAGTAGATTTAAACAGTATATAAGTATAATTATTTTTATCTTTTTAACGCCGCATGTTATGCTTGTATAATTTCGATATTCGGTATTGCTCGGTCGTTATATATATCGTTTCGAAGGCTCGATTTTTTATTTCGTATTGCGGCGACGTTGTTGTTGTTGGATAAAAGTTGTAATATGTGATGTAAAGGGGGTGGCCAGAAGGGTAGCGTGGCCAAAAGGGTAGTAGTTACGTTAGTGCAGATATGGAAATCTGGGGTAGGGTTTCTCTGCCTCTTGGTTGGTCAACAGGGGCTGGTGCCTCTGCTCAAGGCTAAAGCTAATCAAGGTTCCCTAATCTAGGTACCTAATCTTGTGAATGATCGCAGCACTCACTGCCAAAACATTAACACTTCACGTCACCTACAAACACAGAATTACCAGAAGAGCACAAACAGCAACCAACACCACCATGGCGCCATCGCCAAACGTAGACCACAACACGCTCGAGCGTAAGCTTCAAGCCTTCTCACCTAACCACCTCGAACCCGAGCCGAGCTAACGCCCAAGCACAGAGCAGCTCAAAGACACGATCCAATCGCTGCACAACATCATGGTGCAAGTGACAGCCTACGACAGCACGACGACCTCGAACTCGTCGCCGTCCTCGCGCGCCTCCCGCGACGTGCTCGCCGCCGAGCTGACGGCCCTGTCGCGCTCGCTCCAGACGGTCCACCGCACGGCCACGACGCGCACCCTGCCGCAGGTCCCGCCCGAGCTGGTGCAGTACGTCGACGGCGGCCGCAACCCGGACGTCTACACCCGCGAGTTCGTCGAGCTGGTCCGTAGGGGGAACCAGCTCATGCGTGGTAAGCAGAGCGCCTTCGCCAGCTTCCGCGACGTCCTCGCCGGCGAGATCGAGAGCGCTATGCCCGAGCTCCGCGACGATGCCGCCAGGGTTGTGGCTGCTACGGGCGGTCGCGCTGTTAGTGCCACCGCTGGGGCGGAGAATGCAAATAAGACTAGAGGGACTAGGACGTCGTGAGAGATGGGCATAGATCGGCTAGTTGATGATCATACAGCTAGCTTGAGGAAAGGGTATAGTGGCGTTTTATGTTTCAGACATCATGAGTGAGTAGCGTGTACCGACTGCTCATTTCATTGCATGGGACGGCGTTTTGGTTGGCATTTACATGGTTATACCTTATCCAATAAGTAATGGGGTACGGAAAATGGGACAGCGTGCTCACTATATACACTTTTAGGGAAGCTTTTGCCAAAGGAACCAACGTTCATGCCTCTATCCACGAATGGAACCTGGCAAAGCTCTAGAGTAGTGCGAGACTGTGTAGCAACTGCTAGCCGTATCGAGGGATTGTGATAACCAGGCCTAGGTTGTCGACTGCTTGTTAATATGTTATTTTGGACATTTACACCAATTTACACCTATCTTCCTAGCACGGGCCGGCGCCAACATACAAAACCGAACTTCGGGCATCAACTTTTATTTATTGAAGCGGTCATTTACGGCATCACGCCTTTAATATCTCGATCAGCTCCGCGACAATCGCGTCGCCCGTCGCCTTAGTACCCGAATCCCCACCCATATCCTTAGTTCTCAAACCGCCGTCTAGCACGTTTCGGACGGCCTTTTCGATAGCGTCTGCCTCTTTCGGTAACCGCAGAGAATACCTGCACATCATAGCCACCGATAGGATTGTACCAATGGGGTTGGCGATGCCCTTGCCTGAAATGTCGGGTGCCGAGCCTGTTCGCATCTCCAGTTAGCATTATCTTCCATAAACGCTGTTATTATGGATATGAGTACTGACCGTGAATAGGCTCGTAAATGCCATTACAACGATTCTTGCCGTCCGGAATGCCGCTCAGGCTTGCACTGGGGCTGAGACCGATGCTGCCGGGAATAACACTGGCCTCATCGCTGATAATGTCACCAAACAAGTTGCTCGTGACAACTACGCCGTTGAGACCACGGGGGTTCTTGACCATGATCATCGCGGCGCTATCGATCAGTTGGTGATGCAGCTGCAGCTGCGGAAACTCCTTCTGCATGACCTCGGTGACGACCTTGCGCCACAACCGGCTCGTGGCGAGGACATTGGCCTTGTCGAGACTCCAGACGGGGGCGGGCGGGTTGCGGGCGAGAGCCAGGTGCGCAGCCAGACGTGTGATGCGCTCAATCTCAGGGCGCGAGTACGGCTCCGTGTCCAAGGCTGTCCCATCGCCCTCGTCCTCCTTGCGCTCGCCAAAGTAGATGCCGCCCGTCAGCTCGCGGACGATGGTGAAGTCGGTATCCCGGCACACTTCGGCCTTCAGCGGCGAGTACTCGACCAACGACTGCGAGGGGAAGAAGCACGGCCGTAGGTTGCCGTATGTGCCCATCTCCTTGCGCAGCTTCAGGATTCCCTGTTCGGGGCGAACCGCGCCCGTGCCCCATTTCGGCCCGCCGATGGCGCCGAGCAGCACCGCGTCGGCGGCTTTGGCGGCCTCGAGGGCGGCGTCTGTGAGGGGGGTGCTATGGGCATCAATTGAGCACTGTATGATTACGGGACCATTATTAGCTTGAAGGCTGTTTTGTGCACGGCGAGAGGGAAATGAAAACGTAGAATGTGTATACGACGTACACCACCGAGCAAGTGATCTTGTAGGTTAAATTTAACTCCGGCAGAGCTGTTAGATTCCACAGCTTTGAGAACCTGTTTCCCTTTTAGTAAATCTCCTTTAAGGTTGTTAGTGCATCGTGTGAATGTGTGCAGACCTTTACAGCTTCGGCTACAACCTCGGGGCCAGAGTGGTCGCCTCCAAAGACAACAATATTAAATGACGCCATTGTGGTGGACGTATGGGATGTGGAATTTCCAATACTGAATGATAATTGACAGATTATTTCTTCGTTGCTGAAAATAAACAAATAAGTGAATATAAACAAGAGAAATTGATCGCTATTCCACACGAGCAATTTGTATGTATAAAGTATAAAGCTTAAAAATCAATGAATCGAGGGAGAAAAGGAAACTGCTCCGAAGCTGGAGCTGTGAAGCTTGATAAAGACTGCCCCGCGAAGTGAAAGCTCGGTATATTTCACCCCACCATCCGAAATCGGCCGCTGTAGCTATCTCGTCTACGATTATTATTTACTAGACTAGAGCTAGAGCGAAGGGTTCGGGCTGCTGAAATTGGCCAAACATTTGTGATCGACAACTCCATCTTGGTGTTCCGCGTGTTTGTTTGGTGTAACGTTGATCGTTTAATGATTACAACTGCGGCTAGGCGCGTCGATATTCTATATTTGTTCCTAGATTTGTACCACCCTATGCTAACAACAGATGAACCTTGCCTCGCGGGCTTGACTAAGTCTGGTAGAGCATGTTAAATGCACAATTTACCAGACAATTCCGCATGTATCAACCGGCAAACTAAATAATTTACGCATGAGATCAACGCCATCTTATATTCTCCATGTAGATACAAAGTTAGGCCAACTTTTCAGCTCGCGAAAAAAGTTAGTTTCGCGTTTGGGGGTATTGAAAACCCAACCGCTACGTATCCTGTATGTTTCGACAGCTTGCCAAACTCGAATTTGCTGGCCCTTTGTGCTTTACCCGCTCGAGCATCTGTAGTCGGGTATCGTGAGCTATGCCTATTGTACAAAGGAAACCACTATCGTCTTTGGACCCGGGCTACGTGGGTCACTACAGCACTTTAATACCCTTGTGGATGTGGACGCCTTAGTCCTTGCGTGCCCATCATGGCAGCTATGGCTTACCGGAACGAACGAATGGACTTATTTGCTAACGGAGTTGTCGCTAATGTGCGAGGAGCCGGCCCTCCGACGCTCCTTTGCACCCCTCGACCACGCACTCCCTGAGCATTCGGCGTGTTGGCACAAAATGCGCAGATGTAGACCCGTGGAAGCGTCTGTCGAGTAATATTGACGCATTTGCCATGAAGCCACATCTCACAAGATTCACTAGAAAGTTTCATATCAACAACTATATTAAGTAGTCAGGTTCGAAATGGAAGAGGCACCTACCATTGCACCATATAGCCATCGCCATCGATATGGCTTAGAGTGGTATTGCAAACGCACTGAATTTGATTACCCCGGTTCGTTGATGGGGTGGGAATTAGGGGACCAGCTCCGAATGATGCAGTCGATATGGAGTGATTACTCGTATTTAAGGCTGTGACTCGTTTCTGCCGGTTCTCGCGTACTTTCCGCAGCTCGCTCAAAGCATCACCTCGGCTGTTGCTATTTACTGCTATGTTCACCACCGTCTCGGCGTCACTTTCTGCATCACCCTGGGAGGAGCTGGGCTCGTTATAATAGATGCCAAGGCTGCTTGTGCTCTGATCGCTGAAACTCCTTTGAGCTGTATGGGAAGGCTGAATATACGATGGCGCTTCTGACGCCGGCAGGGCAAATGAAGAATTCCTACTTGGAATTATGATGGGCTCCTCATCGGTGGAGGAAGACTCATCAGCTGAAGACTCCCATTCCCTCCTCCTCTCCTCTTGCCGACGTCGTCTGCTTGAGGGTGTTCGCTGTTTGTTGTCGACGATAACCGTTGTCTCGGCGCGAGCCCGCCCCCGAGAATCAATAGTGAATCGGACCGAGGTACGTGTCCGAGGCCCACTGTGCTCTGGAATGGAGCTCAAACTCGAGAGCCGCTGATGAATCTTTAGGGGGGATGTTCGCCCACTAGTCCGCGAACCTTGCGAAGCTGATCGGCCATTGGTTGCTAACGAGCCATTACGAGCAGCAGGTACTAAGCTATGTAAAGCTCCGGGTCGGTTGGCGGGTTTTCGTCCCCTGGTTTCACTCGCGCTTCGAAGAAGTCCTGGCCGACTCGAAGAAATAATAGGGGGGCTAATTGGAGCCCGCTCGTCCTTCCTGGTCATGTCAATCTCTCTTGTGCTGGTTGCCCGCCGTATCTGTCCGCGCTTTGGCTCTTTCAGGGGCTCGGCAGGAAGCTGCGGCGATGGTAATGAGTTCATTAAGATATGCTGTGCCATGGGATCAAACGTAGCCAACTCCATGCTCGATGAAGGGGGGCGTGTAAACAATAGGCCGGGGTCCACTGCACCAATAGGATTGAGAGGTACGAAGGGTTCATCAGTAGGTATATGAAATGAATGCGCAAACACAGACGCTTCCGTCATGCTGGTGTCTACATTTGGTATGGGAGCCGGTTTGGGGGCAAGCAGTCGTTCTTTCTTCTGAAGCGGGACTTCTTGATTTTTAAGCGGCATCACACTTGGTTCCTGGAACATCTCATTAGTTTTCCCCCAGTCCAATGAATTCATGGGCCTATGATTTGAGCCGTGGAAAGAATCAGCGACAGGCATGGAAAAGTCGATATCCATCCCACTCATGCCGGGATCCCAGAAAGTTTGAGGATCGTCAAACACGGGAGCCGTCGCCGGGGCGGACAGAGGCATCGCAAACATGTCTATAGGAGCACCAGCGAGGCCCCCGAGCATATGCTGCTGCTGTGGTGCGGCCGCCACAAACTCGCTCTCGAATTCGTCATGTTGCATGCTGCCTACTTGCGGCTTCGGAGCAAGCCGCCGTTCACCCTTGCGAGCCGATGGCGGGGGTGTGATTGTCTGGGCGCTTGTGTCGGCCAAGGTCCCACGACGGACTTTTTTGCCTGATCTCGGTTGCAAACTGTTCGGACAATCCGCTTCTATGGGACTAGGAAAGGGATGGCCTGCGGCGGGGGACGAGGGCAGCCGACGAGACGGGTCGACAGGTGGTAGGGGTAGAGCTGAGATCGGCGAGTAGTGGTGGGCATGAGACGCTATCTCAACAGGTACACTTCCAACAGAGAGCAGCCTCTTGTGGCCGGACGAGGGCTGGTACGGTGTAGACACAGAGGGACCCGACACGCCTCGCAAGTTGCCGGGCGTTGTATTGAAGACGGAATATTCCTCGGCGAACTGTGGTGTCCAGCCGGACCGGTCGTCAAAGTGACCCTGGCTGGTCTCGGGTGTCTTCAAGATGGACTGGGGGAAATGGGCGGATGTTGGTGTTTCACTCGGAGTAGGGGGAAAGGTGTCGAGATCACCAGAGCTGCGAGTGAGGTTCGATCAAATGTTAGCCGGGAAAGAGGCAGGCCACGATAAAGCCATTTGTACAAGCAAGAGCACGGGATGTACCTGGTAGGCGGTCTATCCGCAGTCATAGCCGGATTGTTTTTTTGCCTGTGGAAACTGACTCGGGCATAGCAAACGCCGGCCGAAGCTCTTGTCCCTGGGCTAGGACCAGACAGCTGTCCAGGTGGAGACCGGAGCTGTCGAGGAAGAGTGAGTTACTGGACAATTAGAATGACTTGGCAGTATGTAGAGCAGCGATCTGGTGAGATATCGGGGCACGGAGACGTGGTGTTTGTTATCAAAGTCGAGTGGTGTTCTAAGGTTGTGGTCTATCATTGCACATTAAATTTACAGTAGTTGTTGCATGCCCGAGACGTAGCCGCCACTATGGTGTATGACAGCTTACTGTTAGCTAAATTTTGCTGCGAAGAGTGTTTTTGTGACGGGAGGAAGGTGACGCACAAGTTAGATAGAAAACATTATACAATCATTATTTGCGAGGTTGTTGGCAAACTAGACTAGCTTCTCAAAATAAAGCCGAAGGACCAAACCGTGAATTAGAAGAATGGACGTTGAGCGGTTCGCAAAGCTTAGGGGGCCTAGGGGGGGAGCCTGGGGGAGCCTAGAGCGCCGAGAAAGGCCTAAGACTGTGTTACAGTGGACTGCCGGTAATTCTGAGGTAAAAGGTCTGTGCGACAACGGCACATCTGGTTCATGAATCACCGAGCCGCTCTTTGGAATCGCAGATCAATAGCGACAAATATCTCGAGATGAGAATAATAATGAAAAAAACCCAAGGTAGTTCGAAGGGGACGACTGAGGCTCTTACGCTACATCCAACAAGATAAGACGCACAATTCACACCTACTAGGAAAGGAAGGCTCCCGTCTGCAATTCGTTATTGGTCATGTCCATTGGCTGTATTTTACTGGATACGGGAGACTCGATGGGAACCCGAGCGCGTACATCGATGCAGGGGGAAGACACAGAGTTGAGATTGAGCATTAAACTGAACTGATTCCATGCAGGTCGGGGGTAGTTCTCCGCAACCACGCCGCCTCTTCGATGTTAGCTCCGAGAATATGACTGGACGAGATTCCCTCTACGCAGAGAGCAGCAGCCTTCTTAGTGTACCGTACGACGAGTGATGACACATGGACTAGTTAGGCGGTCGATAGCTTGAATCCCTAGACAAGGTATCCGAACAAAATCTTGCCTGTGGAGGCTAAGACAGATGCGTTGACTACAAAATGTTCACGGTAAGTAGCTATTTGCTACAACGTCCAACAAGCCCATAACTTTTGGTATCGGTTTCTTTTGGGAATTTTACTGCGTGCTCGCCCAGATCCACATTAGCAGCCTATAGGGCTTGGGCTTGGTGTTATGTTGCTGACTGCAGAATGCTCATTAACCCTGGACCCGGATCCTTTAGGTGATTGTGGGAAAGTATTGGGGAGGTCGGTGTATATCTTTGTTTGTCGATATAGGCAGCGGAGCACAAAAGTGGATGAACAGGAACAAATGGCGTTGAAAACTGTCCATGGGAAATTCGTAACAGCATGGCAATCCAGGAATCTGGGCCATACTCTGCAGTGGTGAGTCAAAGATCCCAGGCACCATACCCACAGAAGTTATAGTAGCGTCCTGACTGAACTGACCCACGGAACAAGCTAAGGTTAGACCGCCAGGCAGGGACAGGTAGGCATCTCTCGAGGCAGACACTTTCTCAAGTTGAAGAGTTGAAGTTGACTTTCCAGATCACCTAACTACGACGTAGCAGTTAGGGTTGACAGGATGCCGGACCATGCTCAAAGGTATGAAATGGTATCGTGACCCACGGCACTTTGGATATGCTATTAATCGTATTCTTGATATCACATCTTTGAGGGTGGCTGGAGCGGGTCATCACCGTCCCGCAAGAGCTGAAAAGTTGTGCATATCACGCCGCTGATAGGGCCGGGTAACTGAGTTTGTTTGGAGAATGTCTTCCATTAATTGAAACCAAGTGTAGCAGTGGGTACTTCTGCCTCCCGCATCGTCTTGGCTGATTCTACTTGGCCATCTTCGCGCCCTTGTGCCACGACGAAATATACACCAAGTTACCAGAATCCAGCCCTCATTGGACATGGCCTGTAACAAGGCAGCGTGGGGGCCTCGCTCGATTTAACCTTGACAAAAAAAACGTGCGACTCTGTTCAGATAGGCTGATAAATGGGGAATATCGAGAATTAAAAAAGCTTAAGAGGGGCACAGCTGTTAGCGACTATGTAGGATCGCTAAGCCGGTGAATTGTTACCTGTTTGGGGATTTTGTTCGATAACCCCGGATCAGTCTAGTCCATTGAACATAGGCTTATTCTGAACATTTTCTTGTACCGAAGGTGGTCGACGGTGAATTAAAGTAGGACAATTGGATGCTGGGGAATGCTGAAAACGCATAGTGACGCCATCTCCGTCCCAAAGCACATGCAAAATACCAAATTTATTGGTTGATGGCTCCTTTGATAAGTAGTACCGGACTATCCCCAAATGGTGTCAATTAAACCCCCGCATTTCTTGATTCCTCGTTATCATAGCTCGTTATCATAGCATCTCCGTCTCGACCCCCTATCCAGGGTAAATGAGGCAGCTCGTGTAAGAGGTGCGACTTAAGGGTGCTTACATATATAATACTTCCAAACGCTATAGGTATATCTTATCAGATCCCCATTGCTGCCTAAGGTAGGTAAATACTGGGAGAAATAGGTACGCGTACACATTACTACGGCTCATCACAGCGAAGACGATTTGTGACTATAAATAGACATGGCGGCGTTTAACAATGTTGAAGTACGGTAGCAGTCGCAATTTCGCAGATTAATGCGCTATCGCTGAGAAAATACGGCGGCGCAAGCGCTTCCCGAGTTGGTGTGTCGATGCGACATCGGCAGGTTACTCTCGGCGCAAGCCACTCATCCTTGAACGTCGATGGAGGTTAGGATCCCTCTGGCATGACGGCTCGTTCTTCCCAGCAGCTTGGGGCGCCAAGCCGGTACCTAGTGTGATTAGCAATATCGATCCAACTACACCAAGCGCCATATATATCGTAGTCCAACCTAGATACAAAAGAGAGAAGAGACGCCATTGGAATATAATATCGCGAATCAAATCAGTAACATAATTACATTATTGAAGATCGACCTCACTAGGTTCAGTATAGCCCCATGGCAGCATTGAGCCCGTCATATTGCCAAACGACGACGGCGTGCCATCCGCGTCCGAAAGGACCGGTGGCTGAGCTGCAAAGAATTCAAAGTCCATGAGCGGGTCTACATCGGGAATCGCCGCTGCTTCGGTCTGCCGGGCCTTTAGAACGCTGTTGAGAATGTCTTTTGCGCAAGACCAGGTGTCCTTAATATCCTCCATAGCTTGTATCACGAAGTCTAAGGACCTAGAGGTTTCGGCATCGTTCCAAGGGAGATTGTTCAAGTGACGCCTCATCAAGATCGTCCCGGCAGCTGTCGATAGCGTCTGTACGAAATCAAGCGGCAGGTGCTTATATGAGTAGAACCGTCCGTAACTCCGGATCAGTCTGAGAATAGCTCCGAGCGACTCATAACAGATCTCGATGTCATCGCGATCGAAGCTAGACTCAGGTTTCTGGAGAAGCCGGCTTGGAGGGCGATGTAGGATAGTCATCACTGTATGGAAGAGCAGACTATACGCGGGTTATGTCAGTTCTTCTTGCATTCAATAGCCTACCCCCTCGAGAAATGCGCTATAGGTCGAATAAAGACTTACTGAAGATGGTAAACCCAAGGTGAAAGCTGCCCCATTGTCCACTGATTCCAGTTCAAATTATTGGGCAAACCAGCAAGCCATTTCGTCAATGATACGTGAATTCGCGTGATCGTAGCTGCGACTACTGTACCGCCTGCATTTGTGCGTCGATTCTCAAAAACCTCAGTAATCATGCTATGTACGATACGATAAAGTTCTATACGATAAATGAGCGCATTAACAAGGCTCGGCCCGTCCTCAAACGCGGTGATCGAAGTATCAGGAGCAATATAGGTGTCTAATAAGTTTGCCCAATCTGGGGGATATGGAATTCTCTCAGTCCCTCGCACATCAGATACTTGCGGATAGAGGGCTGGTGGCCGGCCGAAGTATAGGCTGAGCTGCTTGTCTACGACAAAAGCAGCCCAATAGACACGTCGAAGTATCTCTCGTTCCACATCTAGATCCTCTGTATTATGCCAGTTAGTCGGATCCAGATGAAGCCCCATCTCGTCTATAGAATCTACATGTCAGTAACTATTCCTAATAGTATGGGCTTTACGTTCTGTAAAGGTAGATATGGCGGAATCTGAGGCTTAAGGGAAAGGGCATGGTGTCACTACTACCGAATTATCTGAGATAGGGAATTTATAGCTTGAGGAAGCACTTACAAGCAAGACGAAATGCCATACCACAGAATAACCATCCTTTCGATGCTCGGCCTCTCCCAATTTCTAGTTGTCCCAATAAGATAAGTGATTGTAGCACTGTCAGATCGGGATGGTTCAAAGAAGGATACAACAGCGCCTGGGCCTGATTGGCGAAGACGTCCGACAGAAATGATTCATTTGTGGCCAGGGCTCCTGTTGCACAGATGGCGAATAACAGCAGGTCCGAATAATGTTGGCCGCTGCCCGTGTCATAATCCCGAAGAAAGGACTCTCGGTGAATGCACATGCTGTATTGATACTGGTGCTTAAAAAATGCAGCCATCAAGCGCTGTGAGACATCGTCGTGCGGAGCAAATTGAATCGGGTATATATGCCAGAGTGTTTGACCAAAAACCGTCTCCGTGATGCCGGTTGAAGTTATCTCGCCTTCGAGTGTTGAATCCACAACTATAGGCGACGACCCCCCTTCGGACAGGCGGATATGATACAGACTTGTACCTCCGTAGAAGTGTGCTGAACTACCGGATCTTGTTTTTCGAAGCTGACCGGTACGCGATGGGCTTAAGCGTTCTCCATCGTTTTGTTCTTCAGCAGGTGCCAGCTCTGTAGACGAACTTGGTTCGGCCTCATCGCCCTCGACCGACGTCGGTGCGAGGACACGGGAGAACTCATCGAGCATCTGCTGACGTTGGTCATTATCGCTTGACGCGAGCTTTTGAATGAAGGTTTCTAGTGAGGCGATTTGAGCTTCTAGTGCTTGAACATAACTCTTGGGTGTGGGCCTTGTAGAAGTTAATGGATGATATCTTCCGCGCAGAGTGTCCAGCTTACCTCTGCTTCTCTCCAGTCCCAACGCGTCTGCATTCAACATTTGCCTTACGACACTTAGAGCAAGGTTGACGGCGATCGCATTTGATCTTAATCCATATGTTGTCAGAAAAATCAATACGATGTAACGAGCAACGGTACTGTTATACTTTTCTTCGCCTGCATCGTGCACAGGAAACCGATGTAGTCTCGCTCCCAGGGCTCGGCGATTGAGACTTCATCTCGTGGCCCCTTATTGGCAATGAATGATAGTTACAGTATAGTTCTTTACGCATATAATGAGAGACAGCAAGCAACGGCGCCTGACGTAACGAGGACGGCTGTGGAGACGATACACCTTTGTCAAGTAATTACCTGTTGTTTCTGGATAACCTAATCCGACCCGAACTCAAGCGGGTTATGCTCTCAGTATTATATAATGCCTTCACTATGTTCTACCTATTCCGCCCACATCGCCAGCTTTGCTTTCAGCCCTTGAAATGATATCGATCTTTCCGCTTACTGGACGTAAAGCTTTCAGCTCTGACACGATCCACGGCCGGCGGCGGTGGAAGTCCGTTGCCCGCTCCACAATTCGCCGAAGGTGTGAGAAGCATGTGAATGAAGATACTGTTGACGGGCTATAGCTACTTAAGACTGCCGTCCACGTCTACGCGTACGCCATCTATACTGCAGTCATTTTGTATACCCACTCACCCTCATCGCCATGTCGATAACATCTACGGTTATGTCGGCGCCTCATGTACTGGAGACTGGTAGGGATGTTCGTCTGTATGCACGAAGCCATCCGTGCCCCAACACGTCAGGACTCGCACCTACGTATCTTCAAGCAAACCTACTCATCTTACCTTCCAAGTATGCTTCGGACTTTCGACTTCTCTGCGCTCGTAATCCCGTGCCTTGTCCCCTCATCGCCGAGTCGTCTGCACCGGGGAAGTGGGATTCCATACGATCTTACTTGCCTGGACTCGATGGAGAGGCGATACTCACTGATGTCGACATGAGAAATGATGCTCCTAAGTATAACGTTTATAAAGACTCCAAATTAGTGAAGTTCGGCTGCTCGAATATTATGGATGATTGGACCGACGACCATGTGGCCTTCCTGATCGGGTGCTCTTTCAGCTTCGAATCTTCACTTACTAAAGCTGGGCTCCCGCCGCTTCACATAATTATGAAGCGAAACGTACCTATGTACCGTACTTCGATACCACTATGTCCTGCCGGCGTTTTCACCGGGAGCACATTTGTCGTTTCCATGCGACCATATAAAGCGAGCGACATTCCCAGCGTGAGGAACGTTACCAGAGCATTTTCCACGACACACGGCGAGCCTATCGCCTGGGGATGGGACGCCGTCAAGGTTCTATGTATTGAAGACCTCGATAGTCCCCAATGGGGTGATGTGCCCATAACGCAGGATGGCGTGCCACTAGGGATTCTCTCGGGAGATGATGAGCTGGTCCCCGTGTTCTGGGGTTGTGGAGTTACGCCGCAAGAGGCAGTGATGAGAACGAATCTGCAGGGCGTTATCATGGCACATACGCCTGGGCATATGCTTCTCCTGGATTGCAAAGATTCGGAAATTGTTGCATAGTGGACTCTAAGATGGCGGATGAGTTTACAGGTAGTAACTAGTCGAGATTTTTCAGCTTCGAATGCCTTTCAAAATTTATCGAGTGCACTAGAGAGTGTTAGCATACGTCCAAATCACTTCATAACGACTTGATATATCGACGATAACCCGGCCGAAGAACGGGTTGTAGAATGGTGGCGATGACTCCATAATTGCGAACTAAGACAATGCGATCAGATCGTATGCCTAACCTACCTACTTAGTTGATAAGTCTATTGAACCAGCTAATCCTTGGACCCCGCTTCGTAGAATCAAAACTACTGTCTACGGATGGGCGAGTTTGACGAGAAATCATACGTACATAGCGATTCCACACCCCGAACAAATCACTTTGGGCCATACGCTTCAATCTCTGCCTGTTACCAGTAATGAGGAAGATGGCTATCTGGCGTCCATTAACACCCCATGACGTCGAGGGTCTTATGCACGTAGCCAACGTCGTCCATACCGAGTTGCAAGAGAGAGACTCAGTGTTTGCAGAACGAGCACGAATCTTTCCAAAAGGCTGTTTGGTACTTGAGGAAGAGGCCAGAATCTGCGGCTATGCTATCTCGCATCCTATCCGTCATGGCCAACCACCGGCCCTCGACACTTTTCTTGGTGAAATAGCATCGGATGCAGATCAATTCTACATCCACGACGTTTGCGTCTTGCCTGAACTGCGAGGACGTGGCCATGCTTTCGAGGCAGTGGATAGGCTTCTTGCTATTGCCGAGCGTTACCCGACGATATGCCTTGTATCCGTCTATGGCACTGCGCCATTTTGGGCTCGCTTCGGCTTCAGGCCGCCCGATACCATTGATCACACATTGTCGGAGAAGATAGGTGGTTATGGGGATGACGCCATCTATCTTGAGCGCCGTAACGACAGTCGAAACAACCCTTAGGCTCGAGCATCATCAAACCAGTAACAATTATTGAAGTTGGAAACTCCTCCACTCGGAACAGAACTATTGAGTTTCACAAACCGTGCCAAGTGATGCTTTCACGGCGGTCTCGATATATCTGCCGTCCTACATAGCTCGCCCTCTGCATAGTGGAAAGATGTTATGCTTTTTATCTTGGGTGGATTGTGAGACGGTCAAGCGCAGTTCGTTGCCCATTCTGTTCGAATTCAGAGCAAATCACCCTAGCTGAGCATTCACAAGCGCGCCTCGGTGTAGAGTATAGCAGCTTATGTCAGATGACAACGGAGAGCTCTTGGAAACATATGGCAATTAGTTCTTCGGCTCGCTTAAGAGTTTGCGATGGTCATAGGTCCAAAGCGACTCAGCGACTGAGAATATGCCCTTATAGTAAGAGTAGATTAATATAATCTGGTTTGTAGGATACACGTCTCTCTAACTTCACACGATTAGTGCTAGAGATCTATTTCACCTGTTGGCTGGCGCTTGTTCTACGAGACTTAGGTACACATTTAATGTTTAGATTTAGCACTGTCCCGGCGATGCCCGACACGCTCCAGCGACCCCAAATCTCACACGCTCTAGAGCCTGTATCTACAGTACCTCGGGCTCAACTATCAATTGGCAACGCCTATTACCATACCTATATTACCGAGGATTTTCGCGTCTTCAGACGACCCATCGATTTTATGTATGATATGTTACTACCTATATGGAATGTTCAATTGGTTACAGGCACATAAATCTACAGTAAACAAAGCTTTAGTGCCCTGTACCTAGTACCCTACAACCCCTGTCGTAAATCTCTAATCATTTGATCCAAACTACGAATCACACCACTATCAGCTCATCGGCGAATATCGTGGCTTTAACGACTCAGCGACGAAAACAAGGCGGACCTATACTACAAGGTAGACTCGTAATACGACGACTCTCGGTATTTAAACTAAATATGTTAAGCCTACAATGAATGCTTCATTCTCGTAATAAGAGAACCATGCTCTCTCACCTGATCACTACAGAGGAACCAACATTCTCATTGTATTCATAATCTCAATTTCAAAATGAGCCTGCGTCCTATGAAGCACATAGATCGGAAAGATCTATATACCAATCTAGAAACGAGAATCCAATACCTCCACTCATTTTTGGATTTCAGTTCACGTATGCCTTGAACCCGACTTCTGACCTATAGGTTGCTAGGCACTTACACAGTTGTAGGAGATATCGAAGCGTTGATAACGGGTTCCAAGTATATCAAAGCGCTGATTCCGGCTTTGGTAAATATTGTGTATCATAAGTTATTACAGTATGATATCACAGCAAGAGCAGTACGGAACCCGAAATATTGTTGCTCTTATATGAGCTCAACACTCTGGTCATTAGCTGGATATGTTTTATCAGCAGTCTTTAACATCTGAATTCTTACAGTTCAAGACAAGAAGCACGAGCTATGAAGGACCCGTAGATGAGACCCTTACCGACAATAGCCCTATTATTCTACATCGTAAGACATTCTTACGGGCCTACTTGAACAAGCTATGTTCCGATCCATCTACAATGGAGTTCTGGTACTATCTAGATAAGGTCGGGTAAGTGCAAGATCAATACCTAACGTCTTGGTGGGCGCCACTCATGCGTATCGTTAGCATGATGCATGTAGGAAGAGGACGCGAACATCCTCTTCACATCGAGTATGTGCATATCGGTGCATGCTTGTCATTCATACAAGACACGATTACTGAAGCCCTCCTATCTCATCCTCGCCTACGGATGGAGAAGAAGGTAGCTCTTGTGAAAGCATTAGGCAAAGTTATCTGGATACAGAATGACTTATTTGCCAAGTGGTGGTATGTATCAACCCTAAGCCCCTCCCCCAAAGCACCATATTATGTTTACGCTGACATTTTTACAGTAAGTATATCTGCATCAGTCTTTTATTTATGCCATATTGTACTTCAGATCCATGCTGAAGCTAGCTCCTCTATAAAGATCAGATACGACATGCTGACATATCACAGATGTCCGGGACGGCGATGAGTTTGCAGACGAAGCTGAAGCTCCTGATATTGAAGAGGAAGGCTATCTGTTTGGGAAGCGGGTGCTAGAAGACCTTGAGGAAGAAGCAGCTGATCTAGGTTCCGGAAGTGCCTGTCCGTTTTCAGGCCTAGCAAAGGGTATTAGCACGGTGAACGTTGCGAGCGGAGAGGGCGATGAGGCGACAGTCACCCAAGCCGATGAGAAAGTGGCCACTCCCTCTACCAACTCCGCACCATAAAGCAACCCCCAACTAATCGGTCGATGACTCTTCAATGTATCATCACGAAAGGACTGGATAAGATTACCCCAGACTATTGTAACATAGCTTAGGCCACCAATATCTTGATTACTTTCTTGTAGTTAGCCATCAACTCTTATGATGATCTGCAGCCTATGATCGAGATGAGCTTGGTAGTCTTTACTTAAGAGTTCCGGAGTAGTTTCCCACCACTATCAATGAGCTGGTAGCTAATAGCTGAACGCATTTGAGTCGGAGTATACTCGAGAACTCGGACTGTTGTCCATGTCGTCATAGTTACTGGTAGAGACCTGTTTGAGTTGGTATCGCACATGCTCGGCCCGAAGTTACATACCCTTAGTAAGGCTACTCTAAATCCATCACAGCGGGAACTATTGATGGAAAGAGTGCTACGATGAAAATCTTGCCAATCTAAACTAACCGAGACTTCTGATTAAATAAGATATTGTATCGCGATAAAGAGCAGCTTTTAGCTATATTTGTCATGCGCGTTTTAAGTTGAAAGTTACTTTGAATTCATCTGCTCTGGTATATTTTCGACCGACATCGAGAGTGGCATCCGGGCTTATACTGCCGTGTATGTTTTGATTAGAAAAGAAAACGATGTCAGAGTTACTTGATAGAGAATATCGCCTGTAGTGCGCTAGCTAAACTCGCCCCTTCATGTCTATTATTTGGCAAAACTTCAGTTCCGGCATACCGGGTGCATATGATGGAGCAACCATACAATGATAGACCAATGTCTTATTAGCTAGTCAGACAAAAAGGCCGTTCGAAATTCGATGTCTCAATTATCATAGAGTCGGTGAAGCAGGTCGAAGGCTGTTCTACGTATCAACGACAGGATGTAGAACTGTAGTCTTTCAACTCGTCATATTGTATGATTTATGCTCGATCCTCATTACGTTATTAGGGGAAGAAACGAACACATGTGCAACTAGAAGTTTCGATTCTTGTCTTACAAAACGTTCGTCGCTCTCGTGGCACAAGTCTAACTGATACAGATGACCAAGCGTACAAGCCCAGAACACATGTACGAGGATAGAAGCCAACTGGGAGGTCTACTCCCGGTCACTTGTCGAACAGTATATCTTTGACTCAATAATGGCTATTCGAAATGGTTTATACACTCCTAGGGATATAATGTGCCCCAGAAAATTGGAGAAGCCAACTGTAGAAGTATAAGGATGTGAGTTTCCGCTCACTTGCTCCGATAGAAAACTCATAGCCATCATCAATCACAAGTTCATTGAGATTATTTGCAGGCCTGCAATCCTCATACGTAGTTTCTAAGTCGTTTCTATTCCTATGAATAATCAAAATGATGCTCGTCCTAGCTCTCTTCATAGCATCGCTTGCGAACGCCGCTCCCGGGCTGCTTCCTTTTAAGTTACCGTGCTCTTCGATCTCGGGCACGCCTTGCCGTGAGTAATTCTCGGAACTTTTTTCTTCTTGTTTTGGCAACTTCCAGGGCGCGAGATTTCCTCCTTTGACCGAGATAGTGTCTCGAAGCACCTGAACCCTCACAAAACACATTTCAAATAGCAATAACTGACTCCGAGTATTCTAGTGTGCCCGCCCAACACTCAATATAATGAGTCAACCACGACTGCGTACATTGGAGCCGCCGCAAGCGACGTCGAAGCCCTGACTAACGACTGTAAGTAACAACGACGAAAGCGGTTCGCGATTAGCATCTGACATTGATTTATTCGTTGTGTAGATTTTAGTGTGTCCTGGGCTGGATTTAATCTTGTGACGGTTCAGGGTCCTGACAACTTTCCTGGATTGTCTATCAGAGACCTGAACATCACTACCGCAGTGGGAAATTATATATTCTCAGAGCGTGTAAGTGTTTATAAAATCAACTGCAATCAACAGACACTCTACTCTCCTACGTAATTCTTCAAATTTGAGCTCTAATGGGTTCATCTTGCAGTTGGTCTTCAGATTCGTGTTTCCAGATGGCTCGTTCGAGCAAAGATCCGAGCAGAGAGGAGTCATTCCATATCTCTTGGGCAATGGCTCATTCAGTGGGCACTGGCATGCGCTGAAGAGCGATCGTATCTTCGAGAACGAAACTCTGGTTCGATTCACCCGATATTTTTGCCAGACTGGGAATCCGATTGGTAAGTGTTACTGGTTCTTTAAGCTCAACTTCTTCCACAGGCTATCTATTAACAACATCTTGTAGACTTTGCTGCGTTCGATCAAATTGCCCTGAGCAATGTGACCAGTGCACTCGCGGCCGCCGGCAAGCTCAACGGCGTCAGTACCGACCCAGTATCAGCCCAACACTTCTAGGGACCACCGAATTATAAGGTTATCTCGTTAGTTTGCGTATGGAGATGAGTTATATGAAAGTTACGATGGGAAGTTCGGTGGCATTCCTTTTCATGGGTCGTGACTAATTCACTTACGAGTAACTCCGTGTCATACGTTGACGTTTGTCAATCTTTCAAGTTGAAATTCAAATGAAGATGGTTGGTTCGATTAGTTAGTTAGTTCGCCGATAACAGAATTCCACAAGTTGCTCAATGAGTTATATGCACAAATATTTTGCACGGATTCACGTTCACTATTCTCTATCACTACCAATTAGAAGAGTAGCTGTGATGCAAATTCCACCGCCGAACTCTGTAGCCAGTCATAACAACTTAATTCTATGATATCAGGCTCTGCAATGGTTACATCCCTTGCATTCAATGCCTGAAAAATAGGTGGCCATATATATATGTACCCTCCGTCATGGCTATGTCTACCATCTACGTCGTTGTCCTGGACTATACTATCATCCAGCTCTAGTGAATTATTTGAGAATACTCTGTTGTCATTTCTATAACCCCTTTATCCTGGCATGAAAGGTTGCAAGTTGATGGAGGGGATAGCTCACAACATATTACTAACAAGGATAATAAAATATCAGAGATAGTCTCAGTGTTTGATTCAAAGGATTCCTAGAATAGATATTGTTCTGCACTGTTCAAGAGTGATTATATTGTTTTATTATATTATATAAGTGTGGGTGGGCCTCACCTTCTCTGAGCATCTTTCAGATCGCCCCTTTCCTTGACCATATTGGACACCGCATGACCTGTCTCGGTCCCTAGATTCGCGAATCCTTCAATCACTCCTTTTCTATCGTTGATAGACATCTCTTGACTCATCTTGAACTTGCCTTCCAGCCGATCAAGTTTGATTTCAATTCCAATGATGTTTTTCTGGAGTAACTCAATGAAGCGTTCGGGTGCGTCCGACACCTTCCACGACTGTTGTTTATCAGCAGTCCCCGTATAGCCCATTACAGAAGTTTCAGCGTGTTCCGACAAATCGGATATTTGCTTCGACAAGAAAGAAACGGCCTCATCCGACTTGTGGTCCCAGTAGATCTTCGCACGACCGTATGCCTTAGGTGTGCACAAAATACGTTAGTCGTGATCTCCAAGTCGCACTGCATGGGACTTGCTAGGTCATACGAAATATGGAGACCAAGGGATCAGGCACGGGAGGTATTTGTACACACCTGTACTGCCGCGTAGTTCCACGTGGGCACGACTTTGCCTGTGGCTGGCTTGGTCTCTGTGTAGAATTTGGGCGTGACATAATGGTGGGCCGGCGCTGTGAAGAGTACCAAAACTTCATCTTCCAAGACATTGGGTGTAGGGCTCGCCTGCGCGGCCTCGATTAGAACCTTGCTCTGCGGGTTTTGTCGTGCAATATGGCCACGCAGGACTCCGAGTTCCTCTTCGCTATTCTCATCACTAACGTCGAGGAGAAACGGGATATGGCTCGAAAGAATGAACGGCGAAGACTTCGAACGAATGGCCGTTGTCAAGACGCCTAGCGAGTGATCGCGAACGAGCTGTCGCAAGACGCGAATGGATTTCTCTGCATGATCTCCGCGGAGATACATAGTTACGACAGCCAATACAACGCTGTGAGATAACGGCGAAAGCAATGTAGATGCGTGTTTCCCTAATTATAATCCCGTAGTACCTGTCCGGCGAGTTGTCTCTTATAGCAGGCCGAGTAACAGTCTTTCGAGAGCCCATGACTCACATAATTACGTCAAAAGACACCGACATGTACCCGGAGCGAAAGGGCGCATCTTGGCTGCTGTCAATGTGACAAATGGCGGCGCTGCCATTCGTCCACCCAGTATGAGGCCACAGAATATCTGATTCCGGACCGGACAGGGAGCGAGAAGGGTCCGTCAATCGAAAGCTTTCGACGATAACATTAGCGCTGGATAGCGTATGTATTGAAATGGTGTCGAATTAGTCAAACTATCCAAATTGGATTATAATTACGTTCTTGTTAGCTGTCGTTTCACGATGCGGGATAGTCAGTTCAATTCTTTCCCCATCAGATTCATCGAATACTTTGCTCTCTTTAATGCCCAGAATGGTACTCCCGCGGTCGCCTAGATTTTCGCTCACACACGTGAAGCTTCGGAGATGTTCAAACCAGTTTACTAGTTTATTGAAAAACATGCGGGCTGCCAGCGACCGTGAATAAGTACTTCTGCGAGATGCCTGTCACGGTCGAGATCCTTGGTGGTTCTAGAAATGACCAACTACTATGATTGCACAAAGGGCAGTTCTATCCGAAAGTAGCTAACTGGTATTGCTCGCTTCCATGCCCCTGGCACCTTGTTAGGGCACTTAAGGAGGTACGTAGTTCTAGCAGTTCCGGCACTCTAAATCCGCGGAGTGGACCCCGCAGGTACAGCGAGCGGTGGGCGTTCATGATATGCAAGGACGTGTTCGACATTGCCGTACCTGGTCTAACACAAATGAACAATCAACGTGGTGAAATGGATCCGTGGGACTCCTACTGTAGGTCCGGGCTCATCGTCGTTAGAATTCAGTATGATCTCAGCACAGCGGGCGCTGAGCACTTTGAGCCGTAAGAACGTCGAGTAGGAGAAAGCTTCTTTGAAGTTACCGCCCCTTGATCGCATCGCTTACCCTGTAGTAGCCCGAAACTTAGGGATTTCTTAGCCCAGTTATAATGTTGCCCAAAATCCCTTTCGTAGAGCAGTTATTCCCAGTTACTAAACAAGCCACGTTCCTGTCTTCACCGCGTCAGTTTTTGTGAGTTGGTGAGCAAGTGAAATAATGGACTATTTCCGTGAGACCTTATTTCCGAGTGCTGTAATGGTAAAAGCGAACCAGTAGCGAGCAGACGTTCATGCGGTATAGTTAGTTCGTGTCAGCCAACAGCTGCCTGTGTAGGTACAATGACGGTTGAGCTGACTGGCGTTTTGTGGCTGGGGAATATGGTACAATAATGGCTCCGACAACGCCACTATAAGCGGGCTGCGACCTTCCTGATCTGTATATCATCCATTGTTTGGGGCATTATCTTGCGCTGTGATCCAGTCAACGAGCTTCCGTCACCGCCAGTATCTTGTCCCACGAGACAGATAACAGTTCGGATGACGACAAGCTTACTGCCCCGCCTTGGCGACCCCGGCACTCCGAGAAGCTTAGCGGGGATGTCATGTACCGTCGTAATCAAACCCCGGTAAGAGTATGACGGCGTTGCTGATCTAGGCAGCTAGGAACGCTATGGCAGGCCGGGCTTATACCGTATATAACTACAATGTTGAGCCTTAAGGCTTTTCAGTGAGTTTTGCTGAATCTCTTGTCTGCTTACCATCTGACGAGATTCTACATAATGAAGGGGCCGAAAATCTTAGCAGTTGCCTTGGTCACTGCGACGTTAGAGAATGTCCAAGCTTACCAGCACCAGCGCGACATTCCACGTCAAAACATTCAATATGAAGCCAACTACTTCCAACAGAAAATAAACCATTTTCCCGAGAAAGACTCACGCTTCGCGAATGAAAAATTTAAGCAACGATACTACGTCGATTCATCATACTATAAGCCAGGTTAGGTTCGGGAAATTTGTGACTCTTCGCAGTATACTAATATGACAAAAGGCGGGCCAGTATACCTTTACATCGGCGGAGAAACGAGCGGTGAGCATTTTTGAGCTGTGTTCGCCCGATTTAGTCCAATTCGTCTTTCAATTGTTGTTGGAAAACTTGACACAGTGCGTCCTTATGTTAACATTTCATAGGACCAAGTAGATTTTCCAATCTACAAACCGGCATTATCCAGATTCTCATGGAAGGTAATAAACTCAGCAGATAGTGAAACACCCGACTGACGTGAATTAAGCGACGCATGGCCTTGGAGTAATCCTAGAGAATCGGTACTACGGAGCAAGCTATCCATTTAATACTTCCACGACAGACCAACTAGCCTTCTTAACAACCGCTCAAACTATTGCAGACAACAGCTATTTCGCGCAAAATGCTGTGTTTCCGGGAGTAAAAGGCAATATCACAGCCCCCCAGACTCCTTGGATTTTATATGGCGGAAGCTTAGCCGGTGCCCAAACAGCATTCTCAATCAAGCAATATGGAGACATTCTATATGGTGGTATAGCATCATCAGCCCCCATTCACGTCGTTGTAGGCTATCCTGAGTGGTATAACCCTATCATGAAATATGGTCCAAGTGTATGTAATAAGAGCCTACAACAGGGGTTGGTTTCTATGCTGTATCCCGCCGTCGGCGCAATCGATCATTTCTCATGGCTGACCAATCTCTACCAATAGGATTGCGTGGATCGTATCAACAACATAATCGACAAGTTTGACGCACTTGTCGCTAAGAACCACACGATAGCCATCAAACAGTTCAAAGCACTATTTGGATTGGAAGTTCTGACGGATCATAGAGACTTCGCATCTGCAATAGTTGATCCGATTGGGAATCCTGGAAACTATTTATCCAATACTTGGCAGGAACTAAACTGGAATTCTACCTACGGTTCACGCGATTTTTTCAATTTCTGCGGAAATGTGTCGAATATCGATCCCCCGAAAGAGATATCCGAGGTTGACTATGCCTTGAGTAATTACACCAAGGGTGAGCCTTGGGTTGGTCTAGGAGGATATGCAGTATGTGGATTGTTTTCTATCATTTTTTCGTACTTTGTCACGCATTTTAACGTTTCTGACCCATTATTCTATGACAGGACTACATAAAAAAGCACACTCTTCCTCTCTGTAAATCGGGTAAATACAATAGCCACGAATGTTGGGTAAGTTTTCTAGTAGAAGAGTCCTGGTTTTAGTGCTGGGTACAAAATAATGCCTAACTGAGAATGACAGGGGACTCAAAATAAGAGTGCTTGGGCAGATATCACTAACACTGCCTCTCGTTCCTATCTGTATACCAGTTGCACTGAACAGGTACGGGATGGGCATTCCAGACATCCTATACGTTGAGACTAATTTTTTTCCTCCATAGGGAGCGTATATCGACGCACCGAAGGAAGGACCAAGCTTACTTTCAAGGGTTGTTGACATTTCGTATGAGCAGCAATGGTGCACGGTAAGCCTCCATTGTTTTAAATACCTGGCCAGCTATGCCAGGATCATAGTTCCTCCTTACATAAACCGCCTCATCGATAGCACCCGCGCTAATAAAATTATGTCGCAGTGGGCTTTCCCAGAAGGAAAATACAACAAAGTCCCACCGAGTCCTAATCTCGACGTCTACAATAGCTTCGGTGACTTCAACTTCACCGCCGACAGGCTAGCGTTCATCGACGGCGATCAGGACGTTTGGAATGGGCTATGTTACCATTCACCCCTCGCGCCGGCAAGGAGACAAACTTCGGATTTGCATCCCGAGCTCTTCATTACGGGTGCCGGCCACCATTGGGACTCATCTGGAATTCTAGACGTCGAAGCCGAACCTCAGTTCATCAGAGAAGCCCACTTGTGGGAGATTCGTACAGTCAAAAAATGGCTGCGAGAGTTTCATTCTTGGAAACCCACGAGAAAAGTTCCTAAAGTGAAAAGATCCCTAAAGTTCTAGAAGGTGGTTAGTTACGTAGCGGAAGTAATTACCTTTTTGAGTATCCTCGCCACCGACCCAGATTCTTTGAAGCGAGCATGTTCTTCTTCTGGATGCGGGTCTATATTGGCGATAGTCTACGTACTATGCTCAATGCTGGATAAAATATAGATAACCTGAAGATAGAGAAATAGCAGGTCGTTTTCAGAGACTACTGGCTATTTGATTTGTATCTCGTTCCTTCCTTCATCGATCAGTAGCATCAGGAACGGCTACTTACTTGAATCTTAAAGCACATCAAAGTTTATAACATGTTGTAGTGTCAGCATGCATACAAAAAGCTGATTGTCTATGGGATATGCTTTATGACGGTTGGGGTAGCTATGCTGTCTGAGAGTGTGAGGTATGTGTAAGTTGTATAATAGGCTTCTGAAATAAACTCGTGCTGGTCTTGATTCAATACTGTCCATTTTAAACAATCAAAGTTCCTCTACCATCTAAAAATATTTTATAAAACGTAAAAGGTAAGGCTTACATAAACTATACCATGCTTTACATATCAGGGGCCTTACATTCGTAAACTAGAAACACTTTTGTTACGTGAAGATCTCCAAACCGCCTTTGTGAACTGGCTCTAACTATGTATTACCAAGGACTTTTTATTGTGTCACCCTATGTAATTCCAAGCATGCCCAATGAGAACGAAAGACTACCTGATAGTGATATAATTTGAACAAAATTCTTTTCCTTCTATTTATACTCTGCGGCTAAGTTTCTTAAATAATCTTAATGAAATTATTACGAGTGGAAAAACTTACGAGATTTCTTTAATAGCTGAATCATCTTACGTTCCCTCAAGGCAAGGTCGATTTGTTATAGTAAATAATTATCTCGCTCTGATATATCAACATAGACCCCTTTAGAGAATACCAAGAACGGAATTCGACGCGCAGGAGGACGAACAATTTCTCGCGTTTTTGACCTCACAAGAATGTAAGAAAAGCTGTAGAAATATTCAAAACTGGCTTGTTTATCTGATTCTAAATATTGCCCAACACTGAAATGCACGAAAGTTTCGAACCCTAATTTGACAATCTTCACGGCCCCGAACTTTGTAACTTTTTTGCGCTGCAGTTCCTTAAAGAGGTTTCCAAGGGATAATTGGTCAAGGTTGGTTAAGGTCTACCAACTTGGATTCCTATCACTACGAAGCAAGGATCAAGCGTCAGCTTGTATTACGTACGGAATCAACGGACTACGATCGTATCCGGGGCACTCTAGCCCAAGACTTCGATATCATATATATAATCATACGAGAGACAAGACTTGTACCAGACCTGAGCTGCTTAGCTATCCGCACACGCCCCATCGAATGAAAAGGGCTATACGAGAGCGAAAAAAGGCATTCGCATATACATGCTCTAGGTCGCCGCCTGGCTGAAGGGGATGATTAGATGATCGTTGCAATCCGAATATCCATATGTGTGTTATAGCTAACGTAGAAGCGAGTGAACCGAAGCGTATCTATTCAGCAGGGTCTCGGTTAATAGTTAGGTATTGGTAGTGGGGATATAGACCATTGATAATTACACACCAGTGTCCTTTGATAACATAATTCTGTATCTGCAAAATTCACATTACATAAAATGAGTTTAGCCTTGGGAGTTTTCCATCGCCATGTCAAAAGTGAAGAGCGGTTTGAATCTCCTGCTGACCATTTTGTCCTGAGGCTTGATTATTTCGTCATAGGTATCCTACTTAGTTTGCTGGGAAGAACTGGGGCCAGTCCGATAGGTACTTAGATGTACCCCACGCTACCCAGCGGCTGTCAGGTCTTAACACAATATCTAACTACCTAGAGCAAACCTGCACTAATCGGAATCCATATATCAGAATTAAATACGTACACTGCAGCACTTTTGCGATTATACAATTCTAGCCCGCAGCGAAAGCCTCTGAAGATGGCGCCGCCACGTTTAAAACCGGCGAAGAAAAAAAGAGACTCGACGGTTGGTGACATGTTCTCAGCACTATTAGAGTGAGATAACTATCTCAGTGCTGATTGAACACCATAGAAACTTGTCAATAAGGACGACTACCTAGATGCAGCTGATGGCCATGAGGAAGCTATGGGAAAGCGTAAGGATTCTCAGCTCAGAGCAGGATATTCCCTTTTTAGGCCAAGATAGTCTCGACAACTGACACCGAAGTGTTCTAGATAGGGTTGGGGACCCCGTCAAGGCTTTGCGGTTTGCCGATAGAGCTCTCGATGTCTACTCTGAGGGACTGACAAAATTCCCCCGAAGCTTCGACCTAGCCTACAACAAGGCGCGACTCGAGCTTGAAAAGGCTACCGATACTGTGCTTTCTCAGGCACTTCGCGTTCCTACTCTAAGTGTACTGCGGCAGGCATTCAGCTCACACCAGTATGCTCTGGACATCAATCCAACACACACTGATACAATGTTCAATATGGCCCAAGTGCTCACGGGCATGGCTGAGATCATTGCGCAAGACGACGAGGCTGACGATTCTGAGGCTCTCCAATATATAAAGCGGGCAATGGAGGTTCAGATTAGTTGCTTCGAGCTCCAGCGGATCGCGTTTGAGAAAAGTCGCTTGGAGCTCGAGCGAGCGATGCGTGAGACCGCCGAGTACTCGACGGATCAGATTGATAGTGGACAGGCGATTACCAATCCCGCCTCGGAATCTCAGAGGATTACTCGAGAGGAACAATGGGCTGTCGTAGAAGAGCCGATCACCGCTGTCACCCTGCTTGAAACCATCATTGCTCAGATAGAAGCTCTTACTGCTTTCTGCAGCATGATAAGCTCTTCTCTGGCCTCGTCGCCGGAAGCGGTTCACGCCTCGGACTCTGCCTCTGCCCTTTCTTGGATTGATTCATACTCTGAGAACTTATTGACACAGAAATTACCAACACTTATTGACGACAACAAGAGCACTCTTGAATCCCGTCTGTCTGATGTGATGTTGCCGAGGGCTATTTTCATGGGTAACTACCTCGATCTATCCTTCAGGCTATCCAAAATCGATATCAAAAAGTATACGAGTGAACTCGCGAGCGCGTTTGCACAACCTGGACTTGATGTCACTTCCGAAGATTTCCTTTGGGCCAGTGCACATGCCCTGCTATCACTGAATAGCACGCTTACTCTCGTATCCACTGGCGAATCCGATGCTTCAGTAGCGTCTGTCCGATGGACGGCACTCACCGCAGCGCAATCTCGTCTTTCATCCATCGCAAGTAGACCGAACATCGATAAGCATGCACTTGCTACAACGCATTTGTTAAGAGGAGATATCTCCTTATTTCTACAAATGTTGTCGTATCCTCCTATCGCACACCCAAAAGCTCGGGCCATGACACCACTGAAGCACGCGGAAGTCTACTACCGAAATGCGGGAAAGCTACTCGACTCGCTCGGCCGTTCTACGGAGGATGAGCGAATAGTCTGCGAGCTGAAAGGCGCTGTAGTGAATGTCTTGCTTAGCAGTAGCTCAGGCAAAGAGGATCATAGCATAATAGTGAACATGCCTACATCTGAAGAGATTGAGCGAGCTCTAGGAGCCGTGTTGAAGGAAAAAGGAGGACAATGGGTGAAGGATCACCTCGAAGAAATGGCTGGCCAGGGGATGGTCATCATACCACAGGTCTTTTCGGCCGTAATGCAGGGTTAGATTCATCTATTAAGTCGTACCTGCCGTTAGAGTAGCCAACAGACGTGTTCTCTAAATACGTCTTATCACCAATCCTAGGGTGGTACGCAAAGCAACAACCTCCGAAACAATTCCTTCCGACGTTTTCCGCGTGGAATGAGTTTCATAAATGACGTCACTTTCCGATTAGAACGTTAGGTAATTGGTAGTGATTCTAAACAGCATTATTTATATTATGGGCATTTATATCGTGACTCTATTATCCAAATCCGCAGGGTATCTCCGCTATCCATAGACTCCTTCTCTCGCATCGCTGCCGAATACTCTAATGACGAGAAGTGGGGCTTGCCGTTGAGCTGTTGAGATCGGGTGGGTTGTGGGTGCTGGGATGATGACCGTTTATATCGACGCTGTCATGTTCGACGTGCCGGCCTGTTAGATCCGGCGCATCGAGCTCGTTGGAGCGACGACGGCCGTCGATATCTCGCTGGTCTGGTTCAACGTGGCGGCCTGTGAGATCGACGGGATCTTTGGTAGCAGGTCGGGCGCAGTTTAAGTCCAGATCATTGCGGGCCCCGTTCGCCTTGTGCGCACCTATCATGAGGACGTTAGCATTTGGTCGGTTTGTTTTTATGAATTTGTTTGGATGCGGGGTAGCTAGGAACACCCAAGATCCCTAATATTAAGACTCACCTGTGTGCTTCTTATCCTTGACATGGTCATTAGTTTGGTCATGATGATGATGTGTGACGGCGTCCTTGATCTTGTGGATAATGTCCGACATGATGAATGCTATTGCGAGGTTGTGGTTGAAGGCTGATTTTGGTGTTTGGTGTTTTGGTTTATGCTCAAATTCTGAGAAAATCAAAGATTGTTTTGGTGGTGGCTTGTTTATTGAGTGATATTTTGCGATGGTAATGATGATCTTCCTCTGAGTTCATACGACGGCGATTTCGTAGCAGTTAAATAGTCTCGCACCCCCTAGCTGTGTTATGAGATATCGCACGCTCAGTCAGCACCTCGCAGCTCTCTTCTGGCTGAATTTGGCGATTTCAAGCAAGAATTCGGGCCATGAGACGAATCTAGATTCGCGCCGCATGTTTAGCTCGACATCATCGTTTAGAAGACCTATGACTTCATAGTTCAGGTGGGCGTTATCAGAATTTGTCAATACTTTGAAAGTACCGCCAACAGTAAGCACATGAAAACTTGGGCACTGAAAGATTAAGACCCCTGTTTGGTCTTTGCGACCAGCTTCCCAATCCCAAAGTCGCTAATCAATAGTCTGACTGGATGTTTACAAGATCATGGCCGGGGGGTCTTTATTTATCGGATCTTCTTTAATCCTCTATGTTGAAAATGACATCTTCATTTACCGTGTAGGTATCTCGTCGTATTCGAACTTGGAGAAGTGCAGGGTTGGATAGAGGCGCTGAACCACCCCCTTGTAATACACAGCTACCTATTGCCTGGGCTACTTCGCCCTCCCACGCGAAATCCGAAGAGCGATGACCAGCCGACTCTTAAAATTTGCATTCGCAAATATCCCGAAAAACGGCATAGACTCGGCTTGCCTCACACGTGGTCGAAGATTCTGGCCGTCGCTAGGTCACCTCTTCCAAGGGTCATACGATGACGAACCATTGACCAATATTCACTCACGATTTCTTCTGAATTTGTCACTTTGTGTTTCAATGTCGTCTCTTTATCAAGCAACCCTCGTGTGACGTGGAATAAGTGCACTACCCCTCTCACCCTCTTGTAGGATCAGATTGTGCAGATGTCCCTCACGCTAAAGCCCGACGTCATTCATGGAAGTATGCTCATTGTGGAGATGATTGGAATGCCCATTTCGGACAGCTGAGCATGGTCCGATGATTACTGCAAGTGGGCGACTTGGATCGCGAATCTTTTGAAGATATTCGTTCATTTTAGAAGTTCAAACCTTATAAGATTTCGTTCGAAAGCGCTCAATGACGGCGACATGTTTGTGCTCTAAAAATCGTCACCCCCGCCTACAGCGTGCCGAGCCAATTAATTCCCTGCATCTTTAACGACATTAGTTGTTCTAGCCCAGATTTGCGAAGAAATGTCTACTCCGTCGGGGTGAGATCGACCGAAGGTGACAGACGAACCAACTGCTCGATTCTTGAAATTGAGTGTCATTACAACCGGCAAAATGGGTGGACGGTGCCGTTTTGGGAGATTTTCTCCGGACTAAAGGTTATAAGCATCTGGATTTGCTCAATTGTCGAAAATGGACGGTGACAATAGCAATCTACCTGCTTCGAGATGCCCTGGTCGAAGAGCAAGCTTCTGGCCTTGGCCATCCTATTGAAGGCCTCTGTTGCCTTTCTCAATGCGACGGAAACAAGTAGTCAATTCGTCCTACAGAATGATCGTTTGTACGTCGCAGTCAGCAAGAGTAATGGTCAGGTCGTGGACGTGATTCTTGATAAACAAGATTTATTGGGCCCAGAGAGTGGGAATACAGGCAAAGGGCCATATGTCGACTGTTCTTGCACGCCCTCAGGGGCGTGGACACCGGGCGGCACTGCCAAATTCCAGCTCATCAAGGGCACCGACTCGACAGGAACACCTTACGGCGGTGTGAGGATGAGCGACACGTACAAGCCGACAAATCAGAGTATTGAACAATGGTGGTTTTTAAGAGAAGGAGAAACGGGCCTACATCTCTTCACACGTGTTACCTACTTCAACCAGACAACGCCTTACCTTCGGGACTTAGGCGAGCTTCGGACTTTATTCCGCCCCAACACCAAGCTGTGGACGCATTTGTCTGGTAACGACGGCAACTTCGCGCCGATTCCCTCAGCAGATGCGTATAAAAACGAGGTCGTTGTGCAAGATGCGTCTTGGTATCTTGGCAGAACAAGTAGTGATCCATATGTCCAGCAGTATTCTGATTACTTTACCAAATACACGTTCGCCGAGCTTTGGCGCGATCACAAGGTCCATGGTCAATATTCGGATGGCTCGACAAGCTCCGACGGAAGCACCTATGGCGCTTGGTTGGTGCACAACACACGGGAGACATACTACGGCGGGCCACTCCATACCGATCTTGTCGTTGATGGTATTGTGGTAAGTTACTCACATATATACACTTCTTACAAACGCACACCCTTTGGGATCAACTGGGTAGCGGCTCAAGAGTTTACTCAACGTAGCACTAATGCGGTTGAATAACATTGCTGATTCCTCGTAGTATAACTATTTAGTGAGCGGCCATTACGGCGCGCCTGTCCCGAATATGACCACTGGTTTTGACAGGACATGGGGGCCACAGTATTATTATTTCAATAAAGGAACCCCTAACACAACCCTCGCTGAGCTCAGAGCCGATGCGGCCAAACTTGCTGATCCAGAATGGAACGCCGACTTTTACGACAGTATCGCGAAGTACGTCCCGAATTACGTGCCGAAGTCAAAGCGTACTACCTTCAAAGCAACCATCCAGTTACCCAGTGGCGCGAAGCGTCCGATTGCCGTTCTATCAGAGAATAAGCAAGATTTCCAGCTCAATGTCTTCGACCATTCTAGCCTGCAATACTGGGCTGACGTCACTTCGAGTGGTAGCGTGGAGATCCCAATGGTTAAAGCAGGTACCTATAGACTCACCGTGTTTGCCGATGGTATCTTTGGGTGGCTTATTCAAGACGATGTCGTCGTGTCAGCGACTGCGACGCCATTGGCAGTTAAATGGACGCCCGAGAGCGCCGGTAAAGAGATTTGGCGGATTGGTACACCTGACAAATCGGCGGGTGAATACAAACACGGTTATGCTCCTGATACGAGCAAACCTCTACAGCCAGAGCAATATCGCATTTATTGGGGGAAATGGGACTTCCCAACTGATTTCCCGGGTGGAGTTGTCTTCAAAATCGGGGAGAGCGTCGAAAGCGAAGACTTCAACTACATCCACTGGAGCTGGTTCCCAGGATATGCGAACTATCTTCACCCGCAAGCCGTCTACGATAATGTCAATAACTGGACGATCCAATTCAATCTCTCAGACTCGCAACTGGCCGGAACGCAAAAGGCGACATTCACGGTCGACCTCGCTGGCGCGAAGACGGCCAACGGAAACAATAAGTGGGCTTCTCTTCCCGCGGAGAAATACTCGAACGTGCCTTATACGGTGGCAGTTAACGGGAGGGACGTCGAGACCTGGATCATTCCATCATATCGTAGCGGATCCTGCGGAGTGCGAAGTGGTGTCGTGTGCCAGAACTTTGGCCACAAGTTCGCGTTCTCGACGGAACTGCTGAAGGAGGGAGCTAATGAGTTTGTGCTGAGCCTCCCGTTCAATGCGACGAATACCGAGACGGCAGTCTTGCCTGGGGTGATCTATGTACAGTATGATTCCTTAAGGCTAGAAATCTCTTAGCACTCGGCTCGGTTGCGGCGACGTATAGTGTAGCCAGTCATTTGGATAACCCTACCTACCTCAATACATTGTGGGAAACAGGACTATTTAGGTGCTTAGATTAACTCAGTCGGAGTTGATTGGCCAGTGCAACCTTGTAACAGTCCGACCAGAACAGCTGCGTATTTGCGTCCAGAGGCAACGAGTTAACATCACCTGGTAATAGCATCATTTTACGGTCCAAGTCGTCCGATTTGTGTATAAAGTACCTAAGCTTTATCAATAATTCAGGGTCCAGCTGAGCATCGGCGACTAAATTAGGTAGTTACCTACTTGGGCATTCATCTTTGCTTGTAAACAGCCTGTCCTTTTTCAGGCCTAGCTAGATCCACCTGTTTTTTTCAGCCAATCAGACGCCGCGGGGCACCTGAATCATTTTAGTACCTAATATCTCACAGTCGCGCGGCCGATGCGGGGCAACTTTTCATCAGTCTTCTAGCTAGGAAAGAGTCACTGTATGATTTTCACTCTCGTGTACAGATTCTACGACCGCGTCATCGCGTGACAGCCCATAACTTCCCGCCTCGTTCCCGCGATCTGCTTTTTCACTCACCATGGAGGAGGCCGCCCAAACTTCCAAGAGCGCTCTCAAGAAGGCCGCCAAAATGGCTGGCAAGGCCGAAAAGGCAGCGAAGCAGATCCCGGTTGTTGGGGGGAAAAAGGACGACTCCAAGGAGATTATCGGGATGACGGCATCCAAAGAAACGAACTTTAGCCAATGGTACCAGGAATTGGTCGTAAAGGGCGAGATGGTCGAGTACTACAACGAGGTAAGAGATCGCAACACGCGCATTACGTCGAAGATCTTGAAGCTGACCACGAGTCTACTACCAGATCTCCGGTTTCTACATTCTCCGACGTGAGTTTTCGCAGCTTTAGTGCGCCGTATCCGATCTTAACTAACGCGATCGATACGTAGCCGCTGCCATGTATACTTGGAATGTTATTCGGAAATGGTTCCAGGAGAAGATCGAGGACATAGGTGTAGAAGAGACCAGTTTCCCCATGTTCTTGTCTTCCAAGTCGCTGGAGAAAGTAAGTCGGCAAAGAAGAAGCACGCACCCGGGAGCAATAGGCGCCCGTCGTGCGTATTATTATCGTGATGGCATGCTGATCTTCAATTTAGGAGAAGTATGAATCCCCACTCGCCCACCCCTTCTTAGCTCTGCTAGCTTGATCCGATTCGCTATTTTTAAGACAGAATAATACAGTAATTGGTTTGAATGCTGACGATGGGAATCAGGGATCATGTTGAGGTAATGTTTTGAGCCACGGCTCCCAGCGAGAAACACTAGTCTAAGATGTTTAATAGGGATTCGCCCCCGAACTTGCCTGGGTTACTAAGGCGTAAGATGCTCACTGTGTCCCCTACATAGGATGGATTTGATGTATTGACATTAATTGGCATTCCAGCGGAGACAAAGACTTAGAAGTAGGGACCTCTTCCGAACTATTAACGACCAAAGCTGACCCCATAAGGTACCCGTTGCCGTTCGTCCAACCTCAGGTAAGTTTCTACGATATGTTGTCTTCACATGGCACAGGCTAATAGATCTACGAAAGAGGCTGTGATGTACCCATACTACGCTAAATGGATTCGATCACACCGAGACCTTCCATTGTAAGTATCAAGAGTTAACCACGTCCAAACACCTATGTCACAAACGTCAAATCCTCTATCCTACCCAGTTCATCGCCCGGGATGCGGGGCATCCCTCTTGCACATTATGATTTTTTGAAAAATAACGCTAACTTTATCATGAAGCCGCCTAAACCAGTGGAACAGCGTTGTTCGTTGGGAAGCGAAGCAGACCACCCCTTTCTTGAGAGCGCGAGAGTTTCTATGGCAGGAAGGACACACGTTAGTCAATAAACCAGTGACATTGACTTGTAGCTGACCTCTCAAACAGTGCTCATTTGACTGAGGAGTCCTCTTCGAAGGAAGTGCACCAGATTCTCGAGCTCTACGCAGGGGTTTACGAAGTGTGTACTGTCTAATGGAGGTCGCGTAGAATATGGAGTGCTGATTCACGGAAAGCAACTTCTTGCCGTCCCTGTCGTACGTGGCAAGTATGTCTTATCCACCTAATAGCATGCACATATCTATGTAACGCACACTCAACGCTAATTTACTCATAGGAAGACAGAAAATGAAAAGTTCGCCGGTGGGCACTGGACAACAACTGTGTAAGTGATCTTGACATCCGGCTTTCGGGTGATGAACCTCTTGGGGCGATTACTCAATCTTGACAGCGAAGGGTACATCCCTACAAACGGTCGAGGTATTCAAGGTGCTACTTCTCAGTAAGTGTCCATTGTCAGAATAGAATCGAGAATTGTAAAGAATGTCCCTAACTCTGATAGCTGCCTTGGCCAGAACTTTAGCAAGATGGTAGGTCTATATTTTGACTGCCTAACTCAGTCTTCTAACGTTATTCAAGTTCGATGTGACTGTAGAGGACCCTGATAAAAAAGGAGAGAAACTTTACGTTTGGCAGAACTCTTGGTATGATCATTTCGCTACAAAATCTTTTGACATACTAACAAGAATCAAAGGGGTTTATCAACTCGTGTTATTGGCGTCATGTGCATGTTGCATAGTGACGACAAGGGCCTTGTCATGCCTCCTAGAGTGGCTAGACTTCAGACAATCATAATTCCGGTGGGAATAACCAACAAGATGAGTGCTGAGGATAAGGCCAGTCATGGAAAGAAGGTAGAAGAGCTTTACGGCACACTGAAGAAAGCTGGTATTCGGGTTGATGTTGACAGCCGTGATGGACAGTAAGTTCGGCGACTCCTTTTACAGAGTTCGAATAGTGCAACTAACATCATACCAGTACCCCAGGATTTAAATTTGCCGAATGGGAACTCAAGGTATGTATATAAATTACTCTGCCTGCTTCATATCTCTTGCCCAATTCTCCTGCCTCTTGTAAATGTACTCTGGCTGACATCTTTAACAGTAGGTGAAAGAGCAATGCTTCTTTACCCAGCCCAAGCAGTAACCCAGACAACTTTACATTCCGATGACTAACACAGAATTCTTTAATGCCACAGGGGCGTTCCTTTGCGAATTGAGTTCGGACCTAAAGACGCGGCCAACAACGTCGTTTCGTATGCACGCCGCGACTCGGGAGAGAAGGGCACCATTCCCATTGCTGAGCTAGCTACTCAAGTTCCTGAGCTCCTTGAGACTATCCAAAAATCTCTTTACGACAAGGCTGATGCCGCATTTACATCTCATAGGCTTGTTTTGACTGATTGGTCTAAAGTGGTCCCCGCTCTAGACAGCAAGAACGTTGTCCTTATCCCTTTCTGTGAGGCACCCGCGTGCGAGGAGAGAATCAAGGAGATCACAAAGAGCGAGGAGCCAAAGGAGGGTGCCCCGCATGAGAAGCAGCCCACCATGGGAATGAAGAGCTTGTGCATTCCTTTCCAACAGGTATGTTGAAATGCAGCAAGCCATATCCGGAATTGGCGCTTACTTGTGATTCCCTTATCTAGCCCGAGATTTTCCCTCCAGAGACTAAATGCCTGAGTCCTGAGTGCTCAGCGCTCGCCAAGTCCTGGACTATGTTCGGACGTAGTTACTAAGGATGTCGTCTATCAATCTTCAATACCGGCCCTGCGAGCGGGCCTTTCAACTAGTGGAAGGCAATTTGTGGCTTTCTATTCATCTAAGACGGACCTCCTCTAAGTAATTCATTGATGAAATGAGATGATTTCGGTAATGGATCTTCAGCCCTGCTTAGCATTTCGTAGCTTCTAGATCCTCCCTTACACTATAGGTAGACAGAAAATACACCGCTGAGAGAAAGATATCCTATGGATTGACTTTGAACCAAATCGTTCAATTATTCCTTTCGATAGTTCTAGTTTTCTTCATGACACACGTTCTTCTGCTGCATCACTGCGTATGGGCATTGGCCTAAAACACACTTGATAAGTATATGACATCTTGCTCGTCATGCATTATGGCATTTGTCAGCCACCGATACGCAAAGCTTTATACACGTAAAATTCCCCATACCAAAACCGCTTGTGGTGCTCATGATGAATGCAGATAGTAGAGTATAAGAGATCTGATGTCCGCTATGTGATAACCCTGAATTTAGTGAGTTACCAAACACCACACGTCTTCACAACTAGCTCATGTACCCGTCACATCATTAGAGTTCGATAGATAGCGTGTAAATTCCACAGGCGGTTTCATCACTCGGCACCGATTAGCTGCTTAGGCAGGAAAGCCCACACGGTTCCCACAACAGATATCGCAAAGGATAGAAGCATAGCAGACCAGCAGAGGATGCGTTCTCCTGTGGCAATCTCACGGCCAAAGAGCTTCAGGTAGAATGCGAGAGGAAGTCTGAAAGTTTTCGATGTCAATCTTCCGCTCTGCTATATGGTATTAGGAGTGGTATTGACTTACGTAACGCAGATGGTGAAGCACAAGGCAGACCCCATGAAGGCCATGATGGAGTCGAAGGCGGGAAACAGGATAGCAATGGCCAGGAAGACTAGGAGAGTGACGACCCTTACCAGGGCCTTCAGAAGCCCTCTAGACGTGCTGGAGAGCCCGACCAGGGGCGTCTCTTCTGCGACGGCTTGTTGTCGAAGCCCGAATACTACCTCGGCTGTGGTGATGATGGGTTGCGCATTGAGTGGGACCTTGGTGAGCGGGATGATGGCGATGAAAATAACGAGAAGCACGTTCAGTACGTTCGGGTACCCAGTGGTTTCCAGGATGTTCGCCGTTATCTCATCGCGTACGCCGTCGCCAAACATTAACAATCCTACGATGGCTACGGATGCATCTACGAGCAGCTGCCACGTTGTCAGTACGAGAAGCGCATAGGTCAACTTCGCTACATACAGTGAACGAGAAGGTATAGCCGACGGCCTGCCGAAGAATCAGTCGAACTCAGAGCCTCAAGGTGATTGGATCTGCTTACCCTCGTATACTTGTGCGGGTGACGCATATCCCTGTAGATCTATGAACTACATGTCAGTTGGAACTAAAAGGGGTAGTTCGGCGTTTACTTACATTCGGAAACACACTATGTCCACCCCATGGCGACATCAGCAGGCCAAACGCGCGAGGCAGCGTCAGCCAATTCGCGGGGAAAAGATACGTTGCAGCCGGCTCAATGAGCGAACCTGGGGTTGTCTGCTTGACCAAGCCATCAAGAATAACAATTACACCAACTATCACGGTTTAGTACGGGAAATTTCTTGCGCTCTCAAATTGTACATGGCGTTGAACTTACTGCCCAGACAACAAAATATGCCAACAAAGCTAGTAACGCTAAGAAGCGCAAGAGGGGCAAATTGAAGGGGTATTAGAACGAGAGTGCACACAATTTTGAACTCAGTTAAGCTCAAGGTCCCAGGAAACAGTGAAACCAGACTGTCGGCAAAGAGAACTATTAGCGCCACACAGGCAGCCAGCAGTTCCAACGTGAAAAGCACAGCGGTCGCAACGCGAGCCTTCTTGCCAAAGGAGATGTACGCGATGTCGGAGAATGTTATGATCGTAGGGTCGAGATCCATACATTTTGCTAAAAGCCTTGCTGTCCAGCTAGTCACAGCAGCGCAAAGTACCAGGGCGATAAGACCGACAATCCAGCCAGCGTATTTTAATCCCATGGGTAAACTAAGAAGTCCAACACCAATAAGAACGCTGCGGCTAGTCAGCAACTGGAATATTGAGTCAAAAGCGTTTCCTTACTTAGTTGAGTTAACCACTGTTTGTGGCAGAGTAGATTGACCAGAGACTGCAAGCACTATCTTGCCATCCTGTTCAACCTCCTTCACCATTATAGGGGGTCGTTCACCATCTGGTACGTTGGCTCCAGACTCATACTGCTGCCTCCATAGCTCTGCTGCTTCTCTCATAGATGCATGGCTTGCCTCCGATTCAACTGTGCCATAGCTTCGAACGGACTCATAACTGCCAAATATGGGAGGCGCAGAAAGCAAAGGCGGCGTGGAAAATATCGAGTTACTACGCACAGAGCCTGACGGCGACACCACCCTGTGCAGGTCCTCGCTCCCGAGGCGCTTCCTCTCACTTAGTCGGGTATCGGTGGGTGTCAACGTGGAGCCATCTTCCTGATCAGTATCTGTAATCGCGCTGTCGGAGAGCGTAGCATCGAGCTGCTGGCGAAGAAGGCCATGAGCTGGAGCAGCCTCGATATCGCCTGCTTGTAGGGGTTCCTGACCTGGCGCGAATATGAAGGATGGTCGCTGAGGAATGATTTCGGGGAAAGCTGCGGCTCGCTGGAAGCTTCGACCGAAAGACCTGATGCTGTTGACGCCACCGATGTCGGTGAGAGCGGCGAAGGTATTCGTTACGGACGACCTGAGATCACCTCTCTCGTTAGCCGTTGGTGTGTATGGGGAGTCCTGATGCTGCTTCAAGTGCTGTTACCTTCTTCGGCGTCGCTGGGGGAAACCATTATCCCGTTCTCGTGCTTCGTGTTCGCCAAGAAGAGGGTCGTTCTCGAACGATATGCTCTGGTTACCGGTGGACGACAAGCTGTTGCTTCGATCTCCTGGTGACGCCCCTCGCTCATACTCGGCCCAGGTTGCAGGCTGCATTGTGGGCATATAGGAGGTTGAATGTAGGAGGAATTCAAACAGGCAAAATGAACGGGAATTGGCCTTGAAGTCAAGATCAGGACTTGACCTGACGTTGCGCGTGATTGACGACTCACTCAAGGAAGAGGAATACTAGTGTAAGGTAGTCAGTCTATCAAGCGTTAGTGTATATCGAGCAGTGGTGGGGCTCATTATGATAGTGTCGAACCCGTCAATGCTAGATCCTGGGCAGACAGGGTCTAAGCTCTATAGCAGGTGAACGAACAAGCTGATATTTATCATGCTGGCGGTTGCTGGACCACGAGTGTGTACGTCAGAGAAGAAACGGAGTAGGAAGCCAGGCGGAAAAGGGTGTAAGTGATATATATATGATGAATATAAACAGCCCCCCAAACCTATCAATTACTATGGGAGACAAGACACATCTCCCGATGCAAGCTTTCTCCCTCTTGACCGTCACGTGCGTATCATGCATGTAGGCAAGTGTGCTGAGGTCTAAAAAGTCATATATATCAGTACAAGTCAAGTGGTTCATGGTGGAGGCGACGGATTGTGGAGCTCATGGAGACTTGATAAGAGTGCATATAGTTAGTGGGTATCATAGCGAGATACTTAGCACATACGTGCTATTCTGAGAGACGCGTCATGTACTCGGGTATCTAAGTTCTACCCCCCTTATAACCTAAAATGGTGGGGTGAGTGGAGGTCCTTGATCATCACGATTGGCTCTGATTGGCCAATGACCCGCCCATTGATGCAATTGTGCATCCAGTGCTTTTTTTTTTGGGTTTCTCGTGATTGTTGATTCTAGATGCGACTGGAAGTCGGTACTTTTGCTGCTATTGCTCGCTTCCCGTCGGTTTAATTCTAAACAGTCTCTTGGCAACACCTTCTCAGCTCCTTCATCTGTCATCTGGTCTGCAAAAAAAAAAAAAAAAAAAAAAAAAAAAGATAAAAAAATTTATCACTTGGTAACCTACAGCGATTATTTTCTTTCCATCTGGAATTTGTCTGCGCAATTGCTTCAAGGGGTACGTAGCGTATCGCAGTTGTGTAGCAGCAACTACTACCCACGACGTTAATCCGTCACAGAGATAGCTTTCCTTTTCCACAAGCCATTCGGGGTTTCTATCCCTTATGCTGACAGGTTTCTATTCATAATGTCATTGAGCCTCTTCTCCCGTTTCCCAGTCGTAATAACTAAAGCGACGACTGGACTTATCATTGATGCTTAAAGTCGGGCTGCTCTTTGTCTAGAAAAGCTTGCGTACCAACTTTGAAGTCGTCAAGAGAAAATGTCATATAATACAGTTGCTTCTCGAGAACCATGCCCGCGTCGAGATGATTGTTTTCAGCTATAGGACGGCTTGGTCAGTCAACAATCGTCTGAGATGAAATGCTCAGCTAAGACAACGTACCGTTTAACACTGCTTGCTTCGCTATGCGAACGACCGGTCGAGAGTATGTGGCGATCCGGGCGGCAAGTTTTGTTGCTTCCAGCACTACATCTTCATCTTTTTTGAAGGCTTTGTTGACGAGCCCTCGCTCGGCAAGTTCTTTGCCGCTAATCGTTTGACGTTGGAGAATAAGCTCCATCGCCTACCGAATCCCATGTCAGCTACGTAGTTATGATTAATTCTCTTGCATGAAGTAAGTTTGCTCACCTTATACTTGCCCAAAGCTCTCACGAGTCTTTGAGTGCCACCAGCTCCGGGGATCGTTCCAATGGTAACCTCAGGCAGACCGAACGTGGCATCTTCAGCTGCATAGATCATATCGCACTAGGAAACGTGGTTAAGCCCCAGAAATATGTATAAGCCGAGTCACAACACTTACGGCGAGAGCAACTTCGAATCCGCCTCCCAGCTGCATTGAATATGTTATTACAAGTCCAGGTACAGATTCGCCTCCGTAAAGCAGGTACTTACAGCTAAGCCCTCAACAGCTGCGATAAGAGGTTTCGAGAAGTTTTCAAACGCCCCATTCAGATTAGAAAGAAATTTCTTCTCATGTGCCTCGTTAGTTGTCAGTTGGCTCAACTGGCTAATATCGGCACCGGCTAGGAATCTATAGTCAGCATGGCTTGCGTCGGGCGTTATCCAAGGGTCGAATTGCTGCTAGAGTAGACCGACCCGAGAAGGCACCCTTTCTGGTGCCCATTAAGACAACAGCCCTTACCGCATCGTTATGGTCAAGCTGACCCAGCAGAGCAATTAATTGGCTTATCATCGCATGGGTGAGAGCATTACGCTTTCCGGGGCGATTCAGCTGCACGACAGCAGTAGCTGCTGCAGGATCTATACCAACTCGCACATCATCAGTGGCAGCTGATGCATGCTCTTGCCCTGCTGGCAAAGACAGTGGCTCAAGCCCTTCAAAATCTGGTAGGGCAATGACTTTTGGACTGGTTGCTATTGAGGGCTGCATTATACCGGACGCTATTGGCAATTACATTTAAAAATGAAGAAAGTGGGAGTGGTTCTCATAACGACATTAAGGAAGTTTGGTGAGAATGACGAGATCTTTCTCTCGGTATCAAGAACGAGCATCTGGCAACCGAGTGACCTTACTACTAAAAACAATCATGTATAAATCTACCGAAAAGAGCATGTGTGTATTATAGCTGGCGCCATGCAGTGTAATGGATCAAGATCGGTAAGTTAACGGAAGAAGCCTGCCGTTCACTTTTTTCTGCGCCCCGGCCGTGTGGTGGGGAGCTGACAACAGGGTCCAGGACTGGGGTCGTAACGCGCATCGATTCCTAGTGTGAATGAGAGTAGTAGTTAGACAAACTACGGATCCGTAGATACTTTCGTATTCTATTTCGGAAAGAATTCAGAAGTTTCTTACCCTCCACAATTCTATTTATTCGAAACAGCACGCCGTGCCCTATGGTTTCAAGCTGCCAAATTTCCCAACACCATATTGAGTTGAGTTTTTTTTTGGTTTCGTTTGGTTATCTCCCGGGAATCCAAAGCCAACGCCTCAGGATGTAAGCAACGCGAAATACTAGTCGGAGATCAACAAGATTAACAAATCCGTATTTATCAGCAAGGCATAAAATCTTCGGATGATCTGTCAGATCTGTAGCTGTGCCGCGGAAGAAGCCGCAGAAGGGTACAAGCCGTTTAACTAAGCCGTTCAACTAGCCAGAATGTAATAAAAAATATGGCAGTTATTCTGGGCGATAGGCCTACAAAAGTCTGACATCTATTTTCTCATCTCGTCTACCTTCAGCCTTCAAACAGCCACAATTTATACCACGTGGGAAGAGCCTAGGATCCGAACGCAGGTACAGCACGCCATTTGTAAAGGGTGACAATAACAGACATTATATAATAGCCACAGTGAACTCCTAAGAATTATATACGTTAATAGGTTCACTCATCCTAGAACTACAATTACTGGCACCAGAAATAACCAACTTGTTGTAGCTACCACCAAGGTGTTCACGAGGTCGAGCTGGACGTCAAGGCCTGATGTTTACTGTTTGCTTACACGCCTTTACTGTTGTTGAAATCATTGGGGATGAGTTAGATTCTGTATCATTTGGTATTTCAATGACGTAAAAAGTGTATCTCATCAGTACGCGATGTGTGCCCCCAGATATCCCTAAAACAGTTGCCTTTCTGGCTCGGTCTTACCACGCCGAGATGAGAGAACCTGAGCAGGTTAAACTGGAAAGAATAAGGCATAGTTACGCCGTCTCATCCTCGGATAAATTAGACCGCGAGGTCGTGATGACATGGATAGAATAGGTAACATCAAGGAGAAATACGAAGTTTGTCCCGTAGGTCTTCAAGTCGTTCAAGCTATCTATTGATAGGAACCTGGTTCATACAAAAATAAAAGGCCAGTGCGCGCCACGTTAGTAAGCTCTGACGTTATCGATGGCTACCCTGATTAGGCAATTTCCTCATCGGACAAAGTTCTGAACAAAGTTGGCTTCGGACGAGGATTGAATGAGGATATGTTAATTCAGGGCCGACATATGATCCCCTACGGGATAAGGTAAGTGGTCCGTGAAATCCAACTCCAGGGTCGCGTTTCACAACGTGCGAAACTCTCAACGCTACCGTAGCATTGGAAAGAGATTTACATCATTTATGCAGGCATGGCATTTTCTTATGTCTATGTCATACGATGGCATACCTATTAAGAAGAATACTAGGATCCCTACATGCCAAGTGCCCACAAGATGTAGTTAGTCTACTATGTATCAACGGATAGTGGTAACCGTTGTATTTTAGCACCAATTACGGAAGCTAGCAGATCGGACTCACGCTATTGTGGAATACCGTAAGAGGATTTAGTGCGGCACGGGAAACCAATATAGGAAGTAAGATTTCGGTAAGAAACCCGTTTCGTGAAATTCGAATTCACCTTGGCCTTCAGCCTCAGCCGATGTAGCACTCAATGTGTACTTCCTCGGTCCAGGACTTCTAGGCAAGCAGCAGTATTACAGCAGATCATAGTAATACTGGAAACCGGGGCGATTGTCATTTGAGAGTGCAACTCGGCCAGAGCGTTGAAACCGCCTAAGCTCCGCATTCCTCGGTAAGAACAGAACAGCCTCGGTCTCGTTTGAGCTTGTAGATTGTGGCTTCTGTATTCTGTGAGGAGCCCGCCTTTTTCCGGTTGCGAAACGTAGGGTTCTGAGCTGCAAGCAAGAGAATGAGACAAGTTATCGTGACACTCAAGTATTAGTCGTAATAGGTATCGAAGAGCTCGGGAACCGAACCTACAAGATGCTTGAAACTGTCAGCATTTTAAGGGCCTCATCTCTCGGTGGTGGTACAGTTATCCATTCACGGCAGCATGTCTACACTAATGCAGTTTACAGATAAGACCTCCGATTGGGTTTGGGATTACAGGTGCTCCCCGCTGCCCAGTTTTCGTAGTCACAGCTTTAGACTGTTGTAGAAGGGCCAAGATAGGATCTAAAAAGAGAGCCGGGAATACTCGCAAGGTGGAGGGAGCTAGGCAGGTACCCATGTCATACCGTTACTTTATGCACTGTCATTTTGATATTTTTGATCTAAAGGAATTGAAGGTATTACGGCGAGTAAGCTTCATACTGATGGATTCTCTCCCTTGGAGGGACGAAATGGGGTCTGCGTGAGCTTCGCCGTTTAGGGGCATACGGGGATTTCACGTGCTTCGACAATAACAGTCCCTGAAAATCATTATTGATAGTAATGTTAAAGTTTATAGCTTCATATAAAAGGGCACTGAAAGATAACACCCAACGATACGATGTCCATAAGATACAGGGTAAATCTCGATGAGCTCACCGGTAACGGTTAACCCTGCTCGAGACCGAAAATGTCATTCCATTCTATTGATAACTTGTCCCTTGAGGACCAACGTCTCTTCAACCAGTTTGGTAGAGGCCCTCGTGTCGACATTCCTTTTGAACTTGCTCACGAAGCTTTTGAAAACATTGTCGACAGCCATCCCCATGTAACAGCTGCCCGCTCATATGATGGAACGACGATTACTTACCAGGGCTTGGAGAGGCGAGCCAATATTTTGAGCAACGAACTGATAAAACGAGGTCTTTGCCCAAAAGACCGAGTTTGTATAGTTGTTTCTCGATCGATCGAGCTCCTTGTGGGAATTTTAGCCGTTTTAAAGGCTGGCGCACAATATGTACCGCTAGACGGAGGTGTTGTCGCTGATGCTGCATTGCAGCATATATTCAACGATGTGAAGCCTCCAATGGTGTTGTGTCTCAAAAGGTTTCACGCGAAGGTTGAGCTGTATGCCCGAGAAACGAAGTCAGAGATCGTGGAACTCGACGGGCCGGACCCCAAGATTCTGTCTGGTAATGAAGAACGCCCGAAAGTCGCAATGGACTCTAGCTTCGGTTCATACATGATTTATACATCCGGTACAACTGGCAAGCCAAAAGGGGTTGATGTAAGACACCGAGGCGTTGTGAACAACCTCCTGGTAGAACCAGCAAAATTGAAAATTACTGTTGGCAAGAACGTGGGCCAGCTTTTGAATATCTCGTTCGACATGGGTTCGTAATGTCCAAACTGCTTCTCTAGTCAAGTATCTGCTAATGCTAGTGTAAGCACAATGGGAAATTCTTGCAACTCTCATGAATGGAGGGACATTGCACATCCGCAATGGAGTTTGGGCTGATGCACTCAAACGCGTTGACACGGTCATTGCAACGCCAACAATTCTTGGAAAGTTTTCACAAGCCGACTATCCAAATGTTAAGACGGTCGTGGTTGGTGGCGAGCCATGCCCTGTTTCGGTAGCCGAGGAATGGTCACCGCATGTCGATTTCTGGAATATTTGCGGTCCAACAGAGATCACTATCTTAAACACTGCACATTTACACAAGCCCGGCGAACTTTTGACTATTGGAAAACCGCTACCAAACACCAACGTCTATGTCTTAGACGACGATGAAAACCCTGTGGCTATTGGGAAGCCTGGCGTCATGTGGGCAGGGGGGGCGTGCGTTTCCGCAGGGTATGTGAACCTACCAGATTTAACTGCAGCAAGATTCAAGCCAGACAAGTTCGCTCAAGATGGGTAAGTTGTTCATATTGTTTTAATAGCACCTATATATAGACATACTGATACTATTTCGTGTAGCACTACGATGTTCAACACTGGGGACCTTGCCTGCTGGACTGAAGATGGTAAACTTATACCTCTTGGTCGAAAGGATGAACAGGTCAAAATAAAGGTAGCCTTGGGCATGAGACCTCATGAACCATGAATGAAGCTTAGGCTAATCATGATAGTAGGGATTCCGTGTCGAGCTTGACGGTGTTTCCGCCGCTGTTGAAAGTGTCCCGTCGGTTATCAAGGCTTGTGCTTTGGTCGTGAATGATAAGCTCTGGGCATTCTATTCAGGTCCTAGCCAACTCGATGACGACAGTATGAGCCAGATTGTCGGAAAAACGATGCCATATTACGCCGTCCCAACAAAGTGGTTGTATATTCCATCCATTCCCCTCACCACCAACGGTAAATTTGACAAGCGGAAATTGAGAGAGATAGCCGAGGCGCAGACACAAAGGCAGGTTACAGAAGCTATAAGCTTCGAAAGCCTAGCAAGCGCCTCACCCTCCACCGCTACTGAAACAGCAAACCCTACACCATCAGCAAGCATAGTTGATATCGAAAAAGGCCATGTGCACTCCGAAAAGGAGATTTTTCCATCTGTGGACCTGGAAGAAGATATCAAGTACGAGCTTCCAAGCAAGAACGGATTCCATGGCCAAAGATGGCTCCGGCATCGTTTCTTTTCCCTATATAGGCGGTTTTTCTCTGTCATATTCTTCGCAAACCTCCTCGCGTTTGCGCTTGTCTGGTGGAAGTCATGGGACAGTGGCAGCTTGCCACTCTCTCAAATTCCTACGGCCGTAGCGGTTAACCTGCTCGTGGCGGTAGCTATGCGGCAAGACCACGTTATCAACTTTCTGTTTTGGTTGGCCACTCGTGTACCGACATGGGCACCACTCGCCATCAGACGTCAATGTGCTCGGGTATATCATATCGGCGGTATTCACTCTGGTGCCGCTGTTTCCGCAGTACTTTGGTGGCTGATCTTCACCATCGGCGCAACAGTGAACTTTGCGCGGGACAACCAAGAAGTCCACATCAACACGGGGACCGTAGTTCTCAGCTATCTGATTCTCGCCCTCTTGTTGGCTATTATTGGCATGGCCCACCCCGACGTCCGTGCCAAACTTCACGATCAGTTCGAATGGACACACAGATTTGCTGGCTGGACTGTCCTAGCTTTCGTATGGGCACAAACGGGTGAGTGAAATCATGTCTGTTTTTCGTTAGTCGCTGGAGTCTTTTTCTTCCGTTTCTGGCATGTCTTAGAGACACGAATTGCCTCAACGAACATATTCTGCTTTTGCTACTCCTGAAGCCCCCTAAATCCCGAATAACCATAAGTGAATATTATTAACTTGAATGTTACATATAGTGGTAGCAGTTGATTCACTAAAACCAAGAACACAGTCACTCGCAGATGCACTAGCTCGCGCCCCTGCGATTTATCTCTTGACGCTGATCACACTGAGTATCGCACTATCTTGGCTTAGACTTAGACGCGTTGCGGTCCGACCCGAGTTTTTGTCTAAGCATGCTGTTCGACTACACTTCGATTTTGAGACGCCCATTGCAGGTAAAGCAATCCGCATATCTGACAAGCCAATGCGCGAATGGCATGCCTTTGCTACTATTGATAAGCCAGGCCATGAGGGTTTCTCGATCGTCGTATCGAACGCGGGTGATTGGACGCGGAAGACGATTGACGGGCAGCCACAGAGACTATGGACACGAGGAGCACTCACATCGGGAGTCTTGACCATCGCGCCACTGTTCAAGAAAGTCGTCCTTGTGGCTACGGGATCGGGAATTGGTCCTTGCTTGCCTGTAATACTCGAAGGGAGAGTACCAGCCCGCATCATTTGGTCTACTCCTCACCCTCGTGAAACGTTCGGCGACGAGATCATCAACGACGTGCTACGAGCAGATCCGAAAGCGATCATTTGGAACACTCGGACTCAAGGAAAGCCCGACTTAACTGCACTCTCGTACCAGTTACTGAAGGAGAGCAACGCCGAGGCCGTGTGCATCATTTCGAATAAAAAAGTCACGCAGTACGCATCTCCTCCCTATTTTCTTTCCCAACTTCATCCTCCCCACTTGCGCCTTCATGCTCCCAAAGCCCCTGGAGTGAGTTTAACTTATACCACGAGCAGTAACATCTAACACCTGAGTACTTATAGACAAATCGTGTATCGCCTTGAAGCCCGCGGGATTCCGGCCTTCGGAGCAATTTTCGATTCCTAGGAAATTTTTATTTGTCCCGAGCTGCTAAGCTCGTTGGTAGACCGACGTGTGAGTCGACGTCATGAAGAAGCCTCAGTGGCACAAGTATTGATAATGTAATCGAGAGCCCTGCTAAGAATAGTAGGCTAATACCATATCGTCTATGGTGTCTCGGTTGAGGCGATTATTGTAGGGGATTTAAATGGATTTCTAAGCGGTTTCTCGTCTCATCGAGAAATACATTGTTATGTAGAAAAAAGTCATTGGGTTGGTGTCTAGGAGGGACGGGCTGCCTGGGTGGTGGCAATCGTGCAAGAATATTACTGTAGATAAATTGTTTTCAAATCTGCAATAATCCGTAGAGTTCCTTGAGATGCGAAATCTTAAATCCGATAATCCATATCATTGCAAGGCACGACGTTTCATACTGACCAATCACAGTTTGCTTGCGTACGAGGTTGTCTGCCTGCCGGTACAAGGTACACTTCCCTTGAGTCAGTTTAGTGGCCTCGGCAGCCTTATCGGTCAGCACAGCGACCACATAACAACCTGGCATCAACTAGTAATTTCATTCATAGGGAGTGTCAGCGCTTGGTGGAAGGCATTGGAAGGTGGCGGCCGCATGTAGCACACTACGAGTGGGCCCCACCTGGTCCGAGCTCCTAAGCGTCTCGTCATCACACTGCTCAAACACCTGGCACCGCAACCGCAACAACAAGTGAAGGAGCCTTCAAACCTTCACAACCTTTCCTCCCACTTCTCAAACTCAAACTCCTTCCTCCATCCCGTCAAGATTACCCATACCTCCTCCAGGCATCTGCAGATATACTGCTATCAAGTGGATATCGCCTATAGTATCGAGGCGTACTTTTCATTGCAGCTGCACCGCCGTCGCCCCAAGTCGGCTTCCTATATCCCACCCTCCACATTCACGCGCATCGTTCCCCGATCTATCTCCCAGACATCATGGCATCCGAACCTGAGCACAAAAAGAAGGTCAATCTGGCGTGAGTGAACCCATTTCCGCAGGTAGAATCCCTTTAGCCGAGCTAATACGGGAAACAGTGACGTATCCGGTGCTGAGCCTAAAGATGTACGATTTCTCCGATAGCAGTTTCACATTGCGTGTTTCTAACCTTTATCTAGGAAAATGACACATCTACCGCTATTCTAAAGAAGAAGAAGAAGCCTAACCAGCTGATGTGGGCACCTCTTAATCATAAGATCACCGAGAATGTGCTAACCGAAGGCGTAGGGTGACCGATGCCATCAACGATGACAACTCAATCATTGCACTTTCCAACAACACGATGGAGCAGCTCCAGTTGTTCCGTGGTGACACAGTCCTTGTCCGTGGTAAAAAGCGGAAGGATACCGTTCTGATTGTCCTCGCCGACGATGATCTTGACGATGGCAGTGCCCGAATCAACCGAGTTGTCCGACACAACCTCCGGGTGAAGCACGGTGACATGATTACGATCCACCCATGCCCCGATATCAAATATGTAAGTTGCGACAATCGATACAAGTCGGGCTATGACTCTGGGTTTTATATGCTGACTTCGTAGTAGGCCAAGCGAATCGCAGTCCTTCCCATTGCAGATACCGTTGAGGGCATAACGGGTTCGCTTTTCGACGTTTTCCTTGCCCCATACTTCCGAGAGGCCTATCGCCCCGTTCGTCAAGGCGATCTATTTATCGTCCGTGGTGGTATGCGGCAAGTAGAGTTCAAGGTTGTCGAGGTCGACCCTCCCGAGTATGGTATTGTGGCCCAAGATACCGTCATCCACTGTGAGGGCGAGCCAATCCAGCGCGAGGAGGAGGAGAACAACTTGAACGAAGTTGGCTACGATGATATTGGTGGCTGCCGGAAGCAGATGGCTCAGATTCGAGAGATGGTCGAGCTACCTCTGCGTCATCCTCAGCTATTCAAATCCATTGGTATCAAGCCACCGCGTGGTGTCTTGCTCTACGGCCCTCCGGGTACCGGTAAGACGCTTATGGCACGTGCAGTTGCTAATGAAACGGGCGCTTTCTTCTTCCTAATCAACGGTCCTGAGATCATGTCAAAGATGGCTGGTGAATCCGAATCCAACTTGCGAAAGGCATTCGAAGAAGCTGAAAAGAACTCACCCGCTATTATCTTCATCGACGAGATCGATTCTATCGCCCCTAAGCGAGAAAAGACAAATGGTGAAGTCGAGAGACGTGTAGTTTCACAGCTCCTCACTCTCATGGATGGGATGAAGGCCCGTTCCAACGTCGTCGTTATGGCCGCCACCAACCGCCCTAATTCGATTGATCCCGCTTTACGCCGCTTTGGTCGTTTTGATCGAGAGGTCGATATTGGCATTCCTGATCCCACTGGTCGTCTCGAGATTCTTCAGATCCACACCAAGAATATGAAGCTCGCTGACGACGTTGATCTTGAGCAAATTGCGGCCGAGACCCATGGATATGTCGGTTCGGATGTCGCTGCACTTTGCTCCGAAGCTGCTATGCAGCAAATTCGAGAGAAGATGGACCTCATTGACCTTGACGAGGATACCATTGATGCCGAGGTCCTGGATTCCCTAGGTGTAACGATGGAAAACTTCCGCTTTGCCCTTGGTGTCTCCAACCCCTCGGCTCTACGTGAGGTTGCCGTTGTCGAGGTACCGAACGTCCGCTGGGAAGATATCGGAGGACTGGAAGGTGTCAAGCAGGATCTCAAGGAGAGCGTACAATATCCCGTTGACCATCCAGAGAAGTTCCTCAAATTTGGTCTCTCACCGTCTCGTGGTGTCCTGTTTTACGGCCCTCCCGGTACGGGTAAGACGATGTTGGCTAAGGCAGTCGCCAATGAATGCGCCGCCAATTTCATCTCCGTTAAGGGACCAGAACTTCTCAGTATGTGGTTTGGTGAGTCCGAAAGCAATATTCGAGACATCTTTGACAAGGCTCGCGCCGCCGCACCTTGCGTTGTCTTCCTGGATGAGTTAGATTCGATCGCCAAGGCTCGTGGCGGATCTGTAGGTGATGCCGGTGGTGCTTCCGACCGTGTTGTCAACCAGCTTTTGACAGGTAAGCTACGATGAACTGCAATTAGATGGGTAGAGACGCTGACTTTGCTATAGAAATGGATGGCATGACATCAAAGAAGAACGTCTTTGTGATTGGTGCTACCAACAGACCTGAGCAGCTCGATCCTGCTCTGTGCCGTCCCGGACGTTTGGATTCTCTGATTTACGTCCCTCTCCCTGATGAACCTGGACGCCTCGGCATTCTTAAGGCTCAGCTCCGCAAGACGCCTGTTGCCGCCGACGTTGACCTTGACTATATCGCCTCAAAGACCCATGGCTTCTCCGGTGCTGATCTTGGTTTTATTACTCAACGAGCAGTCAAAATTGCCATTAAGGAGTCGATCACGCTGGATATCGAGCGTCAACGTGCGCGTGAGGTTGAGGGTGCTGGGGACATGGATGTTGACGATGAAGAGGATCCTGTGCCTGAGCTAACCAAGCGCCACTTTGAAGAGGCGATGCAAATGGCTCGCAGATCCGTCAATGATGTTGAGATCCGCCGGTATGAAGCTTTCGCGCAGCAGATGAAGAACGCCGGTCCTGGTGCCTTCTTCAAATTCCCTGGTAGCGACGGCGCTGGGAACGCTGGTGGCGACAACAATTTCGGTCAAGCCGGTGATGACGACGGCCTATACGATTAGGCAGTATAGATGCCCTGATCCTTATGTGGTGCGTAAAGCGCTACACTTGTATTTTAACCGTGTTATGCCATTCACACCAAAATGGGCGACTTCCTGGGGCCTTCTTTGCCTAGAGCTAAGCGATGCGTCGTGCCTATGCTCATGGATTGCCCCCAATGATCCTCATTTAGGGACATTGACACTGCTGATAGACTATGGCTTTCACTCTAGAGAGGGACAAACGTTAATGGACAGTCTCTCACGACCTACACGTTGGGAAGAGTCTTGTTTACAGTGTTAACGCAAAATGGCGGGTTTTCAAGTCGAGTTGATGCATGATCCCTGTGCATGGGGGGCAGCAGACTGCGGGTTTATGATAATAGATATGATCAATTGACGTCTGATTTGCCTCTTAAGATAAACTCAAAAGGTTTTGCGATGTACTGCAAATTGACTAACTACAAAGCATTTGAGCTCATTACGGTGTAGTAGACCCATGTAGCAATCTCAGGGTCGTGTGAGAGTTGAAACTTTCATTTTTGACCACTGGCGGACAAGACTTGCGTGTCCGACTATGTCCCGTCTAATGCCTTTATTTCATCCTCAATATGTATTGTATTCGAGTTGGGCAAGATAAATATTCCTTGTTCAACTTTACATTCACAAGAATTGTTGAAATTTGAGGCAGGAGTCCGAGAATAATGACGAAGGAGATGCTGAAGACACGCGAGATAGAAAAAGGCATTATGGGAGCTGACCAGACACGTCACAAATCTTCAGACCTACGATTCTATCTGGAGAGCGTGAAAAGTGAGAGATGCTATTCGCGTTTGACTTTGATGCTAGTTTATTTGGTTTAGTCTGAAGATTCATGTAGTAATGAAGTTAGGTGACGTGTGTTGTGAGCGAGCACTCTTTTTATCGGCTTTTCCAGCTTTACTCTCCCCTCGCTAACTACCTAGTTGAACAATTCTTCGGTTCAATGGTCGTCAATATGACTCTACATAGATAGCAGCAGGTGGTGTATGGTTGTATGATTCCTTCCTGATTCGTTCGTTTTCCCTCTGGCTCATACACATTTCTGGCTGTTCGCTTCGGATACTAGGGGGTCGGATTGGGGAGTTACGGTGAGTTGGTTCGGTTGGTTAGTTGGTTAGTTAGTTAGTAAGTTCGAGATCTGATCAGCCACCCGCCGACCCGTCGGGGTCTATCTCGCACACGTCCTCCAGACTCTCTCTAACCACCTTCAGCACCGCCTCTACGACAGCCGTCGGGATGGCCAGGTTGGCAGTGCCATCCGCGCCCGCCGCACTGCCATTAACGCCCCCGGCGGTCCTACTAGCGCCATTAACCGCCGCCGCGCCGTTAACGCCGTCTTTGTTGGCCGTACTGGACTCATTCGCGTTTGTAGATGATGCCTGGTTGTTGGTGGTGGTGGTGGTGGCCGCCGCCGTCGCCGTGTCCCGCTGCACGTCCTCGAGCACCCTCCGTACGAGCGCGGGGAATGTGCTGACTTCGCCTGACCGTAACAAGGCCAGCGCGTGTGACTGTATGGCCGATGGCCAGTTGGAGCTGTGGGCGTCGAGGGAGTGGAGGAAGCGTTCCTGGATTCTGCGGTTGCGCCACGTCGCGGGTTAGCTACTGAAGAAACGCAGCGGGCTAGCTGAGAGTTATATGCTCGCTTACTTGGTAGCGTGGCCCTCCCGCAACAATAGACTGTTGATCTGCGAACGCAGATCGGGATCCTGCGTCGCTGGCGTGTAAGTGGCTGCCGATGGCGGCACCTTGGCCGGCGTTGCTGGCGGGTGTGACATGGCGATGGCCCAAGGGATGATGGCTATGATATGTGAATGGGCGATTCTCCGCGTCGCGCCGTCGCAAGATGGGATGGGATGGGATGTGGTATGTAGGTATGTAGGTATAAGCTGCGAGGCTGCTGAACTCGTGGTGTATGTAGACTTGATGTTGTGGGAGCCCTGTCACCGCCAGTCTACGCGAGCCAGCTTTGTTCGCGTAAGAAGGGATTCGTGGTTCCCCTATAGCATCTTCGTGTCATACAATCCAAGGCTGCGTTGAAAGAGCGGCGCAATTGGGCTCACAGGGTCGTCTAGAAGGGATCAGGCAACGCTGTAGAGGCAAGGCTGACAATTGTTTGGCAAGTTTGAAAAGTGACGAGGCTGAACAAGGAACAGGCGTGGGGCATATGATACTATCTTAGATACAATGCACTAGGTACCTTTCATTACGTAAGGCACCCTTGCTGAGTTAAATGTAGGTAGGTAGGTACCTGTACGCAGGGGTCTTTTACGAAGGCTTACTTACGGCAATTACCTTAGGTAAGTTACACTTTATTCCAGCCGCGCTATGCCGGAACCACCCCCCCTCTCCCCTCTTCCCCAAGTCTTTCGGCTTCTAGACTGGTACCTACCTAAAATAAAGTACCGTCGTGGTGGGTCCCTACCTAACAAAGCGGGGTGCTCGAGTGGGTTGCACAAGTCCCCAGACCTACCCTAGAGGTATATACCCTATTCTCATATCAAGTATATTGCTAGTATCAAGGTTAGAAATAGTACGCAACAATTACCTACCACTTCTTTATTTATATCTCGATCTATCAATACGCAAGATAGTTATAAAAATAAATAAAAAAAGAGCCATTCATCACTGATGCCCTTGGTTTTCTCTTACTACTCTTGTATGTCATGAGACGAGAAACGAGCGGTTCATTAACCTTCAGATCTCGGGAAAATACCTCTCGGGAGCGAGCCCCTTTTCTCCCCCTGGCTGATGCCGACGTCAGGAATCAACCGAACGCCTCTCATCAACCACAGATAGGTATCAGCTTAGATTCCCTGCATGGTCAGACCCCCGTAGACCACCATCTCCCGTCAACTACCGATGCAGAAAACCCGCCCTCGATTGATAATCACCGGCCGTCTGACGTGAGCATTCTCGACCTTCCTCGGGCGGCTTTCTCGTCTAATCTCATCTTATTTCATGCATGCCGCTCCTATGTCGTGCATAGAGAACGACCGCCTATCTCACGCCGGCATATCCGCTGCGTAGACGTTAGTGGCGGTCCGTGATCGAAGTGCACTGCACAGCTCGAGCGAGCTGCGCTCTTCTGTCGGATGTGATGATCAACAGCGAGCAGCGAGCAGAGGTTGCTCTCTCGTCATAGGTTCAGGCCTCGTCACGCGCCCAGATGTCTGTTTCCTGAAGGATGGTAGTTACTACCGTTTGTCCTCCCGCGCTTGTTACGGTCGCCGCTGCTTGCGGTACATTGATTGGTCTGTTTATTGTGGACAGCTGTGCGCCGTGCATACATTATTCATGTGTCCCGCTTCCCTCACCCCTGATGGCCAGCTGGGCAATCTGACACGGCAAATTTTCTGGTCATCTATCCGTAGGCTGCTTCAGGTCTGGGGCTGAAGAGGACTACGTTATCAATAACAATGCCGGCTTTGTCGACGGTTGCTTCGAGTTGGCGGTTGGCGGTAACCCCGCAGGCCTGACTTGAGAAGCCCTGACCTGACTGGCGCCCTACCATGACCGGAGTAGTCCGCGTAGCGAGGCCGGTTATTGGAGAGCATCGACGAGTCGAGGCTGCTGATCAAAAGTGTTGCTGACGCGGGTTGGGCCGACAGCTCTGCACAACGATGCCTTTTGTCGAAACTGGGGTTGTCTTATACTCATAAGCCCCCCCTCCCCCTTGTGCGCTCACTGGCAACTTGAGGGACGACCACCGTATATTCAAAGAACATTATCAACACTCGCAAGGTGAGTTGGATGTGTGGCGGGGCAATACAAGCGGATACTTGTGGTGCGTTCGATGGTACTATCTCGTGGGTGGTCGTCCTTGTTGTCCAAGATACATAGGCCGTCTCTGTAACCGGTCAGACGCGTACGGATACGTCGACTGACTGCGATTGTGCGAGCCGTCCGAAGAGACCGGACGGCAATGAACTTGGCTGCATCACCCTCGCAAACTGTTGTTGTAGCTGTGCTTATGCTTGCGTGACACAGCGTAGAACATCATACCCCGCTGCGTTCTACACCACCGCTCGTATTCCCAAGGGATTGGGTCATATCATGAGTATTATAGAACCATAACAAACGAGGGCCGTCCAATGGCTCCGAAATAGTTGGCTGCCCTTCTCCTGGAACCTTTGCTGAGATGGCGGTGACGAGGATGGGGTTGCAGGAGGATTGAATAGATGAGCGGTTCGGTCGGGTAGAGGCGTAAATGTGTTCCCCCCAGGTCAAGCCAAGCACGAGTAGTTAGGTAGCCAGGTAATTCACTCGTCTTATCATGCATAAAATGCACTGGACTCGTTGCAACCCAAGGCCCGATCAGGACCGTACAATACCGGGATGCTAGCTCAAACCTGATCGGATTTTGTGTCACTCCCCGGTACGTGCCATATATTCCGTAGACTAGCCATCACATGCCGCATCGATCTGAGGTGGTACTTGTTCGATGGTGTGGTGGGATGAGCACACCAAGTTTGTTAGTGCGTTGGCCATCACACGCACTCTGCAGGGATGGTAGCACTTGGGTCTCCGAGTAGAGCAAGACTGGTGATATCCGTTTAGGCTTGCATAGGTAAGAGACTCTGCATTGCAGTAGTTCCCGGCCCGCCGGGAGTCGAAGGCACAGCCGGGTCCCCTAGTGCAGCATGCTCGAAGAGGAAGTAGGTAGTATTACTTGGTTCGAGCTCGATGTTGGGGGCACACGTGTGGGGTACCAGATAGCTATCTCTGAGAAGCACGTGTTGTCGTTCTCCGTTGTTTATGGGCTCATATCTGTGCGATGTGGTTGATGACATTGGTCGACTCATAACAGATCAGTAGATGCAAATGGCACTCGAAGACGACTTGATGGCCTCTTGACAGACTAACTCTCGAGGCAGAGAGAGAGAGAGCCATATAAGTTGGAGGAAATGTGAAGCCTAGAGAATAAACCATTATAGGAACACCCTTCAGAGCTCTTCATCGGATACTCATGGGGACTTGCACCTGTCAAACATTACCACACGTCATCCGCCCTCGCCTGTGCGCCAGCAATATTATATGCATTTATTTTAATTTCTCCAATGGTACTTTGGGTACGATGCCGCGGCCAGAAAATGTCGTGGCACGCTAAGCTGACATCTCTAGGTTTTCTGGTACATGTTCTGGACGCTGATTGGACCTCGCCCGTAACAAATAACAGTGTTTATGTAATTGAATAAGCCACTCTCGGGATCGCAGGCTTTTTAGAGGTGCAAAACATATCCATATACGCTCACAGGTCAATTAAATAGTACCATGCAAAGATTCTTGGCCTCACGTATCGACTTGTCAACTCCAAGCAGCAAGACCAGCTAAAAAGGGGTCCGGGGACAGTTCGGCACTTCCCTACATCAAGTGCTGGCGGGTGAAAACGATACAGACGTTCTTTTGTCATGCATTCGCCGGTAAATTGATGCCCGAATGAATATTTTCCATTTCTGTTTGTTTGATCTATCGAGGCTTATCGGTAGACCGGTAGCGCTGGCAATAGTCATGACAAGTATCTTGGAGTTTTGATATTCGATACTAACATTCGCCTCCCATCCACTTACACAAGTAGTACCGGCCGATAAATACCTTTTAGCCCCTTTCCCCATAACCACCGTCATACGAGTGCGCAGTGACCAATGGATAAGTATCTTCTACGATCCCAATGCAATGCACTGCTGAGGTTGAACAGGGGTGATAGGCTGTCAAAATTATGGCTATAGGACAATAAGGCCCTCAGCATAAGACTATTATGGAAAGAGAACTACATAAATGGCAAATGGGATTAGTAGGGACGTCTTTGTTTATTGACAGAGTTTAGATGGCCCTTGAAGTGCCCGCTATCCAAACATCGGTGGATCACATGGTCCTTTTCCCAAAGATAATATGTTGAAAAATCAAAATCTGGGGGCTGATAGCATTAGGAGCCCATTCGCCAAATGTGTAGAGTTATTTGTGCCATGGGATATATCACTGGCTCCATTCACACATTGAAATTTTCTTTCACATCCGGATTTACCTGCTAAACATCCATTCTAGGTCTGGATTATACCCACTATGGGGCAGATATAAAGAGAACTCAGCACTGCCTTGGGCATAAGAAAGGGAGGGGAAGGCATTGAGCAAAGACCACAAGTACAGACTAACTAGGGATCATAACTAGGTATTCAAGAAACGTCGAATTCTCTGTGACCAATGGCAGAAACTCGTTGGCTTCAATTGATATGCAAGCGAGAACATCTTACAACAGAACACCTGCTTCGGATCCGAATCAGACGCACTATAATTTTGTACTTGACGATTGGCCAGTGGCCATGCGAAGCTACCTGCTTCGCAGCCCGTGCCAACTCTCTGGTACTACCCACGCCCCGAATAGAATGTTCGAGGCGCCTAATCTTGTTCACCAGGAACAGATCTCCTCGATTGGGCTTCCGATGGTCCATATATTTTGCTGCTGTATACACAGATCTCAACGGCAGGTGAAAGTTCTAGCTCGGCTAAGTGATTCCCTGACTAAACTATGACAGAACCTTACTGTTACCATAGATTCTTTTACGGATTGAGCAGGGCCCTAATTCCAATCCTGTACAATAGGAACCGGTGAATGACGTGGACAGCATGACGACATGGATAAGTAGTTGATGATGATAAATGATAACTCACATCTATGCCTAAAATAATTTAATCCTATGATGCCCGAAAATTCACGGAGGGAAGAATCCGGTGATGCGTAGGCTGTTTGTTGTGGACGTGCGTAGGTTTCTAGTTTCAGCCTTATAATACTGAGCGGCGAGAAGCGTTCTTTGTTTGCTCCAAGACGACTGGAATATGCAGGCACTTCTGACACGAGCATCACGCACAGGGCGCTCGCGTTGTTAACCCGCAGCTGCATGACATAACCTGTAACAAGGCCGGATCAGGAATATCCTCCGGAACAATGTTGCAATGGACCGCACCTAAATGAAGCTCGAAAGCAGTCGTCACAGACGGCCTGCTTAGTCCGGAAGGGGAAATCTCCAATGCACCCGCCCCCGCGCCGAGCAGCCCAGCATGTAGTTACATGGGATGAAACATGAGAACGGAAACATCGACCCTCACTCACACTCTCGCACCTCGTCCCTTACCAGCCGGGGCTGCGATGCTAGATGCATTCGGTTTATTCGTATCCCTAGCTAGACACAGCCCTGAACTGCATAAATACCCGATGACCATCAACTGGTATAAGTAGAGACTATGAGAGGAGCATACGGTTGGCTCCAATGACAGAGAGCGCCGCGTCATGCCGTTAATTTAGCCTGAGCCGAGTTCGTGGTACGCCATGGTTTTGCGCGAATATATGTACGACATGTCTAAACCACATACGCATGGTTGACAGGGGTATCGAAGCACTCGACGCCCATGTTGCTGCGCTTTGTAGGAGAGCCAAGAGTCCTTAGCTTGTGCTAAGAGTTGACGATTCCTGCTGTAGGTAGCACTCGCTAATCAAAGCTTCATGGATATACATGTACTCTTGTAAGACTGCGGTAACATCATGGACTGAGTTTCCTATGTGCACAGCAATTTGGTACTCCATGTGCAGGCTCCAGCTCCCGCTGCAAGACGCTTGGTGCAATTCTCTGACCGGTTTCTTAAAAGGGATAAGTGTAGTCCGAATACAGGAACCGGTGAGGCTTGCCAAGAAGAATTCGGCAGGGTATAACGGTTTTCGGGACGGGGCAAGCGAAAATGCAGAGAAGGTTTGATACGAAGCCGGTAAGAGCTCGGCACTGCCGGACGACCGTTGTGGGCTAACGGCGTGGCTTGGAGCAAAATTCCAAGAGGTCGTGCTAATTGACCACCTTCTGCACCTTGGCATACGACAGGCTCGTTTCATGAATTGAAGCTGATTCAAGAGAGGGCCACACAAGGCCCCGCGTCTACGAATCTACGAATCTTGGAGCCAAGAGAGTGAAAGCTTGGCATTGTGGCTGAACTGGACTAGTCTAACTGCTCTCGGGACGTCGACACCGAGATTTTACCGCATTATACCGACGGAAAGAAATTCTTACGGCAAAACAAGACGAACCAAATGCCAGATTCAACCAGGCAAGCAATTGAGCGTGCGCATGTGCATGCGGAGATTAGAGAGAAAGAAAAGAAGCCCGTGGATTCATTAATTCGAGACAAGTGGCTCCATTGCTATTGAAGCTGGCTTATTAGCAGTTTGATGATACTACTGAGAGGCGGTATACAGCCAGCCGATGTGATGAGCTGGCACGGCGATATTGGAGTAGTTCACATTGATCTTGTGGGAACGGCAGAGTCCCAAATTGCTCATAAGAGGCTGAAAATGATGAGCAATAGCAAAAAGTCGTCGGAGTAGGCGTAATCATATGATGCCCAACACTCAGCTGGGCAGCGAGTCAAACGATATCTACCAGCCGCGAGTTGCCGAATGGGACCGGAACAGGCCACACCATTGCGCACGGATATCTATGAGAATCCTTCCGTCCATAATGTGACAGAAGATATTCAATCATGGTTGGCCACTTGTATAGTTCCGGCCGAACAGAAAGAGAAAGAGAGAGAGAGAGAGAGAGGGAGAGACAGAGAGACAAAAGAGCGAGAGGGAGAGAAAGGGAGAGAAATGGAATATCAAGGGTATGTAAGTATGTATGGTGTCAAAGAGTCAGTGTTCAACCTCAGAATGAAGGAATCGTCTACTAGGGTCGTACCAAGCTTCAGGGTGGTGTCGGATGGTAAGTAGATAGGTACATACATACATGGTATTCAGGCGGTCGGTACGAGATCCAAGGCTATCGAGGTTGCACAACACCGCAACGGCAGACCCAAGCGCTGCAGAGACCCCCAACGCCGCCCGGTAGATCGGGGAATGGGGAGAATGGGGAAATTTTGGGGGAGGCGGACCGCGGGGGCGAGGTGGCAGGGGGGGGTTTCGCTTACAAAATCCATCTGTGTACTCTGTAATACCTGGACCAGCCGCTCGACATTTCTACACCGGCGAGCTCCCCACCATGCCACGAAACGTGGATGGGCGCAAACAAATAAACTGCAAGACATCTCGCTTACAATCCGCGGCCAGTGCGTTACATGCCTTGGTCAGCCGGCATCTACCTACCTGGTACTATGTAGTTGTAGTAGTGCCAGATCGTTACACAGAGGCTTTGTGGTTACACGCAACAACTGCAAGTGAGCTTGGGTCCCGAGGTAAGTGTACATACATACCTAGGCAGGTAGGGCAGCTATCAAAATTCTGTGGGGTACCTATTCGGCCGGTGAAGAAATCAACTCCGCAGCTGGCCTAGGTGAGCTAGAACATTAGGTGGAAGCTATTAGTGTACCTACTTACCTATACGTACACCACCTCTACATAAAGGTATGGCTATACCTGTGTACCCACATACCTACCTGCACCTACCTACATGTATGTAGTATAGATACTTTAAGTACGTACGTATATGCCTTAATTGAACTTGAGATCTACCAGTTTTTGAGGTGGATACGGCAAAGCAATAGCAGGCGGCCACGATTGAATGACTCTTTTTATCATATCTGCAAAGTGGCCGATTTCTCGTACAGCTGCCATTGACTATGAATTCTGAGTGCCAAGCTTTTCGGTTAATGTATTTTCTCTTAGTTTAACAAGGATGCCTGGTTGAGAGATGCTTAGGCTGTCTACTTCTCAGACTATTTATTGGGCCCAGAAATTTTGGATAGCCCACTTCGATTGATTTACCGACTTGCCTAGGATTGGACTAGAGAAGTTTATAGCTGTCCCAATGGGTATCTAGATCTGGTAGGTGGATACTTCCTTGTTATAGTGTCTGCACCTACCTACTTAACCTGCCACCGATATCAATAGTAAGAAGTGTACGTTGGTTTTTCAAATTACCTAGACAGGTACTCTCGATAGTGGCGAATAAGTAGAGTAAGGTGTGATCAGAGAGGGAAAGTACCTGGCTATATACATGGGCAAATACCATCGACATGCTAGAAAATCGTAGCTTCCCGCCCTCTCTTCTCTGCGTACCCCCCCTACCTAACCCAAATACACTATTTTTACTTACAGTACGAGCACTAACCTATACCTGCCTTCCCACGCTGCCACTCCCGCTGCCACGATGCGACAGCCCAGCTTCCCGGGTCTTGGGCTGCCATCTGACTGATAGATGAAGTGACAGATCATTTTTTCCCGAGCATGATCCAACGCCTCAAACCGATCGAAGCTTCGATGGCAACAACGAGGGGTGACAGCGCCTACTTTAGCGACACACCCTTTGCCGCTTAGAAGAACCATTCAAGACGTTGTGCGTTTGCGGCTAATAAAACAATGATAATTCACGCTTCACCCCAACCCCGGCTTCTCCTAGGTTAGGTATTACCCTACTATTACTTACCATTACATCCGCGCTCCCTCGAGCGAGTGCGCAATACATAATACATAACATATATATGTAGTACTGTAAGCACGACAAAGAGGTAGGTACATTCTGTACATTCTGTACATTCTGTACCGTACCTTTTCCTTACTATTTACCCCACCTTCATCGTGCCCTTTTTTTTCTCTCAGGCGAAGAAGAGAAACCGCCGCGGGGCCAGGCGGACCAGACACCTGGCTCCCTTGTCTCGTCTCTTGTGGCCCGTACATACTATGTAGCGTACAAAACAGGTAGTACTACCGATATAGGCATCGGTGCTTATGCTTCCTCCTCTTATGCACGCATGCCGCATCAATCACAAGGGCAGCCGGTATCCTCCTTCTCTGAAGACAGCCACTAGTACTCCGAACCAAGGCGGTGAGAGGGAAAGGCTGCGAGCCGTTTGGCCCGTCGCCGACTCTCTTGCAGACCACTGGAACCAGACCCCGTCCCTCCATGTCTCTCGTCTGTTTCCTAGTCTACGTCTCCGGCCTACCTAGTAGGTAGGTACCCTAGGTACATCCCAGGGCGTATGTAGTACGTAGTGTAGAATGTTGCGGGTTTGCGCCATATCGCTTCATACGCACACCTCCCTTTAACCCGCACCCGGGGTGCTTCGAGATACATATACTCTCATTTCCTGGCATCATCTGTGTACCTACCTACCTACCTATCCCCTGTGTCCCCGTGGCTCTACTTGTTCGGTACACCAAGCCAGCTCTTACTTGTAAAGAAGCACTCGGGCAGCTAGAAGATTTGGGAGAAGGGAAAAGAAACAGCAAGAGGGAAAGACAAGGGGAAGGCAAACGAGAGGGTGATGTTGATATTGGGGCTGGGGCCTTTCGTATATGTGTATTTTGTTGGCCTGACTGACTTAGCTATTTGTACAATGATACGCTATGCTTGCTAGACGCTGCTGGTGACCTGTTACCAAAATCTGCATGCGAATGCCATACCACCACACGGGAAGAAGGCCGTGGCATCTCGCCGGGTTTGCTTCGATGGCATTTATATTTTTGACTGCCGTGAGATTTCCCATGTAGTACATGCTTGCTATGCTACACCAAGCACACGTTTGTATAGGTATTCCGCTCTTGACTACCCTACCGTCTCTTTCCAGCAACAAGTAACGGCGGCCCGGATGCCCTCAAGTCCGTTATAACTATTTCTGCGTGCCTTCTTCCTTGTTACCACTGCTTGGTTTGGTTTCCCTCCACAACTCTTCTCTTCTCTTTTCGTCCCTCCACTTCCTCTTTTAGATTCACACATACATCTCACTATCCGTCTCTCTCTGCGTCTTATTTTTTTTTATTTAACATTCACGCTCTGCACACTTCATTCAAACTATTACGTCGTGCTGCTTTTGGCGCCATCATTAAGCCGTTGTGCTTGCACAGACCTCGGACGGACGATTTATGTGCACGGCTGGCTTTTGTTGGTCTGTGTTCGGTTACTCTGGGTGTAAGTTGGATTTCTTCGGTTACCTATCAAGATCTCGCAGACAAGCAGATGTATGTATGCCACCTGACATCTATAATTCCTCCACACCCACACCCACACCCACATAGCCCGGATTACCTACCGTGCTCGGATGCTGGATGCTGCTGGATGCTGGTTGCTGGATTGCTGGATGCTAGATCCTTGAATCTCGGTGTAATTTGCACGACATCCCCGTCGTTCGTTGTCTGGGCTCAATTGATCAAGCATACACGTCCATTGTGATATTTTACAACGCGTTCTGCTCCTGCCCTGCCCTGCATGCTCATGCTCGTTATCTTCTCTTCCCACATCGAACTACCTACACTACCTACACTACCTCTAAGTACACTACCCTGTCTTATCTTATTTCTCCCAGACCACATATTTTTTCCCTCGTCTGTTGTTCTGCACCTGTTGCCCACAGCAAAAATATCCACCGTCGATTTCGCGCTGGTCACCGTCTCGTGGCGGCACTATACTGCTTCGGTGAGTTTCCCAGCTGCTGATCTCGGCCGGAACGAGTCCTGGCCTGTCAATTCATTGTCCCTACTCGTTATTATTAGTCCTTCTGGGTCCCTCCACGGCGGTGTCGTTTTTGCCACTAACACCGTCCGGTGACCTGCCCCACCACGACCTGAGGTTGGGTTTTCCACAGTACTAATTGGAGCTACATCTGTCTTGTAGGCGTTTCACCTGCTTGCTTCCACTCATTCATCACTCTCTCACTCTCCTGGGAGGAATACTCCCCCCGTCGCCTTCTACGCTTCGACACCGGGAGCGAAGCCAGAAAGAAGAGGGCCTTCATCGGAGCCGGTCGTCGTGGTTGATGCGGAAATGAGCAAGTTGCAGGACCGTTGTCAATAGCAATGTATGTCACACCTACCTTGCAGCATGCGGTGCAATCTTATCGTCCCATCTTATTGTGCAATCAACACTTATTATTACTTCGTACTTAGTATTACCCGGCCCGCCATACTAACTCGTGCGTCAACAGACCAAAATGGCCGCGTTCGTCGTGGAATCAAACGACGGTTTGGTGAAGAGCATATTGACTGCTACACAGTATTTGTACCCGTGCTTACTCTTGTCCATTCTGCTGCTTGTTGGAGCTCTCTACTCCATATACACCGCCAGAAACCAAGAAAATGTCATTGTCCCAACCGTCACAGGCCCCGGCGGTAGACCCCTCCCGGTCACCAAGAAGCGACACATTGACAACAAGTCTAAGGAACTTGACGGAAGATTTTCTCCTGCCATCAGGGCCCTGTTTCAATGGATCTACACAGCAGTCACTCTCACTTTTGTTGCACAAGGCGCAGCCATTGCTGTGCATGCATTAGTTGAGACGAATGCCGACGGTCATCATACTTGGTGGTGCGGCGAACCCAAAGCAGTAATTATCTTTCCTTCACAACGCGTTCACAAGCTGCCTTTATTGACACCTTGATAGGTCTACACCTTAGGCTCAGCCTTCCTATACTTATACGTGTTTATTACACTCTTTGAGAACAAGCGCCAGCCGGGACCGGTGTTCATCCTTATATGGTCAGTTGCTTTGTGCATGGAGATCATAATCTTTACTTGTGACGGCATCATCTTATCTCAACCACACAAGGTAATGGTCCAGCTGGCACCCCCGAAATTTGTGACCGTTGATGTGATGAGTCAATGGGATATCATAGACCTCAGCTTATCCGGAACCCGGGCTTGCATGATAGCTGGTAGTGTTATTGTCTGTTTCACATCTGCATTAATGGAACGGCGAGCCGAACGTGAAAAATGTAAGCGTGAGCAGGAATATCATTCGGAAGCCGATGAGAACACACCACTTCTCATCCCAGATCCCCGGGGTTATCACACAACCGGCCATTCTTCACCTGAAGGATCTACCAATTGCGAGTCGAGCTTCGCCGTTGTTGACGAAGAGGCTGGATTCTATCGCCCAGAGAAGCTCCCCCACATGACATGGCTGGAGTACATGCGTGGATACTCGGTCTTCTTCCCGTATATGTGGCCGGCAAAGAAGTACAGGTTGCAACTTGTGGTTGTCCTCTGCTTTGTCCTGCTTGTCCTTCAGAGATGGGTCAACATCATGGTACCTTATCAGATCGGACATGTCACCGAGCAGTTGATGGATAAACGCAAACCTGGCTCCGACGAGAACGCTACACTGCCAATGCCCTGGTCATCCCTTGGGTTACTCATACTATACAAGTTACTGCAGGGACCATCCGGCCTGCTTGGATCCTGGAGGTCGATGTTGTGGATACCCGTTTCCCAGCACGCATATCGCGCTCTAACGTCATCTGCTTTTGAGCACGTGCACACACTGAGTCTCGACTTTCATCTTGGAAAGCGCACTGGCGAGGTTCTGTCGGCTCTTAATAAGGGTGCTTCAGTTAATTCTTTCCTTGAGCAGGTCACCTTTCAGGTCTTCCCTATGATTGTCGATCTGTTTGTGGCGATCAGCTACTTCTACTTCAAATTCGATGCCCTCTACGCCGTAATTGTCTGCATCGTTACGTTCTATTACCTCCTCCTCACGATCCGCTTGGCGTCTAAAACAGCAAATATGCGAAGGGCCATGTCCAATGCTGACAGGGAAGAGGAAGCTGTCAAGAATGACTCCATTATCTCGTACGAAACAGTCAAATATTTCAATGCGGAGGAGTACGAGTTTAAACGTTATCGAAACGCAATCAAGAATTTCCAGAAGGCTGAGGCTCAAGTCACATGGAGCATCAGCTCCATGAACATGTACCAATCATTGGTCTTCATGACAGGCATGCTGGCTGCAGTTATGCTTGGAGCCTATCAAGTCGCACAGAAACAACGCGAGGTTGGAGATTTCGTTTCCCTCATAACCTACCTTGGTCAGCTGCAGGGTCCACTTAATTTCTTCGGCACCTTTTATCGAACTGTCCAACAGGCCATGATCTCGGGCGAACGACTTCTCGAGCTCTTCAAGCAACGCCCAACTGTGGTGGATCGCCCTGGTGTTCCAGCAATGGCTTCCTGCAACGGCCACGTAGAGTTTTCTAAGGTCAAATTCGCCTACGACAGGAGAAAGCCCGCTTTGCGAAACCTGACGTTCGAGTGTCGACCGGGTACTACCACTGCTCTCGTTGGCGAATCTGGTGGCGGAAAATCCACGCTGTTCCGTCTCATGTACCGCTACTTTAATTGTCAGGCTGGCAATATTCGAGTTGATGGACACAATGTTAAGGACGTCACTATTGATTCAGTACGGCGCTTCATAGGAGTGGTGCCGCAAGACTGTATCTTGTTCAACGATACTCTTATGTACAATCTGAGATATGCCAACCAGAACGCGACTGACGAAGACATCATAGCGGCCTGTCAAGCTGCTAGTATTCATGATAAGATTATGTCATTCCCCGATGGATACTATACGAAAGTTGGCGAACGTGGCCTCAGGCTTAGCGGCGGTGAGAAACAACGCGTTGCTATTGCACGAACGCTACTGAAGAACCCGAAAATCATCATGCTTGATGAGGCCACCTCAGCCCTTGATTCACACACAGAGCAGCAGATTCAATCTCGGCTGGCTAATATCGGCCGGGGCCGTACTATGTTGATTATTGCGTAAGTGTGCCCGCTGAGAGCTTTTTGGAACATTGATACTAATGGAATCTGTTATGTGCAGACATCGATTGTCTACGATTACACACGCCGACCAAATCCTAGTTCTTAATCAGGGCACTATTGTCGAAAAAGGAACGCACGAAGAACTCCTAGAGCTCAACGGCAAATACGCTTCTATGTGGAACCGGCAGGCCAAAGCCGAGAAAGCTGCGGAAGATGCTAGAGCCGCTTTCCGCAAGGCAGAGAAGCTGATGCGAAAGGCGAATATCCCTTCGTCTGGAGAACACGACCGAAGCCAGACCCAAAGAGGTCTAGATGAATCCAGCAGCTCGTCTGACGAGTCGACCACGCCGCCAGGAGGCAGGCCCCCAGCGCCGCACGAATCATCGACGGCTTCGTAGTGGTTGTTTTCCTGGTCACCCAAAGGCATCAAACCCCCAACAATCAATTAACTTTTGATATTCGCTCCACCATGGAAAACCTTATTCTTACCCAGTATTGATACAAGCATGGATATACACGCGCATGCTTTGGTAATAAACTTCTCCTGGTCCCTTGTTTTGCGGGACATTGCATTGCTGGCGTTGGTGGGATATACAAAAACGTTGAAAGACCTTGCAATCTTCAAGGGACGTTGATGGCAAACCCAGTGCTTGCATTTTACATTTGCGCGCGACGATGATACCAAAGACATTTCTGTTTTCGTGTCCTAATAATCCGTTGTCAATGGCCAAAAGAAACGACATGACCGAATTTTGTACAGCGTCTGACTGTACGCTGTTCTGCCCGACTTGCCGGGCAAAAAGGAGGGTAGACTCAAAAAAAATGCAAGTGGATGTCAGACGTGGTTCAGGGGCGGCTTATTTTTACATGTTTAAAGGAAGAGGGGAGGAGGCTGCTATTGTTTTCGCTTTTTCGCGGTGGGCTTCGACTATGCGCTTGTCCCTCTTAATGTTGACCTTGTGGTCTATGTACGACTGTTGATGAGAGACGACTATGAGCATGATTGAGGTGGGGCGACTATGCGAGACTTGATGATGGATGCATCAATAGATTCTCATAATGTATGTACATGACGGTTAATGGCTATATTTTTGCTTCCACGCATGCTTGGAAGCAAAAGTTATCGAGTTGAGCAAAAGACAGTTGAGATAGTCGGTTGCAAAATCAATCAATCAGGAATTCTTTTGGTACCTACATTATCCAATCTGCCTATGTTCTAGCTTGTCCCGATTACCATTGCGTACACCTGCACACGCACACGCACTCGCACACGCACACGCACATACACGAAGAAGAGAACAATGGAATGTCGAAGAGCATACAGACAGAGACCTGTTGGGTCGACTACGTTTAACCATCAGGCACCGTTTTCGCCATGGCAGGCGTGAATTGTGATGAGTCAGTCAGTGAGTGATGTATCCCAATAGAGGGTGTCCAAAACAGACATCAATGCTTGAATCACAGCTCCACACTAGGCAATGCATGCAGAAGAACGGGGCATGAGGTCAAAGAAAAGGTTCTAGCCAGACGCAGAGGCGGGCAGCATGTGGGTAACGATAGTGGCTCTTGGTCGCTTGACGCGAGGGGAAACATGGACTCGACTGGCTGAGAGTTTCCTTGGGACATTCGAAGAGGATGGGGAGGGGGGGGAGGGGAAGGGGAAGGCGGCGTCTCGAGGCGCGGCGCGGCTGGACATACATGAGAAGCAGCCGCATGGGAGTATCGGAAGTGGATTGGATGGCTCGTGTTTTTTTTTTAAGTTGCAGATGATGGGGGGGAAGGGGGTGGGTGGCGTCGGCTGCCTGGGTAGGCTATACTAGTATAGTTAGTCTTCTAAGCGGACGGGCTCGTTCTCGACAGCTGATGGGATGGGAATGGAAATCCGAGGCAACAAGTCCCGTGACGGGATGAGTGGATGAGTGGATGAGTGGATGAGTGGGAATGGATTGGGTGGGATGGTGTGTGGATGCATGTGTGGATCGATCGTGGCGCCCCCCCCCCTCGCCCGGATTACCCTGATTACCCTTCTTCAAGCCTCGTCTCGCTTGTCATACCAGGTCACCACTCGCATTACGAGTTAGAGGGTTGGTTCAGGCTGAATGGTAGCTTGCTTGATTGGTCGGCTGACCTTCAAACTATTTGGATCTGCTTACCTACGATTCTACTATACCTATTCCTCACCTTCTGTCCCCCTGCTCGTGATGTTGAATACGATCTAGGACCCGATTGCCGTAGACGAATGAGGTCACGGAGATGGCAAAGTGAAGGAGACAGCCTATTTGTTTAGTAACCCGCTAGTTTCACAGGCAGCCAGTGGTTACGTATGCAGGTGAAAGCATGGAGCTGATGAATATGTGCAGGTGTAATGTCACGGTGTTTACCTATATAGAGTGTATATGATTGAATTTAGGGGGTGTACGTATAAGTCTGTGGAAGATGTATAGATGGATACCAGAAGTCACCTATGGTGGTTAACAGATGACAGATTCCACGGATTGATCACCCGGAAGCTGTATCTAGGTAGTTTATCACAAAGTTGATAGGTGGTGAAGGCGAGCTGAGACGTTGATCACTACTTACTTAAGGCTAAGGTCAGCTAAGTTGAAAGTGTCGGCGTCATTTTGATTTCTTGTGCCTTGACGGATAAAGGAATTTTCAGGGAAGGGAGGGAAAGAGAGTCTGCATGGTTGTGAGGAGGGCGTCATAAGGTTGGATTCAAGACTACGCCATGGAGAACTTTCTGCAATCTACATACAGACCAGCCCGCTTATCAAGGTGTTTAGGGTCCTTATACAACAGACACCATATCCAAGTCTTCCCATTGTGTTTATTGCCGAGCAGATGGCTGCTCTGATAGAGAAGAACGACTGTGATAAAATCGTATATTCGGTATAGACAGTGAATTTAGGAGAAATCCAGAAAGGAAGCAGGGCAAAAGAAGCTAAAAATGTAATCGTGATCGAGCTTGCTTTATCATTACGCTCTACGATGCGGTGGATTTAGGCTCATTTCTTAAGTACTAGAAAGCGTTTGTTCGTCACATGCTATAAGGATCTTGCAGAGCATCCAAGCATACGGACAGATGAACGTTATAGTTATTACGCGAAGGAGCATAGGCTAGCCCTAGACTATATACAAGTTTACTCTTTACCACGGGGGCGTTATTATAAAACACGCACTCGAGATATTACACAAAAGCTAGACAATACAAAGCCCTCCTACCTAGAGCAGAAAGGGGCCAGGACATTTATGTCTCTTGGTCTCATAAAAAATGGTACATAATATGATGAACAGTCCTCCGAACCCTTATTCGTAAACCCCGTTGCCATGGTTTCGTTTAATATGTCTTGTTACTGCAAGCAGCTTGAGATGTTTACATGTTCTCTCCAACTACTTCGTATTTCTACCATCATGTAACAAGGGCGTGGAAGAGTTTTCAATCTTCAATGACCTTACACGACTTCAAGGAGGTCGTGAACTGGTCCTCCCTTTCAGCCAGGCGGTGACCTAAGGTCCATATATACGGAAGCCTCACTCTTGCTCCATCACTCACACCCTATAGCCTGTTTCGGTAGCTAAGCAGCCGAGGCGTCGTACAAGTCTTGCCGTTTGTAGGATTATATGCATGATATTGTAATCCTAGGTCAGAGGGTCTCGGATGCAGTCCTTGGGTCCGTGTGATACGTCGCTTGATTTTATGCGTATGCGCCAACGCACCATGCAGATGTTTGCTGGGTTTAAGGACGAATTCAGTAACCGAACGTTGCCGAACCTGACAATTCATTATACGAAAGAGCAAAAGTAGAGGGGTAGAAGAACGAGATAGGAATGCAGTGTTCAAGAAAATTTTCACACTTATATTGTTTTGCTGATAATCATCACTTCGAGGTCGAGATAATAAACGTCTAAATTGATTGTTGTAAGGCGCGTAGATAGAGTGACTCTTTATGTATAGTTAGACAGCATTCATGAAGGTGCTCCCTGCAACAATTAAGTGTCTGTTGCCTACCTTACGTGCATGGTTCCTGACATTGGTTATGGAATGCCGCTCCCAACGGAGATGGTAAGTGACTGAGAAATTCATGGTAATTCATCAATGAGAAATCCATATAGAAGAGTATGAAAATCTCTTTCCTGTTGGCTCAAGACCACACTTCGAATCTATACGCTTCCTTCTAGTTAGAATGAGTAATGGAGGTGTCCTGAAGGTGCTATTAGCAATGACTGACTATACCACCGGCCACATTCACAGGTCCTGTAGAGGATGCAATTTAATGGTGACAGGAGTGCTGGGGAACAGGTCAAGTGCAGTCGCTGATTTTGATTGATTAGCTTTTACGTAGGCGGCAATAGTGATACAGAAAGCAAAAGCTCAAGGTCTATCTCGTAACTCATCTCATCTTAACCTAGGACGCACCGTATCGCGTGATTCCTTTCCTCATGAATTGCTTGTCATCACATCCACAGCTATAGCCCGTATAGCTATGTAGGAACCACACGTTTTGTGAGGCATCCATTAGATGCTGTCCAAGGTCGCTAATATAGATAACGACCTCAAGGGTCGCTTATACGCGCCAGCCCCTGCCACTCTCCTAACTATCCGATTTATATTTCGAAGCTGAAATAGTATGCGCCACCGGAGCTATTAGCGAATCAATTCAGACATGTGGCTTCTTGCTCGCTGCGAATCGCATAGTCAGAGCGCTATCAAGTACGTCTGAAGAAGTCCAAGTCCATCTCATACAACCAAGGCTAACATCCTAGTTTCGTTCATACTTGTTACTCTGTTATGCTTTCAATGAAGAAAGACCCTAAGCGGGCATAAAAATGGTTACCCAAGCATTGAATGTGATCTACCGAGTCTTTTTAGAAGCGGCTCCATTCGGGCGATTCACAACTGGGCTATTCGCGTAGCCATTGGCACCGGTGGCATGGCCATTCAACAAAGGCTGTGTTGAGGAAGTCTTCTCGGCGATTACTTCCATCTCTTCGGTATCAGACACTTCAGCTTCGGATCGGTCATCTTCAGCTGTTTGGTACACCACAAAGCGATAGGCAATCCTGACAATGAAGAACCACCAGAACAGGTTCAACGCCTGCAGCGAGGAAAGTAGCGCAAGGGTAATATAAAAAGACAAATCGCACTTATACTGTTGAGTTTCCCAGTTGACCCCATATGGACCAACTGTCTTGAACTCGGTGAAGAGGGACCAGATGATGCGAAGATTTAGGTAGTGTCGTAGGTAGGCCCAGACACACATAAATACGAAGAAATAAGGTCCGGTTGCCCAGTGATCAATGTAGTTGAGGGTTTTCGAAGTCTGTCCAAGTATCCATTAGCTATTAGGCTCTCCCCAAACTGCTCTAGTAGAACTCATGCGCTGCGCTCAATTTGACTTACTGCCAAGAAAAAATCGCTGATATCATGAGTGATATAAACAGCGAGGCCCATGTATGTGAAGTGGAATCGGTAGCTGAGTCCAATCAAGGCCAAGCTGACGATATGATGCCCGACAAGCTCCTTAAAATCCTTTCTGCGCTCCTCGAGGCCTAGCAGCAGCACTATCGCCTGCTGGGCCCAGTATGCGGCCTGGAAAAGGTAATAGAACTTGAAGTCGGCGGCGTGGGTCTTGTGGGGGAAGTTCTCGTACATAGCACGGGTGTTGAAATACCAGATCGGGGTGTGGCTCATGACATACATGCCGGCGGGACCCAGGATGCCGAAGTAGATAGCCGTGTAAAGCTGCTCCATAAAACGAGCTTGCTTGGCACGAGATTTCAAACCAGCTTTCTTGGCCAGTGGTCGTAGGAATTCCTGCATGATGAACTCACGGGTGAAAGAAAGCACGACTGTGTAGAAGGTTACAAAAGCAATGTCCCAGCGTCCTTTGCCATACTGAGCCGGGGTGTCGGGATGGGCGCCCGACTCAAGAGGAAGTTTGTAGGACAGGAAGATGAAGTGGTGAATAGGGTTCGACTCGGTAGGATTGACAGCATAGAGGGCGCTAAAAACGGACAGAAGGATGAGCGGCAAAACCCAAGTGTGCTTGAGGGCAAAGTGCTTGAAGCGACGCAATAGGGAGCGGGCCTTGCGGCGTTTAGAGCCTCGCTTGGTGCTGCCGTCGGCCGCGGAGGACCTCGGCGGCGAGGCGGAGAGGTTGCCCTGTAGGCTTGCGAGACTAGTAAGACTAGGGGCACCAGTGTCTCCGGCACGTATCTCGGCCGGCAGCCCGCTCGACTTTCTAGGCCGGCGACGGGGAGTCTGCTCGGCAAGGGAGCGCAGCGGCTCAGCGGAGGTATTGAACGGGGGGAAGGGCTCTGCAGATGCCATGGTGAGACAATGACGAACAGATAAATCAGCCGTGTCGCAGAAGAAACGGCAATGGAATGGCGTAGTTTGTTCAACAACTCAAGGAACGAGGCGGCCCGCTAATAACGCTATCGAGGTCAAGTAGGATCCAATCGAGGATACTGGGATCTATATCAACTCCGAGTTCGAGATGGCGGTGGGGGAGTGGTGGTGGTGGTGATGGCGCGTCAGGGCGAGTTCAGACCAGAGATGCTAAAGGAGTGAAGTCATCTAGGAATGCTCATAGCACTACGAGCCACGGGACAATGCGGCAATGTGGCAATGTGGCACACGAGCGTGAGAGTCGAGACTAGGTGGGTAGAGTACAGAGCAATGCGTCAAGAGAGGCAGCAACGCGGTAAGAAAGATGGGCAGTTAGTTTGTTCACTTAGATCCTGTAGATACCTAGGTAGGTAAGGATAGGGATTGTCGATAAGGAGGCAAGGAAATTGGTCCTCAGTTAATTTTTCCCCGGCCTGTGAGACCCTGTTCTAGTCCCACCTCCTTGTGTCCTCGATACCTGATTGGGCTGTTTGTTCTGCATTTAGCAACTGTGATTTCCCTGATTGGGTCCCTTCCCCGCCATAATTATTGGTAGAGAAATACCCCATGTGTATTATACCGACGGGATAGGATAAGGTTATAGCCTCGTAGTCTAGGTTATAGGTATATTCCTGGCAATACCGAGGCAGGACACCAAAAAAGGCTGTTGTAAAATGAGCAGTTCACAACTCGATACCAAAAAGGATCCAATCACCTAGACAAGCGCTATATTAGATGCTCTCCTTTTTATTGATGGTAGTCTGCTCCGCTTCAAATATCCAAAGTGCGTGAGCCTGTAGAAATGTCCACGGTTGCGGCTTTGGCGACATCCAAGTAGGCATCCCTAACGGACTTATATATACAATTGTCTCTAATCTCCTAGATATGGACTTCTGAGATTTAATGTCATCTCGACTCGCTCCGCCTGTATCAACATGCCATATCCGACATCTGAAGGTCAAATAAAATACAATCCATATTGATCCAAAACAACTCCATGCAATGCCACTCACGAATGCTTGTGAGAAATGAAAATCCAAAGCGCCGCGCTCTCATGACCGTCATAGAAACCAAGCAAGTCACAAAACCAAATAAGGGGGAAACACATCCGCTCATATCGGACGATCGGGTTAAAACTGATCGCGTATGAGGTCAGCCTCCCGGCCGCCGCTCAACATATCCAGTTGGTTGTTGGTCTCCGTCCACAACATCCGGGCTGGGACCGCTATAGCGTCTATTAAGCGGCACATGCGGGGACGAATTGTTGCGGTCAGATGGGTTGAGCAACGGTGGTCTCGTCGGTTGCGTAGTTCCATTTTGACTTCGGGTTCGGCGGGGGGGCGCCAAAAGCGTGGTGCGCGATGTAGCACCAGTATTTCCCAGACCTCGACTTGACGGATCGGGTGAAGGTACCGTTGTTGCTATATCGAGCCCCTCCTCCTCTAACAACCGTGCCATAGCTGCACCACGACGGGGTGGAGCCGGGATGACTGTGACGGGTAAACTATCCGTGTCGGGCGATGGCCGTATGCGTTGGAGAACTCTCTCAGCTTGGGCGGCAGCAAAATCCTCTATTCGACCTCGAATATCCCACCTAGCAAATGTCTCGTGATCTTTCCGTGGCGTTTCCAATTTCGGCATAGTATGCGGCAAGACCTCAGCAGGTGGATCGCGAGACTTGCGACGAAACGGATTCCAAGGCGCCGAAGATCCCCACCGTCCACCAGCTTCAGCATGTAGTCCATGTGTTGGAATACTTGTAGGCTTTGGCTGTATTACAGTCAAGTCATTAGACGATTCGTGGTTTTCTAGGGCTTGATCAACATCAGCAGAAGCAACGGTTTCCCCTCTAGACGGCGGTCGATAGCCGTCATTCGTTGTTCTCGACGTAGTCTCGGTGAGTGGCTGATACCGTACCCGATATATTGTGCTGTCAGCACTGGCCGTATCCGTCCTACTGACAGGCGTGATTGCTGGAGGTGGCCTTGATACCCAGAGTGGTGGCTGCAGAAATCGTGTAGTTTCTCTGCCTGTCGTTGAAGCTTGCCGAGCCGCACCGCCTTGCACTTGATTGGAATTATTATCCAACCGTAAACGATATTGCCGGGCTATGGATGACGAAGCCGGCCAACCGTTGTCGCGGTTCCCTTCTCCCCCATCTGTAACCCCGTTGGTTCTCAGATTCTTCCTTCTGCGAGGCCACGTAAGGTCCGACGGCGACATGTCAATCATCTCATCGCCATCAAATACCTCGCGGCCCAATACACCATCCTTCTTCTCTTCACGTTCCAATGCTTCGATGCGTTCTACCCATTCCCAGACGACAACACTCGCAGCAGCAGCACCAACCCATCTGACATAATCACCCCATCCAGTAAAAGCCGGCTCAGCAATATCTAAAACGAAGAACACTACTGGAACCAATAAAGAGCCAATCGAAAGGGTGGCAACTAATGAAATATTCTTCATTAAGGGATGATAGAAGGCATATCGCTTCTTCATCAACGCATAATAAAGAACCCATGCGGCATATAGGAGGCCAAGCGACAGTTGGAATAAATAGCTAAGAGCTGGGACGGCCTCGGTGAACTGACGTGGTTTGAAGCTATTTGTCATATATTGAAAGCTGTTGAGGGCACCAAAAATGACATCGAGGGTGATAAGAGCGAACGCTGTCCATTTAATAATGATCTTTTCACGCTGCCGCGGAAACAGGCGGATCAGGGTCTGCGCCTGCGCCAACCAGAGGAAGGTATCGGAAATGAGCTGAATGATCTTGAGTTGTGTTCCACCAAGTACCCGCTCTTGTAGTTTACGTGCGTCCTGAAACCCCAAAAGGTATTGTTCTTCGGCCACGCGAAATGTATCGACAGTCGCAATAGTAAGTGATACGGCGACAGAGAGCGCGGCGATCTTCTGGAGCGTCGGGCGGCCACCGATTGTGATGCCGTTAGAATGACCATTAGTAAAGCCACGACGTCCTAAGGTAACGATGCCGCCGTCGAGAAACGATCTTGGTGCAATGACAAGCATGATCAAGAGCATATAGGCAAGGACAGTAGTGGCAGCTAAGGCATAGCATTGTGGAAAGATGGTACCATAAAAAGGCGTTCGGATGTCATTATAGTCAGGCGATATGGGTTCGGTCTCATCGGTGCTGACGCCCCCAGTGACAATAATTGCACGGTCGGCGATGGGCGCAGCCGTGGCCGTGGCACAAGGAGGCAAGTAGACGACATTCGCGGCGAGTATCGTGGGCGCAGCGCCCAGGATAGAAAAGACGCCGTTCGCCGCAAGTGTCAGCGGCACGCAGGCCGTCGACATACTCGATTATCAATCAGGAAGTTTGCGACTGGGCCAAATTTGAGGGAGCTGCTACGGAAGGACGACGATCCGTGCGCAGCGCTACGGAGGGATTGAGCGACAACGTGCTATCGGAGGATGTTCGCCATGGAATGGAACGACGGCCCTTCCAAGGGCTGTGAGAAGACGAAGTCGTGATCGATCCGCGTCGCACGCTGCTCGCGCTGCTCTGTCTAGTGCGGCAGTGTTCCTCTATTCCAAACCCGAGTTAAGCGGAATTCCCCCTTCTCTCCCACAACGCTCTAGCTCGATTCCTGTGCCGCTTCGAGGCCCAAATTATATTAATCCTTCGGTTTTCCGGGCTGGCCAAATCCGCGTCGCGATGATGTCGTCGAGATGCCAGCGTCAATGTATCGACACTATTCGCGGTAGTGCAGTTGTTGGACCTGAGTGTTCGAGAAGATGGTTGAAGGCTGGGCGCCGAGAAAGCAAGATCGTTCAAGATTGGGTGACAAGAAATGGGAGAGGTGCCAGGGAAAAAGGACTGCTCTGGGTATGGGGAGCCGTGGTGGACTACCTTGTAGCGACTCTCGCAGTGGCAGTGGCATTGATCGGGGTGGGGCTTGGAGCTGCTTACCTCCCCTGGTATCCTCACCCGTTGTTGAAAAGGGTGGTCAGACAGGGTTGAATGGTGGAGTGGGGTTGTATATTAGCAGCTGTATTGCCTCTATCAATACCTACCTACTTGTAACCTAAGTACATACCTAGCGAGCCTCTAGGTAGGTTAGGTAGGGCAGCCTAGATCAATCCATAATCTTTTACCTACCGACTTATACTTAGGTATATTCAATTAGTCCCTACCATTCGGCCGCCTTTGACTTGGAGACCCTTTAGTATCATGATAACAACATTTGCCCGAAAAGAAAAGTCTCGGAATAAAATCGAGAAACCCCGACGTCTCATTCCGTGTGATGGTGGTCAAGTGACTACGATTTGGAAGTATTCCGAGTAGTTTTCGTCTCTGGAACATCCCGCCTCCCAATTTGTTTGGTGATGTTATCGGGTGAAACGGCTGAGGCACTGGCAGACGTTTCGTTTCGGTGGTACGTGTCGATCACGGGCAAGCAATCCAACCTCGAATGCTTGCGCACCAGTACGGAACTATCCAACGTATGGAGTTACGAGAAGAGGCCAGTGTTGTTGTACCTATCTATCTCAAATCCGACGTGTACTTCCCCATATGCACTCCACATGCAGGCGTGCCATGTACATACAGCCCGTATACATGTGCTGAGGAGATATGTACATGATCTTGAAAACAACATCTACAATGATGTGCACAACTTTAACGAAAGTAGGAGAAAGGACTTAAGACTATCGAATATCTAAGTAATATTTACAGATGCAACTACTCTTCTCTATCATGTTTCGATAATTGTTCAATGTAATAATACATATTCTTCTCTTGTACAGGTGTTCAGTCAACATCCGCAAATCTTTAGGTATTCTGTAATAACATCACCCATGTTACATAGACGTGGATGGACTGGACTGCATGCTTCCCGTTCCCCGCAACAAGTCGGATTGCCGCACAGAATATTAATATCGCCAAGACCCTTGGACTTGAACTACGATTTGCTTGATTGACCTGCCCGATCTACCATTCCACCAATAGGTTGTCCAGTTGAAATGTTCATTTCATACTATTGGCTTTAGGCCAGCACCTACAAAATTAGCATTTGCCGTCCACCCTGACGTTATCCTAACTACTTGGCAAAGCTTGTTGCTCATGGAGGCTTGTCTTGGCATCGCTTGAGTCAAATATGCTTTCAATACCCGTCTTGGCTGACCCTGTGGTGAAGATCAAGGTCAGACAGCCACTGGCAAATGACTGCAGTCAAAATCAAGCGAAGTCAAAATCATTGTCAGGAACCACGACATCCTGTTTGTGCAATCAAAGTATCGTTTAGCTATCGACTGTTGATTATTACGTTATACATTAGAAATAACCAACTCCAATCAGCTGCTAATTCTTCTTTGTGCAGAACGTCAAAAAGGTCGTGATCGTCGTCTCTTCTTAAAGTCTTTAGTACAGAGCAGATACAGAGGGTTAGGGTAGTATGTGTGATTAGTCTTTACTAGAGGACAGAATGTTCTGGATGGTACGTCACAAGGTCTGAGGAGTCGCTGGCAGAATTTACCCAGCTTGGCTACCATCTACCTAGCATGTGATGAAAATGCCTAGAGCGGCTATGGATACCCGCGTATGTAAATTCATATTGAGAGAAAACATCGAGCCACTGACAGTCTCTCGCTAGTTATCAACTACCATCGGCAACTAGACTTTCTTTCAACGAGAAATCTGCATAGCGTTTTTCTTCAGCACTGATATGGAATGCTGTCTCGGGTATATTGTAACCATTGAACACTCAAGACCGCAAGAGTAGTAGGTAAGAAATAGCACTGACTGCCGCGCAATGCCTTTCATAAGTATCTACCAATGAGCAGGCTGTTATAAAGTCAGCCGCGTTAAGAATGATGATTCGTATCTACTAGGCAAGTAAGCAAGCACGCTGTAGAACGATCGCTGCTTATCTCACTTCGACGAGATTCATTTCCCCATTCACTACACCTCGCTCATCAGATATGTATACGCACATGATAAACCAGAAATACCTTTAATTAAGTTAATGTCCACTCTACATAGTATGAGCGTACAGACCTGTGCGAGCCTAAGACAGCTCAGGTCCAGTGAAACTCATGGTAGATGTTAGAGCTATCAACTTGTAGAGTACTATAGAAACATTCACTACTTTAGCTATTATTCTCAAGCAAGCATTCATAACTTATCCCAAAAATGGTATCAAAGGACATAACCAGTTGTTATTGAGAGAGTTTATCTTGAACGGCTTCGCTCCTGACAACAGAATAATGTCCGGCGGGGTTAACAAGCAATATGTAGGTGAGTACATATCCAAGGCTGCAACCAACGATGATGAGGGCAGGAGGAATACTGAAACCGACGGGTATTGGAGTGAGTGTAGCGAATTTAGATCTCAGTCAGTTGCTAGAACCACTTAAGATAAGTTATGTCAATAATGTTACAACATGCGTGGGCTATACTCTGCGGCAGTAGCTACATGTATATTTACAAACGCCAAAGAAAACCTTGTTCATTTCTCGTTTTCTACCAGGTTTTTAGTGATGTCCTACAACAAAGCAACCAGTGTAATTTCTCAATATTTCACTGGTGATCTTATCAAAACAACTAATATTGAAGCTGTAAGTTCCCCCTCAGCCTTTTCCTCTTCCTCGGACCTCTTGGTAACCCCAGTAGCACAAATTCTTTACACATACTTATCCTACTCTGTCACGTCCTTGCCATTCTCTCCTTATCGATACGTCGTCTTGTGCTCCCTTCCTGAAAATGATTATCAAGGGAAACAACCAGGGCAATCCAGTCCAAATCCGAGAGGACGGTCGCGGGGATATTCAGGTTGAGATCGTCCCTATCAAATGCGGCCCGCTCCCGGAACACATAGATGTGTGCTTCAGGGATAATAACAGAACAGACCAAAGACATCTTAGCCTTGTCGAAATGGGGCATGAAGCGTCACCCATTTGGACGGATTTAAAGGAAGCGCTGAATATCGAGTTCGGCAGACCTGTTCAAGAGCAGGTGTTATCCCCATTGGTCGAAAGGAATCATCTTCTGCCTATTAATGATGAAGCCCGAATCAGTGATTGTTATTTCCGGCATGGTTTTGTTCTGCGGGCTCGCCGGAACCCTCAAGATGTAGCCGCTCCTTCACGAAGGCTTTTTGGTGCCAATATCTACTGCAGGGTGGCGGGCATGCCACCTTACAATAGCATCACGAGCAAGAGCACACCGTTTTCCCCCTCCATACCGCGACTCGCTGATGGAAAGAGTAATATGCCTCGTTCACAGACAAAATAGAACAGATGAGCATAGTAGTTGGTGGATTGAGTAAAAGATTCTTTTTGGTTTTAGTTATCAACATTTTTCCTTCTAATGGTAAGAGGACGGAGGTGCTAATCCTTCTGACAACACATTCAGTCAACCAGACTATTTATCGAGATAATGACCCCCCCTACTTGTGGGATAAAGATGCAGCTATCCTATTTCATATCTATACCTTGGACACGGCAATATTTGCCGAGGTGACGGGTAACCGGCACCAGCGATGCCCATCAGCGCGAGAACCTACGCGGAGTGTAAGCAGCCCTCTCACGCTAGTACTCATGGGTTCTAGATCTCGAATGATAATGGCTGACAGCGAGCCTTTTACAGATGGAAGACACTTTTTTGACATCTGCCGACAGGTATTAGGGGCAACTTTGTGAAAATGAAAAGTATCGCAGCAATCGAGGAGCAACGCGCCAAGGAAGAGGGGATCCTATATCAGGAGGAGGAAAACGTACTCCAGATCGTCTCAGTCATTGGCAGATACAAGTCTACCTTCAACCCAGTGGATGTTCTTTATTAGGATTCATGCAAGGGTGGATGGGCTGGCCAGATGACGGCATTGTTGGCCCCCAACCAGAGAAGTAGTATTGGAAAAGCTACAAGCTCATTCATTTCTGGGTTGTTTGCTGCTTGGGCACCTCATACGAAATTGGCATGGATTACTTGGCGAAATGTGTGAAGTTTGGTGAAAGTCTTAAGAAGGATGGGGAAAAAAGGACATTTAGGTATCTGTTTTGGGGTAAAAGTTGTTCATCTTAACGACAAATATGGATAGAGCAGAGACATAATGAAAATTCCGGGGCTAGTTGGCTTGGAACTCATTGATAGAGGTTCATGGAGCTCAACAAAGATCATATGTGGCGCTTCAACAATAATGTCTATCCAGAAAGGACGTCACTCTACTTTTATTCTCTGCCGAGTCTCGAAAAGCCTTGGGTATTAGCACACGATACCGCCACTGACGACCTGTTCTTACTAAGTGAGAAAACTAGCCTATCCAAACCACTATATCCTAGGAACCAGAGGATATATATAGATTTTAACGTTTCGGTTTTTGTGCTTATGTATATATGGTATCAGAAGATTATCTTCACAGAAAGTGTATCTGTCAAATAACCATGATAGACTGCCCTCAAGCAGTATTTTCTTGTCTTATTCTATTCATATATTCCTAGCACTACTGAAGCCAGCCTTACATGAGTTCGAGAATCGTTTCAAGTGCTGCTAACTCCTCGTATCCTACTAACACGGTCCTCATACGTATTCGGGAGGAAGCCTCTTGCTGAGCTGTCTACTAGAATCTGTATGAATGGCGAATGACTCAGTCTCTCTATGCTACTTGGGAGCACCTGTTGTCAAGCTTTGCAGATAGAACGTCAAAGATAGACCGAAAACAGGAATTGTAACTTTGCATATGTTGTGTCTTCGTTTATCAGGGTATCAAGAGCTAATCTTTTCGTTCTAACTTTCAGCAAACTCTCATCTCACCCTAAATCACCGCTTCACATGGCATAAAGCGCAACACGAAATTCGACACCATCCACACCCCCGCTAATACATCGCGAAGAACGATTCGCGAATTCTATAAAAATCCCCAAACCTAAATCTGTTATGTGAGTGGTGTCTTGCCCCAACCCCTTGACAATATGGACGCTGTTTTTAACGGCGGCCATCACCTAAAGAAAAGTTGCCCGCTTGGCTAAGTGGTATAGCGTGTCACTAGTAACATGGGACTCATCCAAAATTCTCGTAAACTAGATGCCATGACAAGATCAGCGGTTCGATTCCGCTAGTGGGCAGTCCATTCACTTCAAATTTGCATCCGAATTGGTGTAGTGGCTAACATTTGACGCTCTCATGGTTTGCCTTTCTTAACCTCATCTGAGGTCAAGGATCAGTATCAGTGCCGTCAAGCCCGGGGTTCGATTCCCCGATTCGGAGTTGTACCTGACGGGTGGAGTAGATCGTTCTTTTGCCCTAAGGTTGTCGTCATTTTTGTTTTATTTCTCTTGCTTGTATCTGCTTTATGCAAGGTAAAGTAAGTAGAGCCCGTCCAAGTGTTAGTCAGCTAGGCGGATTGATAAACATTTACAAGGTAAAGTGTTATTTTAGTAGTCGCTTAAACAGAACATACGAAAAGCAATCCATCAAGATTTATCGTTCGAAAGCATAAAGTCTAGCAATAAAGACTATTTGCTACTTGTTAATCTCTAAAACTAGAAAATCTATCCTGATTCTATAGCGTAGAACCAACAACGCGGAGTTTCCAAGCAACCGTCAACATCTTAGACCTCTCCTCCATTGGCTTTTTGACCATCGCCCTCATGTCATACGTTACTAGACCCTACATCCCGCGCCACATCGGTGTTGATCACGATGTCGTCTCTGTCTCTGGAGTGTAAGATGACAGTAACCGCTAGTAGATCGAGATTGTCTCTTTGCTGCTCGTTTCTAGGGGTAAGAATATCTGAACTCATTAGTGAAGCGCGCGCCGACATCTCCGCCTTGAGCTGACGGATCTCCGCCGTCAAAGCCACATATCTTTCTTTCCAGTTACATTCATGGTTTGGAGGAGCGATGGGCATCGGCTTAGCGATTTCGAGTTCAGACGACTGCTCGGCAAAACGCTTGGACTCAGGTTCTTGGTCAGACTGGTGGGATGTAGATGCAAAAGATCGATTAGTGGCTTCTTGATGAAGTTGTGCATCTGTAGGTATAGGAGCTGCGTTTTCTTCTTGGCCGAGCCGAGTGTTCGAGTGCAAGTGTTTATCTTTAGCCTCCTAGCTTTCTACAAACGACCGCGATAGTCCACTCCAAGCTACAGGGATTGCCTCTCGATGTCGAACTCGACGAGGAAGCGTCTTACGCTTATGGCTCGCCTTCTTTACGGAGGAAGCTGTATCTGCATGATCCTGAACAGATTCGAAAATCTTACGTCGTTTTGACACTGAAATTGGAGTATACTGTCGTTTATACTCAGAAGGGGTCCGGTCAATATGTATCTTGGGTGTCATATGAGATGGCTCGGGTACCGTTGCTTCCATAGAAGGTGAATTATGTGTCCTTATTGGGGGTAAACGACGTTCTTCTGGGGTGTCCGCTTTGCGGATGGAGTTTATCGAGCGAACAGCCAAGTGTCCGCTCCAATCATCAACGGCAGTGCCTGGGGCATACGCGTGATCGTTCCAATCCGCTTCATGACTTTTCACATCGACGTGGTGTAATGGAGCGGTAGCATCAGCTGCTTCCTTAGTCGGATTCTTTAACCATGGTGGCGTGCTTACCAGTCGAAGTGTGCGGGGTTGAGCGTTTCGCCGGGACAAGTTCAAGTCACTTAGCGTTTCCTTTGGCTTGAAAGGAGTAATAGTGCCCTCCAACGTCGAATTCATTGCCTTGTGTACTGTCTCCTTGTCCACATTCTCATTAAGCTGGTGCTTTGACGCTTTTGTCGCAGCTTCTGTCAACGGAGGACGTTGCATCTCGCCACCTGAGTGACCTGGGTGGCCTGGAGGGACAGTATCTTGAGTCCAATGAAACGAATCAATCCGTGTAACCGGCTTAGGCTTCGTAAGAGGACGAAGATACGGGCTCCGCTTGACGCTAGTCTTGGACGAGACGGGCCTGGTTTCTTTCTCACTACGGCCTCTAACAAGATCATAAGCATTATGGCCGACTGCCGAGGAAAGATGTTCCGCGATGTGATGAAAGCTATGGAAGCCTGCAGAGTGGTGGCGATGAGGGACATCGCTTTTCTCTCGCGCGGGACTCTTATTAAAGTCAGACTTCTCAACTACAACCTGTGGAGGCATATTTGAGGTGTCGCCCCGGTTCTGTTTACGTTGCTCCTCGTTCATGCGCTGATGGTCGCTACTGGTTGGAGCAGATATTTCAGAGAAGGTCGTTTCTTTTCCACGCCCACCAATCTTTCGCCAGCTGGTATCGGCACGGATATTGAATGGTCGACGAAGTTGCATGTCTGTGCGGTCGTGGTTCCGGTTCTCAGAGGTGGAACGGGCCACTTCTTTACCCTGAGAGAGTCTCTGCATAAGGTTCGGATCTATCCTAGAAGTAGACACGTATTGGAATCCATCTCTTGCTACAGTAGGGCTCGGATGATGTGAAAATTCAGCATGAGCCTGCGGAGTGCCGCCAGACACTTCACACTTGCACCTCTCACAGAGGCGGTGTCCACAGGACGAGCAATGAGTCGGAGCCAATGTGGGGACTGAGCAAATGTGACAGTATCGGCAATATCTTCGGGGGCTGGCATTTCCATCCCCTGATAGAGACAAGCCCTCATTATCCGAAAGCCAGCCGGAGGGTCTGCTAATACTGTACTGTGTGAATATATCACGGGCTGACCTCCATCGCTCAGTATATGGCGTATGACACAAGCTGGGCGAAGCCAATGTCATGTCTTGTGGCGTTTTAAGGAACAAGGGGTTTGTGAAGGATTGTATCTCATCATGATTAGGTGTTGCCAAGTATGTATGGGTTGGGTTGAACCGAGTCTCTTTGACCACGTCGAAAAGATACTGTCTACTGGACGAGTGGATTTCCGTGAGGCCGAATTTGTTACATAGGTGACCCATAGAAAAGCTCTTGCGACATGACGAAGGATGCAACAATAGTGGTGCTTGAGTCCCGGATTTCTGAGCAGACTCCTTGACGAGTTTATCCCGTCCACAATTGTGGAAGACAAATATATGGGAAGCGGGAAGCGTCTGGAAGTCCGGCAAATCAAGATACTGATATGAAGGGTCTGCGAACTGGGAACGTGGCGGACGTCTCTAAGCGACGGCCATGTTCGCGCGCTCGCATTCGGCGGGGCCGTGGTCTTTGGACGATGAATTGGTATGGCTAGAAGGTGCGCAGAATCGATGCCGCTGTAATGTAACGGTTCTAGTAGGAACTGGTTTATCGAGAACGGGGTAGTCACGCTGGCTGGGCCCGTCCTCAACAATAGGAGCATATCGTTGGGAGCGTGAAGACATGACGAACAATCTCCCTCGGCGATTTGAATAGCCCTATAAGTGGCGCATTATCGCCCGGGCACACCAGAATTAATATAATATATTTGCACTCCAAAAACTGATGTTGAGAATTGCACTACCTGTTAGTAGTAGGCGAGCAGAGTCGAAGAGTGCGTCATCTGCGCGACTCAGTTGAGACACAATCTTAGGTAGCGACTACATAAAAGCGCCCGATAAGGCAACCACAGTATGTATTGCAAGTAGGCGCATTCACAACAAAAGGTAGCCGCAGGTGTAGACGTCAATACCCTCAAAACCGGCGTGCATCGCTTTTGGGAATTGTAAGGAATTATGCTGATGTACAAGTTGTTGCGTGACCACTATATTCTATACAGTCTATTTCAATACAGCTTGCAAGCTCTCCAAAACCTGATGCCGTTAGTAAGACAGAGCAAAAGAACATCCAAGATATGCCTTACCTCCAACTCAATTTTGGCCTCCGCGATATCCTGCTCGCTACCGCTACCGTTGGCGACCTTCTGTGCCTCGGCAATCTGGGATCGGACAGCTTCGGCGCTGAAATCCTCCAAGGGGTAGCCCTCAACAGCGTTGATGCTCAAAACAGAGTTTGGCTGAACGGTAGCGAAGCCGCCAGAAACTAGCAATAGACTTCAGTGAACCGCCCAATATTACCTTCATCGTTTATTTTGTATGTATGTACGTACGGAAAAACTGCTTGCTGGAGCCGTTGTCCTCGATAACTTCAATGAGACCTGGCTTCAGTTGCTCGATCGAAGGGACGTGGTTGGCAAGAACACCCATTTCACCGGACTCGGCCGGAATGTTGACCTGGACAACGCCTTGCGACGTATAGATGGACTGTTGCGGGAATTAGCAGAGCCGGCCGGCAGCGAGGTCGTCTAACGTAGGCGTGTTGAATAGAGTTGGCGGGTAACATGGTGTGTAATGAACCTCTTCGCACTGCTAGCAGAGGTCATCGTACCTGGTGAGGGAGAGACAAGCTTAGCTTGATCTGCGCCATGTTAGTAGAGCACCATTTCTATTATGGAGTGTGATACGAGCCTTGTCGGGGGCAGCATCGGCATAGCCCCTTCGCTGCAGAGGCTGGATGGGGAGCCGCATAGCAGCGGGACGAGCTCGCAGAGCTGCGCGGGCGACGCGGAAGGCGTTCATGATGACTGGCGTTGTCAATTAAAGAAATGCGTGACCTAGCAAAGCTCACGATGGGCAACAGCAGCAAATTGGAAGTCAATGCTTGGAGAGGCGGATTATCGGAAGATTGTCAGTCTAGCCACATACGGCAAGGGAAGTTTGATCACGTGTTATTCACGTGATCCAGTCATCTTCTACCAAGCTGGAGTGCACAAGCCACGTGGTAGGGCAACCGCTCTTTGCTTACCTGAAGGCATTTAAACAGACCTAAGGTATGACGTCGCTGTTAAGATGCGCTGTCTAATTATGGCTATTACTACCTACGTAAAACGGTATGTGACCTTCAGAGCCAGAACATTAATATGGCATTTTTTTCTCTCTTATGGCGGTAAGGCAAGTCATTTTGATTTCCTACAAAAGACTACGTTGCCATCACCAATTGATACAAGACCTTGGGATATATGACGGAGTTCCGGACTGACCGGGCGGAACAAGCCAATCCAAAATTACAGATATCTCAACACTGGAAAGTAAAAGCAGCGTGTCATCGTTGTATCCTCGGCATTTTGACGAGACACTTTTGATACAAACGAGTCAATAACAGCCTATACGTTCTATTTCAGCCTTGAGCTGACTGAGACTTGTCTATCTGCACGCATCGGGGATACTGTCATCAACCAGCTCTTGATGACTTGATGGTTGGCCAAGGGATGCCACTGTTTCGTTGGAGGGGCCTTCAAGTATTGAAGCCCCCCATTACAATGCGCGCGTTTAGTAGGATGTGAAGTGTATAATGCTAGACAATGATTGAAATTGTTGACCTTAACATTCGATATTCGCTGCGTACTAATGCAGGATATTAATTAATGACTTCATTCATGCCGGAGCACTCAAATCCACGTGTTATGCGCAATTATTTGTGCCACTCCCGGCAGGCTTGGCCATTGTTGCATTTATCACCCCAAAATCCGGCTCCCGGCTCGTGACGATATGAAGCCGAGCTTGCCCGAGCCCATTACATCATTGTTTGCTCAGGGACTTGCTCAGAGCACTCCTGTCTTTGGTGAGCTGTTGAATAAACGTCAGATGAACAGGAGATACGGTAGTCTACCCTGCAACTTCACTGCACTGCTACGCTGTGTACGTGTGCGACACGATGCCCATTGTTACAGCACAGCATATACTTACAAACAAAATAGGTACCTAGCTTGTGGTAATATAATTAACAGGGGGCTTGCCATTACTCGAACAGGACCCTGAATTTCATTGTAGATCATGACAAGGGCCATGTAAGCATAGGTCAGCGGGATGGGAAATGCTAGCGCAGCCCTACTTACAGAAAGGTTGTTTTGTTTACATGTGAGACGCTCTCGACTCTCTGTTACCTACTTGACTCGGGATATTCTGCTGACAGTAGTAATAGACCTGATCAACAAGACTGATCAACTAGGAAGTGGCTTATTGCTTATACACTGCCATGTTGGCATCCTGATCTCCCGCACATCTGAAGTATCAGCGTTTAGCGCCGCGCTAGGGTTATTTCATCCTGCTGACCCTGAGACACCCTCGACACCGACCCGCGATTCATGGCAGTGTTACAACTGAAACTGACAATGATGAGCGTCAACTGGCTGCGCTCGTACACGTACTGACAGATCAATGGGGTGTGTGCCACCATGTCCCTCTCTTTACCGATCCGTCGTATCCACCGCAATAGCGAGTAACAAGGGCTCAAGAGTGCGGGGTTGTGATGTTGAGGTAGTCCCCTCTCTAGAACTGAACCATTGAGCTTTCAAGACCATAGTATAAGCTGGATACTGCACGGGATGAACGAGCTAGTCTTCAAATCACTGGCCAGGGTTTGGCCAGGTATATTCACAAGCTTTTAAGGATAGAGTCCGATACCATGATCGTACGCTGATCATGGGCGAGGACTAACATATTGTAAGTAATGATAGACATGAAGTTGACCCTGATTTAACTGTATCGAAGTCTGAAACTCGAGACGTGGTTTTTCGAGTCAGAAATAGCCCTCCCCTTCTCTCTAATGACCACCATATGCCGTGTGGGCTAGAGAAGATCCACACTCCCTTGGGGACAAAAGATTCAAATTCAAATTGCAAGAGGGATTGGCGTGGTGCAATGGACGTTTATAAGTAGCAACTGACTCGTCCGTTGCTGGGCCGAAGTAGATCGCCAAGCGAGCGTACAACCTAGCCCGTTGTTTCTCATAAGGAAATCACGTAAACTAGTACCTAATGATTTGGTGTGTTTTGATTTACCGCTTCGTTGGTAAGATGCTCGCATACAAGTGTAACTCGTCCGCGTGGGATAGGTACGTTGCAACAAGTCCCACGCACGTGTGGAATCACAGCTGAACTAACCAGATCTGACGGGAGGCAGCGCTGATGCTTTCATGGGCCTTGCTGTGCATCATCCGGCGACGTCCCAACTTGAGTTAGCACAGAAGTTGCCTACAGTACCCATGGCATTATGTATGTGATTGGGATTATAAATTCGATGAACTTGTTACGAACATTTGAGGTGCGGGTAGAGTATGCACATCCACTGCACTGTAAGTACGATACAGTACGCCTTGGCGGTCAAAACTAGGCTTCTATTGTACATGTGGACACCATTATTGCATGCATATCCACTACTGTGCAGCATCGAGAAGACAGTCCCAGCTGTACTGTGACACTAATAATAGTCTCGTGTCATCCGCGTGGGATGGGTAGCTTCGCTATTCGTACGATTTAATCGCGCATACTACGCCAATATACAAGTAGATGCACCATGACAGAATTGGATAGGTATTGTACGATGGAATACGTGAGACTGCTACGACTGTACATTGTCAGCCGGATGATAATTACCAGCTTTGTGATAAAGAAGCGAGTTGGACTCTGAAGCTGCTTTTGTATGTAAAAGAAAATGTCTAGTTATAGGGAAAAAAAGAACCCCCAAATTCAATGGTGATCAACACACAATCATGAGCTAGTATTTAGTATAGAACTGTTGTACCTGGTTTTAGCGCTACGCTAACAATTCTTGACAAGCTAACTTTGTACTACCTATGGTTCGGACCTCAAACAACAAACCTATTCAGTGTAATTATATTTTCTATCATTCAAATGCGGCGGGGGATTGAAAAGACTTATACTAACCGTATGGTAACTAGCCGCTGTCATCACTCAAACGAGTGAAGAGAAAGGCAATGGGCAGACGGGCGCAACCAGTTGATCGGTTTCCAAGTTGCAAATTGCCCGGCTTGGCCGATTTGCCCTGCTGACCAACGCTGCATGTGGGCACTTCACACATTTGGTAACTGGTGCATAGGTATCTGCTCTCGCTCGCTCGGTCGCTCAGCGAAAGGTCTTACATATTGCTATACGACAGGCGAGGCCGAGACCCTCTTGTGCCACCACCAAGTAATTAATAAATGCCGAACCTCCTGGCAGCACGGCCTACTATACTTTGGTTCAAATGAAGTTCATATTAGGAGCGAAATAGGAGCGAGATCGGGACCTCCTCCCGTCAACATAGACATACCTACATAGGTAGTATAGCTACGCTACTGTATGAGCTGCATTCAAGGTAGCATGCAAATCCCGAGTTCCCACCAATCATTCGTGGCTGGATGTCATTATGAAAAGGATTTTCGGACCCTTTATTATATGCCTAAGATAACTCCTGGGCCAAGAATCTCCAAGCCTTTCCAAGCCTTGATTAGCCGCTCTTGGGCAATTTGTTGTTATTAGCAAAGGCTGCATGCGGCGCTTGGTTCTTAGTGGAAGCTTAACTAACGGTTGAAGGTAGAAGTCACATACCACTGTACATACAAGGAGGAATAGCCGATTGGGAGCGTACGGTGTAGGGTACAGTACGGCGTATACGAGGGCGAGCCCGGACGCCGCCCAGCCCTGTTAAGTATGCGTATAGAGCTCCCCTTCAGGCATGTGGATTCCTTTGGCAACGCTCTAATTGCATATGAAATCTAGATACTCTTCCCTCGCCACTGCTCTGCCGCAGCAAGCGCAAAGAACATTGTAAGGCAAAAGAAGACGCGTGTGTGGTATCTGATAGGCACATACCGCTTCACATATGCCTACCTACCTAGGTGCGCATACATCCCACAGGTCTGTACAGGCAAGACAGGCAGCCCACCTGAAGACCTACCTAGTGTCGCACCGTTCCTTGTCCGGTCTTCTCACAAGTAACATGCAGTAGTTCGTACTCTGTGCGTGCTTGTTTGTAGGTACTGTAGTACAGCATACCCCTCGCCATTGATTCGGTGTTTTTTAATACTGTGCCGATCATACCAAGGCCGTAGAGTTACCTCCATGGTCTTTAACTTCCAAAAGCTAGGAAATAAGCTGACCGCTGGAGAGAGGAAAAAAAAAGCCAAAGCAAAACCCACCTGTCTGGTACACTGTGACTTCATCTGATTTATTAGTCTGACTTATAATACCAACCCAGGTATTACATGTACCGTAGCTTTTTGAATATCTCAGGTTTTTTTGCCCTGGTTCGTTTCCCACCGACACACAGACTAAGCCTGTCCGCCACCCTCAAGTCTCCCACTCGCTCATCTCCCGGGCGCCCTTCTTCTTCATAATAAAGAACCATATTTTTCTTTCCCTCCACCTCCTGTTTTCTTTCCCTAGCCCTCCAGAAACCTTCATCTGTATTGTTGAGTTTTGGCGTTTGGTGCATTTCAGCACAGTTGTGCTGCCTCTCTTGCCCGCCGACAGCGCGCATTCGATCTTATTCGGGATTCATTGCAGATCCCTCTGCGCCACTTGATTTGATACCATACCAGGGTTAAGTGACGGCCAAGCCTGTCCAAGTCCTGTTCAGTCGACCAGGTACAACAGCGACTGAATTGACTCAACTGTGAGCGCGATTGTCACCTCTTTAACCTACTATAATCCGTCATCCGTCATCCTCGATATCTGTTGCTTGAGCTGCTACATATTACGACTCGTGTTTCCACCAACTCTCTTCTCTTCCTACTGGCAGGTCTACAAGCAACCACCATGGTTCTCCTGTTATAGCAAAACGGTCCCTAGGGACACACGAGATTGCGCTTCTAATTAAGAACCGAAGCCTGCAACAATACAACTTCACGTCTGCGACTTGCCTATAGCCGCGCAGTCTGTTTTTTTGGGGGGTTCTTTGAGGAACACCGAAAATTTACGTGGAAGCGATATAACCGGTCACTATCCCTTTTACCTTTTACAACTTATTACCTATTCATTTTCAATATATCACAATGGCGAACGATCAGGCCAACGACCAAGTTATATCGAGCGTGCTGGCGTGGGCCTCCCATGGAGCCCATTCGCAAAATACCCCAGACGATGAAGTAGGCGCCGATGTAGATGAACCCCCGGATTCAGACCTGAATTCAGCTCGGAATCAATTCAAGAGGACCGTCGTCCCAAGAATTGTCGATCATTCCGAATCTCTCTTAACCAAAGCTCTTCATCAAACCAGTGAAGAAAATATTCAGCTTCACCACCAAGTTTCTCCAACAAGACGACGGTCTTTTAATAGTAACGTTAGCCTTGCATCTACTGCCGACCTTACTAGCGACACCGGGCTTACAAGCCCCGCCCGTACAAACACTCCTAGCCCGCCACCGCCAGTGATCTCGCTGGTCAGACTGAATGGAGATCCCTTTGACGCAAAGCGAGGAAGTGCTGGCTTGCCTATTTCCGGGAGTCAAATCACACACACACAGCCAGCTCAGTCGCATTCAAGCGCCGAAAAGAGAGATACTACCGTGGAGCTTCTCCAAAAGAAGCGGTGTATCTCATTCGCCTGCGGACCTAAGGCTGAAGTAAAGAAACCTTCGGACCGGCCTCATGTTGCGGAATCTACGTCCGTAGCTCAGGAGGTACCACGACGGAAGAGCTGCATAAAATTTGCGTGCCCTGCGAAGCCTACTTCTGGGACTGAGCAGTCTCGACGCGAACGGCAGAACCCTATCTTGCCGTCCATTGAGATCCCGGTGAAACATAGAGCCGCTTCTCCTGCTGTGAACCGCAAGCATCGGTCTCCTTCAGTAAACCGTGCTCGGCAACAGCGATCACCAACCCCTCAGCCAGTTACCGAAAGCCCCGTAACGCCTCGGCCTTCCAAATATCTTACGGCTAATGCCAATGATCTGAACACTGAGTCGTCGCGATTTCACGAGTTCGCAAGCGACGAACCCCTGCAAGAGGATTGGATCCGACAGAATCTTCCGCCTACCCCTGCACGTTTAACCATCAATGACACCTTACGCAAAGAGAATGAAATTCGCCGACTAGGAAAAGAGGCCGAGGAAGAGGCTCTGGAAGAAGAGGAAGAAGAGGATGAAGAGGCCGATCTGGAAAATGAGGAAGATGTTGATTTGGCGAATGATTTCGATGACGACGAGGAAGAAGATGTTGTAGACGAGGAAGGTTTTGATGCCCAATCAGAATACGGATCTGACGATAATGCTTCCGATGGCTACAACACGGATAACGAAATCGGATTTGCGGAATCTGACGACGAGGATGACGGTGAACTGCAACTTTGGACACCCAGTACTGGCTTGGCTCTTCGACTATCAAATGACGCGATGATCGTTCGTCGTGCCTCCTCGACAGGGGAAAAATCCGACTCTTCGTCTTCAGAAAGGGCCCATGTGTCGAAGAGAATTCGAGAGAGGAGAAGTCGGGTCAAGTTCCGTCCTGGTACTCCCGAGCTGCCCGACAGTACTGACTTCGTATGCGGTACCCTGGATGAAGACCGTGTTCTAGAAAACGCATACATCTCTTGCATGGCCGTCAAACGCCGGGAGAAGCTTCATCTAATTCCGCAAGATATTGACCCCAGCTTCCCCACCTCGGAACCCGAGGATGAAGAGATGGATCTTCATAGACGTGGCCACGACAGCGATGAGCAACTCTGGATCCATGGAGAGCCGGAAGATATTCATCACACCAGGGACTTTGATGGCGACTATCGCAAGAAGAAGTCTGGTCTCACATCGCCTAAACGTTATCATTCCCCACCACCCCGAGCGCGAGGTCGCTCCCCCAGACGACTTTTCGACAGACAATCTCCTCGTCGGCTGTTGTCACCGCCCCCACCGGCCCGTATCATGCGATCTCCTCCAGCTTCTCTAGTCCACGGTGGACAATGTGAAGATGCACGGTTCAAGACACTGGCTTTTCGCCCTGGGTTAACGCACACGAAATCTCTTCCCAGAGCTCCGGCCATCTTCCCTCAACACATCAAGAACCAGCGCCGAATGAGCAAGCCGTTGGTATCTGGTGGTCATGTCCGGGGTGCCATCGACATTGTTAAGGGACTGGAGCAAAAGCGTCAACGCCGAAGAGAGAAATTCAAGGAAAAGTATCTGCAGAAGCACAACGACAAGGCGCGAAAAGGCCAGCTTCCTCAGCAGCGGCCCCAGCCTGGCAAAGGGGCTGAGCGAATGAGAGAGATCGGACTTCTTTCTGCCGGGAAACTGGACCCAGATCAATATGTCTTGTCCATTTAAGTTGAATGGCGTCAAATCCTCGTTTTGTATGCGCGCCTAAGTGCCATACCCTGGCGATAGCCAATTTCTAGTATATTGTTGCAAAGCGGCGCCTAGCATTTTGTTTTCGCCGCAAAGCCAGTTTGACTGTACATATGTTTCTCTGCGCATTTCACGAATTTTCTTTGTACTGGCATGGGTTTTCCTACGAGGAGTGGGCAAGCGGTAAGATACCAAATGGGAAGGGCAAAGGCAAAGGCACGTTCACATTAGCATTTTGGTTGGCGCAGGGGAACATTTACTCGAGAATATGAAGAACAATTTGAGCATATATTCAGCAGTGAAAAAATTGATAAGATTTGTGCGATAGTTTGGGGATGAACTTTAAAGTAGAAAAGAGCCTTGATACCCTACGAATACCTACTTACTTGCAATGTGGTGAAATTGGCTCTGCCAGGTGGCCCCAAGTGGTCGAATGTTAAGGGTTGAGGACAGCACTACCCAAATTTGTCGCTCCGAAGCGCACTCTCCCATTGGACTGTGCCGGCTCAGAACTGCGCTACCACCTACCTACCTACACAGCTACCTACTACCTATTATAAGTTACACTATCTTTCATTGTCCATCACTTGCACATCCTCAAAGACGTCAGCTTCCTCCCACCAGCCCAGTCATACCCGACTTCAGACAACTTCCCAACATTGTGATATCTCCCATACATACCATTTCTTGCCAAGATGTGGATTGTTCAGTGGTGTTCGGCCCCCCGCCCGTTTCGCTGTCTTTGTGCTCGATCTGCTGACACGTTCGCCTGTTAGTCTACGATGTCCTATCTTCCCTTGGCTTGATGAACAAGCACGCCAAGTTGCTATTTCTCGGTCTCGACAATGCCGGAAAGACGACTTTGCTACACATGTTGAAGGTTCGATCCCCGTCGCACCCTATGTGTCTATGTACTGGTGGCGGCCCCTCTCGGACCATGGCCTGATCGCGTGGTTTGATGTCGTCTCGGCTCTGTTGCGTTATACTCTCGATAACAGAGCGCTAACATATATGCGCTTGTAGAACGACCGTGTCGCTATTCTTCAGCCTACCCTTCATCCCAGTATGTTCCTGACGTTGACGGCTGTGTTCTCGACCTCTCTATCCTAAAATCACCTGTCGCTGATGAGTAACTTGTAGCATCCGAGGAACTCGCTATCGGCAATGTCCGATTTACGACATTTGACCTAGGTGGTCACCAGCAAGGTACGTTATGATACCCGGCCGTCTTGCAAACCTCCCTGTCGCTAATTGCCCTTATATTGTAGCCCGTCGACTCTGGAAGGATTACTTCCCGGAGGTGAACGGCATCGTCTTCCTTGTCGATGCCAAGGACCATGAACGTTTATCCGAATCCAAAGCTGAGCTCGATGCTCTTCTCTCTATGGAGGAGCTTGCCAAGGTCCCATTCGTCATTTTGGGCAACAAGATTGATCATCCAGATGCCGTCTCCGAAGATCAACTTCGTCACGAGCTAGGCCTATACCAGACTACCGGCAAGGGCAAGGTTCCATTGGATGGTATTCGACCCATTGAGGTCTTCATGTGCTCAGTGGTCATGAGACAAGGTCGGCTAGCCTCTCCCCTAAATGTGTTCCTCCTTCGGCGTTAACATTCGTTTTAGGATATGGCGAAGGGATTAGATGGCTCTCGCAATATGTCTGAGTATATACGTAACCGCCAATACCTCTGTGACAGTGCTCATTCACAGGAACCATGCGAACGATGATATGGATATTGTACGCAAATATGGAGTTTTTTTTTTATGGACAGCTTGCTTCTTCAACTCTGGCCAGGCTTATGGGAATGTTTTAATGGAGTCGACGACTAGAGGCAATCGTGCCAAATGCCAACCATTCAAAAACATGCATCAGACCACAATATTATGTTCTTCTGTGAAGAAAAAACTGAGTCTACACTCTTGGTCATTGCAGATACGTCCTACCATGCGTCTCCATGAGAGAGCAACCGTACGCTTGGCCCATCAAAGGAATTGACCAGTGAGATGGAGGTGCACAGCTTGTCAAGATAACACTGAAGGATGAAAGCATCATAAAAGCTGCAGTCAATGTCCTTCTCCCTACTTCTAACGCGAACCGTATTTGTGCTCGGTAATTAACTGGATTCTCTTGTATGCTTTCTAAGGGTTGCCTACAAAGGTTCTATGGCGTTAAGATCGCTAAGACTGTTGCGTAATACCTACTAAGTCAAGTAGTAAAGAATACCCCCATGCGTAGGCTAAAAAAATTATTTATATGTACTGTTAAGACTACATAGTATTAAGCAGATCATACAGTAGGCATCAATGATCTGGTATGGATCGTAAAACATAATGGTACATACAGTAATTATTTCAGGTGTTGGCGCGCTATCACGGGACTAGGTTAGCGAGGTAGTACGTAAAAGCGACAAATGACGTCGGGTAGAGCTAGTATCCCTGCAACTTATATGTCAACGCTGCCGTGGGGCAACCAACCCTTAGATGCGCAACTCGGAGCACAAGACACCACGCCACTGTCGCGACTACCACGAATGCCGCTTGGCCGTCCCTCAGGTTTCTTCCTCAACTTCCTTTCAAATCATGACAATTTCTCCCGCTATAGAAATCTAACCAACCCATCATCGACCCCCTACTCTCGCCATGATAGCCCCCCCTCCACGCCAACTCAACAACCATGGCCGATGATAAACGATCACTGCTATCCCTCATTGCCGGCAAGCGCCATCACAACTATGGCTACCCTCCTGAGTCTTTCGATCGCAACAAGCTCCCGGATATCGACCATCAATTCCTCCCTGCCGAACATCTCGCTGCTTTTGCGCAGGCTCTTTCTGCGCCCGACCCAACGCCCGCGTCAGAAGATGCCTTGATGCCAAGCGTACGAAGCCCTACCGACCAGACTTTTGTCGGCCTCGATTATACACGCTCGGGCTCTACTGCCTCTGTCAATACAGCAGGTCTGCCCGAGTCAGCCATCAACTCGAATGGCGCTCAGAGTAGCATGTTCATTACCGCGCAGAACGATTGGGCCCCTGTGAACGAGAAAGTCAAGCACCGGCGTCGCGGCAGGAGGAAGAAGATTAGCATTGGTCGCCGAACTGTAGACGAAACCCGAGAAGGCTATTTATATGGGCTACTAAAATGGCCCTTTCTCTTCTCCGTTGTGCTATGGATCATCGGTCTTGGTGCTGCCTATATAGCTACGAGGTCCTATATATTTCTTTACGAACATTACATTGCTTGGACCGGGAAGCGGGAGCGGCTGCGGCGCTCCATGCGAGCTACGAACAACTATCGCGATTGGGTACGCGCTGCGAAAGAGCTAGATGCGTACTTGGGCAATGAGCAATGGAAAGAGGAAAATGAATACGCATATTACGATTCCAAAACTGTCCGCCGGGTCTACGAGCAGATCCGGAAGCATCGAAAGGCGGCCGAGCAAGAAGGAGGAAGCAAGCAAGCTGTCGAAAATCTCAAAACTTTGACTGAGGCATGCGTCAAAAACAACTTTGTGGGGGTAGAGAATCCGAGACTCTATAGCCAGACGTACTACGGAACCAAAAATCTAGTGCAGCATTTCGTGGATGAAGGTGGGATGTTTCTCATTTCTTGTACTCGCTCATCTTGAATCTATATGCTAACTCAACACGTAGTCGAAAAAAGCACTCAATTCTTAATAAGTTCGCGACAACTGCCTCTGGATGAGAAGCGTGCTTTATTCAAAAGAATGCACGCCAACTACGGCCGAACAGCACTATGTCTCTCGGGAGGAGCTGTGAGTACTCTGAAGCCATTTTCTACCCTTACGATTTTGTCCCTTTCCAATCTTCATGGGCTAGCCAAAGTATCAGATCACTAATCGTCTACGTTGCAGTCATTTGCATATTATCATTTCGGTGTAGTGAAGTCGCTGCTTGAAGCAGATCTTCTCCCTGAAGTTATCACTGGCACGAGTGGCGGCGCTCTTGTGGCCGCTCTAGTGGCAACTCGAACGAACGAAGAGCTCAAGCAGTTACTAGTCCCCGCCCTCGCCTATAACATCAAGGCTTGTTCCGAGCCTATCACTACATGGTTCCCGAGATGGTGGAAGACCGGAGCAAGATTCGATTCAGTCGACTGGGCACGCCAGGCCAGCTGGTGGTCGCGTGGTTCGATGACTTTCAGAGAGGCGTATGAAAGAACTGGCCGAATTCTTAACGTTTCCTGCGTCCCGGCTGATCCTCATTCACCCACCATCCTCTGTAATTATCTTACATCGCCCGATTGTGTAATTTGGTCTGCCGTGTTAGCGAGCGCTGCTGTACCAGGAATCATGAATCCTGTTGTACTCATGATGAAGACTCTGGACGGTTCCTTAGTTCCGTATTCCTTCGGTCACAAGGTTTGTGATATCCCTCTGCTTTATATCTCATCGCGCCCAAGTGACATAGCATAACTAACACAATTCACAGTGGAAAGATGGAAGCCTGAGAACAGACATTCCAATTAAGGCGCTCAATCTCCATTTCAATGTGAACTTCACTATAGTCAGCCAAGTCAACCCACACATCTCGTTATTCTTTTTCTCGTCGAGAGGTACGGTAGGATCCCCAGTTACGCATCGGAGGGGTCGCGGTTGGCGGGGCGGCTTCCTCGGTTCTGCTGCAGAGCAGTTCATCAAGCTGGACCTTAACAAATGGTTAAAGGTGCTGAAGCACCTTGAATTATTACCCCGTCCACTTGGCCAAGATTGGTCCCAGCTATGGTTGCAACAGTTCAGTGGTACAATCACAATTTGGCCACAGGCGCAACTATCCGACATTTGGAAGATTTTGTCAGACCCTGATCCGCATCGTCTCGCACGTATGCTACATGAAGGGCAGCAGAGTGCCTTTCCAAAACTAAAATTTATTGCGAACCGACTAAAGATAGAGCGTTTAATAGAACAGGGGAGGCGCGAGACTCGATTAGGCGTTAGACGAGGAAGTATTGAGAGCATCATTAGCGAAGAGGATTTAGAAAGTCTTCTGCGCACTAATAACACAGACGAGGAGACAACTGAGGCAGAGGTTGATGAAGCAGTTATTGAAGACAATTTCCACGACATGATCAAGACACCAAAGCAGAGTAGATCACAGTAGACTTCAGAACATGAACACGTATGCCAATTCCGTGAATCCATCAAACGTTTCGAAGCTAATCATAAGAATTCGTGCATATTTCCGTTTGGAGCTGGACGGCGAACAGCAACATTAAGCTAATTACTTGTCTCACAAATAAAGACTATCTACCAATATGGCGCGTTTTGGCGTTGTGCTACGCTTAAAGGCGTAGCGATAGCCGGCCTAATCACGCCATTTGAGGCTTACAAACAAGGCAGTTCAGCGTTCGATCATCAAACCGTCCTGGTTGAGCACGTAAGACGTCGATAGAAAATATGCTTCTACCCTTATGTACATTGAACAAGGTTGTATCACATCACCATGCCTGGTATGCCGTGTCCTGACTAGACTCGGCTGGAATTACCACGTAGAAATGCCCATAGAGTCGAGCACTCTTACAAGTATCGCAAGAAGTGCCGTTGCTCTATACGAGCGGGAGTTCAACTACGATAGCCGAGATTGCTGTCAGGCTAGTTTAAATTTCATCAAACAAGGCGAGCTCTGCTCGAATCGCATCAACCGGTTATCGGCTTGTTGCAGCCTTTCTTGTGCCCAGATCTCGTGATCTTGCGACATACTCTTCGCCTTCTCACTTACTACTCCGCACACTTAGCAGAATCGTGACAACAAACGGCGACCAAACGGCGAACAAACGAACCCCGGAGACCAACGAATCACGATGGCCCTTGCTCGAGCTAGGCTCCCAGCACTCAATCATCCCGTTCTATCCGGAGTCAGTGAACGGATAGATGCTGGTTGAGTTCTACATGCTTTGTGGGATGTGGCTTTCCTTTACTTATATTACATACAAACCAATGCTCATGTCCTTATACGACATTTCAGTCGTCGTGTTTGTCTGCAATGCCACGTCCCGTTACTTGGTTGTCGTGTCACCGCCGTGGTAAGCTCGGACTACGAATTAAAAAACCCGGTGACAAGGTCAATATACGCTAAAAAGAGAATGAGAAATGGCCGACTGCATTCGCTCAGCGATTGAAGCGGTTCAGGAAGCCATGCTTGTGGATCGCCTTGGTGCTCGTTGCTCACAAGTATAGGGTGGCAAAAGGCATTGCTTAAATACTTGCGTGTTCTTACTTGGGTCTGGAGGCTAATGGTGACTGAAACCTCACCATCTAGTCTCACTCCTTACTTATTCAGGGGGGAGTGCGCTCTGCGGCGTTGCTGCGGCGTTGTTACCTTTACGCACCTTACACTTGCTATCTGCCTCTCAGCGAGCACGAAGCAGCAAGCCCAACATTTTGCGCTGATCAAGTCCAGTTGTGGTCATATATAAAGCCAGTCAGGTATTTAAGAGCTCACAAGACGACGTCTTATCAGTGGAAATGGACGACGAAGGCAAAATTAGCACCAAGTACGATCCGCACTTCACGGACAGCGTCATCGCTGCCACTGGCCGATATGCCAATCCGCGATTGAAACAAGCAATGCCAGCATTGCTCCGGCACTTGCATGACTTTGCGCGAGAGGTTGATCTCACCGTCGCGGAGTGGATAGCTGGCGTCGAGATGGTGAGCTTGATTCATTGGATCTCGTCCGACTTTGTTGCCTCGCCGTGCCAGTATGCGTGTTCACACATGTGTCTAGATCAACGAGGCGGGCCGCATGTCAACTAGTAAACGCAACGAGACGCAACTCATCTGTGACATCCTCGGCCTCGAATCACTTGTGGATGAGATCACCTCGAAGCGCTTGTCGCGCGCAAGCGACAACGACAACGCAGCAACGCCATCCGCGGTCCTTGGGCCTTTTTACCGTGCCGACGCGCCGACGTTGGCCAACGGAAGTAGTATCATCTCGGCCTCAGCGTGGGACACGCCGTGGTATCGAGAGGCGATGCCGCTCCTAGCGTGTATATCAGGCCAGGTGTTATCGGCCTCGACGAGAAAGCCCATCCCCAACGCCCTCGTCGATGTCTGGCTGGCGGGGCCCAACGGGCTATACGAGCAGCAGGACCCCGACCAGCCGGACATGAACCTGCGCGGACGATTCCGGACGAACCAGGACGGTCGCTATGAGATGTACGCTGTGCGCCCGACGGCGTACCCAATCCCGTTCGATGGGCCGGCCGGGCGCCTGCTAAATCTGCTCGACCGTCATCCGTACCGGCCAGCGCATATCCATTTCATCGTCACGGCGGATGGGTACGGGACCCTTATCACGCAGGTCTTTGACGGCGAGGATAAATATACGAGTGACGATGCCGTGTTTGCAGTCAAAAAGGAGCTGCTTGTAAAGTTTCGCGAGAGAAAAGGGGATGAAAGGGCGAAGTGGGAGCTCACGTATGATTTTCTGCTGCGTGAGGTTTAAGGATGTGAGATAATAGAAATGGATATTATCGGGTGCCGACGCACCTTAGCATCTGGCTTAATGTTGCCGAGTAGGTAGACAGAGAGATACCTACCTATATGTCCATGATGTGATTGGAATAGTGAGGTACCTAGTCTATGAGACGAGGATTTAAATCTAAGAAAGAAAAAAACTAAGACGTGGTTCCAGGTATTGCCATTCGTATTCATTCTCCGAGAGTATGTCTATTTTTGTTTCTTTTCATCTGTCTATCAATACATCTGAACACGTATCAGTTGTTTCGGTCCTTTTGAACTTGAACAAGAAAAGAATTGCATTGTTGCCTGCTGTAAATCGATCAGTTGACACTGACCAGGAGATTTGATTAATCTCTACAGACAAGGCTGTTGTTGGGCCAGGTGGCATAAGATACTTACCATAGCTACCTAAAGTAAACGTAGCCGGGTCATTAAACCTGTTGTAAGTAAGTACTTGGGTACCTAGTTAGATGGTGGCCACTTCAGATCGTGCTGATGTGGCCTTTCTCGCCTTTCCGGGGGTACCACATTCCAGTAGGCTGGTACTGAAGCCAAGCTGGCTAAAATAAGGCCTATCGATTTCGCGCTTCACTACCACTACCACTAAAACCACTACCTACCTTAGAGGCCTGCTAGCATGATTGAAGTTGAGGCGAATCGATTTACTTAGGTTATGTCGATCGATCCCACCGCAGTTCTATCTTTCTATACATAACCTCTTAACTACCATGCGTCATTCCCAATACTCATACTCCCAACACACAAAGAGATGTCCGCATAATGTTAGAACAGTCTTCTTCTCTCTTATAAATAAATAATTACCCCCGTTCAAATAGCCATCGGGCATTTACTCACCCACAACAGTGACCATGGTGAAACAGATATCCAGTACCAGCCTCCAGCTAACATATCCCTTGTACTGCTGCGACTTTGCCGATCCCGACCACCTGGTAGTTGCTGGCGGCGGCGGCCCAGGACGCAATGGAGTCGGCAACAAGATCGTATGGGCCTCCCTTTCTTTCTCTCATGTTTCCTTTTCCTCTCCTCTCTTTTCCCTTTCTTTCCTTTTCTTTTCCGCCCTTGATCGTAGGGGGGCTAGCTGATCGGATGAGGTGAGAGCTGCTAACTGTCGGGCTTGCGCTACGCCCCCATTCTGCAGACCCTCCTCGATACATCCGATGCAACCCAGCTCACAGAGGTCGCCGAGCTCGAGCTGAGCTCCGAAGAGGACAATGTCATGTCTCTCGTCGTTGTCGGGCCACAGAAGGACAACTCTGACACGACGACTGTTCTGGCGGGCGTCAACTCGAGTCCCGCCGACGTGGGCAAAGGCCGGAATAAGCACCTGCGCACGCTAACCATCTCCCAACCGGGCAAGTCGGCCAAGACTGGCGGTGTGAAAATCTCCGAGTTCGCGCGCGATGCGCTGTTCGTGCATAAAGACAAAGATACTTACCAGCGGATCCTCAGGCTCTCCCCCGCCCACGAGGGCCTCACAAACTCCCCGCGTTTAGGCGCTGCTGCTACAGGCCTGTCCAAGCAGCCTCAGATTGTTCTGTTCGATGTACCCAGCACTAACAGCAGCCCGCGGTGGAAAACGAGGGGCAGGCTGGAGCCTTCTGTGGAAGCTATGGACCTCGATGTGATTCAGACCGGCCCCGACACTTACCAGCTCGCCTACTGCGATGACCACGAAGTCTTCACCGTCGAAGTCTCCAAGGCTGAAGTCTCGGAGCCCAGGTGCGTCTACTCCATCGAGCCCGACCAAGGCGAGTCAGTCAAGGCCTCCTTCAAGTCGCTGCGTTACTTGACGACTGGCTTCCTCATCACCGTCGTGAACAACCCCCAGTCCCGCGGTGTCGCTCTGCACGGCCTGAGGCTACCCAAAACCGAAGACGAGAACGCTCGTTTAGCAATTCGCGCCAAACTGCCCAGCAGTGTATCCAAAGCCACCAGTCTGGCCGTACGGAACCTATCCCCCGTGGCATCGCCGTCGGACAAACAAGGCGAGGCCCAGTTCGTGATTGCTGTCGCTGGGAATGACTCATCCATATCTCTCTATACCCTAGAACATAAGAGCGCTTTCGACTCCGACATACTGGCCGATCTCGCTCCGTTCCAGGTCATCAAGTCTGCCCACCCCTCGAGCATCACGAACCTCTCCATCTCCACTTTTGCACCACCAAAAGGATCAAAGAAATCATCGCCAGAACTATGTGTGAAGCTCGCTAGCGTATCTGTTGGCTGCTCAACTGTCGTTCACAATATACCCATTAAGCATGTCGAAGGGTCAGCGTCTGCCAAGCCCGGGGTCCTTGCAAAGGCCTCGCGCTATGTCGTTGCCCTGAAGTCCAAGGGCGAATCACCTATCCTTAGCATCACTTTAGCGTCGCTCGTGCTCCTCATTGTGCTGCTCGTCGGCCAGATTGTAGTAGAAGCCAAGGGCCTCAGTGAGCCTATCCTTGGGGCCAAGCAATTTCTTCCCGCCTCATGGACGGTTCCGATACGAAAAGTTCCGAGAGTCGAAGAACCAGTAATTCAGCAAAAGACCATTGAAAATCTACTTTCGGATATCAACGCGCGTCAGTCTCAACCAATAGTCATTAAACACGAAGACTTAGGAGCCGTTGGCCTCGACGGTCTTCCGGCTCTGCATGTGGATGTCCACGACGAGGAAGCTCATGGACCAGCTACTTCATGGGAGAATCTAGAAAAGAAAGATCAAGATCTATGGAAGCAACGGCTCAAGAAGTCCGGTCATTGGATGGAAGAAATGGGTGAAAGTATCTTCAAGGGAGTTTTGTTCGGCGAAATCGGCGGCGCTATTGGCAACATTGTTGGCGAGGCGCTTTGAACACCTGATGCTGCGACGACGACAGAAGGCTATAAGTAGTCATGTGCGGCCAGGAGATCAATGTCAGACGTAAATATTCACTCGGTTTCGTTTGTCTGTACCACAACCGTGTACGGGATAGTCATCAGCATCAGCATCGGCATCGGCATTGGCATCGGCATATCATCTACCAAATTAGAAAAAAAGCTCAGAAAATATAAGCATTATATCATAGAACCTGTTTACAATTCTCACATTTTATTGACTCCAGTCCAGGTAACGATCATGACAGTGAACCTTCCTACCGACTTACCATGGCACAAGGTTTGGCGGCAGCTTTGGGTACATAATTCCATCGATCACTTCTGTGCCATATCCCAGGTCCTCGATGCCGACGGAGCCGCTATCAACAACACTCTTCCCATCTCGCTTCCAGTTAGCCCCACAGTCCCCCGGCACGTATTTGGCGGCGTCCATGGCCAACGTCATCTTCACCTCGGGGCAGTAGTCCCATGTCGTCGCTACTACTGCTTTGCTCTTCGTCCAGATATGCGCTATGTCTTTATTCGCGGCTCCTGCGCTTTCTGGTCGCATGACGTCTGCTAGATATTTTGTCGTGGCCCTTATGAAGATTTACGTAGGAGCTTTCTCAGGCTTTCTAGCTGAACGTGTTCGTCCCCCATGCGCTTAAACATATACGGGAGTGCACATCCCGGGTGCTCTGTCCTACCAACACAAAAGGGCACATCGTGCTATCTCCCTCATGGTTCCCAAGTATGGAGTAGGTTACGCGACTTTCTATTCCCCTCGGTGGGCTATGGAACACGATTCTTGCTGTGTTTCCGAGAGGCTTTCGGGCCGCCTCATTAGACCTGTGATTCTGTCCTTCAGATTACAGGTTTTCACTGCATGTCATCGCTTCGAGAAAATCTAATGTGACGTTCCTCAAGCCTAGACGTGAGTTCCAGGCACTTTGCAGTTAGACTTGTGTAAAACAACCTGAGCTACGATATCGGCCTGGTGGCACGCCAAATTAACTTCAAGGATGTGGCAATTAACACACAGAAGAGACCCAGACGGTTCAGAGGCCATCATGCCACGGTTCTCGGTGTCTCAATATCGTGTGCCCTTCGATGCAGATGTAGTGCACACTATTTGACGAGAATAGCTTGTTACCGAGATGTGTGTAAAGTATTGTACTGGATCAGTCATTTCGTCAATCAATAAGGACCGTCTCATGAACCCCTTGTCCTACGTTTCATAGAAGATGGTGGGCAAGCGCTTTAAGCAGTGGCGCCGTTCTTTCTCAAAATACCAAACCACCAGGTTACTATCCAGTTTCTTCGGTTTCTTGGTTTCGGTTTAATCTTTCTGGTCTATCCATACCAAGTTTTTGGACCTCATTCAACGTCAGGTTTGGGGCAGAAGGGTCTTATCTCGGTCGACAGTCCGGATCCTTACTAATGAAATCAGCATATAGTAAGACACTGTCTAGGGGTAATAAAACGTGAAGGTCCACAGAGCATTGATTCGTAGTTGTGAATCGCTCTCATAATTTATCATGGATTTACGTCCCAAAGTAGAACATAAGTTAACATGTTCTTCATTTAATAATTATCATCATACCCGCACTCAAGAACCAGCTAAGGATTGGCTTGATTTTACCATCGAATACAACATATACTACTATCCGATCAATCATTCAAATAGGGGGGCTGAGGTTGACGGGATTCCGGACCCTGACCGCCAGCATCTCGGGTACCTTGATAAAGCCGTGAGCGAACATGGAAATAAAACTGTTGCCAAATCGACTAAGTTTGCGGCTCATTTTTGCTACTGTCACTGGCAAAATCTAGTAACGTTACTCTTGTCCGTGGAGTAGCTGCGAACGTTGCTATGCCAGGCTCAACATCACAAAGCTCGGCACTGGTCGCGCTTACGCGGGTTCGGATTCTTGCCGTTCTTCTCCTGGTAGTTGCGTACGCTGGTCACTCACTCTCTCATTATATTCATGTTGCAGCTAAGATAGGCATGTTAAGACAAACGTGACTGATTGGCGACTACCACCAGATGGACCATCGCGAGTCTACTACCGCGCTACACACCTACAATAAAAGAGCACATAAGGACTAGATTAAGCGAGGCGAGGCAGAGGATACCCAAGGTCAAGATTGACTGGCATCCACAATGGCCAGAGGGAAACCCACGGGGTCGCTTCAATGCATCTAAAGTGGCACTCAGTAAGTATTTCGTTCGTTTCCAGAGTCTTCTGTAGGCTAGAACTAGATTCTATAAGCTTTGCACGCTTCCATGACATTTCCTCAAAAGGGTCCTCTCTGACGCTGAATATTGCAGTGATCGAGCCGCGGCCGCTCCCCCATCTTGTGCCCCAAATTCTACATATGATATCCGTCGTGCCTCCAGACTGGAGATTCACGTTTGTCGGCACAAACCAGTCGGTAGCGAGCGTGGGGCGCAGCTACGCGACCAAGCACCAGCAGGCTGTTGGTAAACTTGATCTCCTGGTCCTGCCGGCCCCTTGGGAGATCGACAGCAAGGAAAAGGTTCACCGTCTGCTTACTGATATGCGTTTCTACGACGAGTTCTTCCCAGGTGTCGAGTGGCTTCTCAAGTACGAATACGATAGCATCCTATGCGCAAACTCGGCCACAAGCCTCAATGAATGGCTTGACTGGGACTGGGCAGGGGCGCCAAGGGTGTGTATTAAAACCTCCCGTGCCTGATCCCTTATTCTCTTCGTTTTGTATGATCTAGCAAGTTCTATGCTGTGCGACTTATATATCTCGACTGACACATTCCTATGCACGCAGTATGATGACAAAACCTATTCGTTCTACATTACTCTGCTTAAAATCTCCTCTTCTTCAAGATCCTATTAGTCTACTACTAATGCTTGAATCTCACGTAGAACTGTGGATGATCGGTTCTCGGGGAATGGTGGCCTCTCCATCCGCAGAGTGTCCACCATTAAGCGCGTGCTGAAGTTCCAGGAGCGCTACAACGACACGAATCCCGAGGATGAGTGGTTCGGCATCCGCCTTTGGGTCTTACCAGGCGCGAAAGTGGCTTCTGGCCAAGAAGGTCAACTAGCCGTCGAGGACCAGTATATCGCAAAAGCGATGGGTTTCCATGTCCGGGATGGAGGCCACGGGATCGCGGACTCAGTCTGGAGGGATCCAGACCAACGAAAAGCCATCTTCGACTACTGCCCCGAACTTAGTCTCATCATGGACATGAAACTGGAGCGCGAGCGTTGCCCCGGCGATAACTTAGATGGGACGATTGAAGAAGGACATGAGTAACCTGAGTGGCGGGAGCGACTATTCTCGTGGAAGGTGGGTGGGTGCCATGCATAATTTAGGTTGGCCTGTTGTCCTTATAGACTCAGCAAAGCGCCAAAAAGAATGATGTCAGTAGGTCGTAGTCTACACTTAGGTATGTATAACAATACCGGTGTGGCATATTTGGTATACCTACCATCGCAACCTTAATCTTTTGCAGCTGCCGTGTTGCCAATTCATTTCAAGTCGAATCATAGGATTCGTCAGGCTTCGTTATACAGTACAGATCTTGAAGATAACTAGCGGTAACAATTGCAGTTATTGCCAATTATCAAAATATCATGTTGAGTCACTTCGGGGGAAGCTGGAAACTACCGCGGATGATTGCGTAAGAAAATCATGTATAACCGTGTCAAAACTAGCTCTTCGCTCCGAGTGTTACATGCCCCTAAATAATGTAGACCACGTATCTGGATGGAGCCAAGCCTGCGATGATACCTGATCGGCTTAAGGCGTGGCAATAGCAACAATCTTGCAAATAACATTGGACGTTGTCCCGATCGGATTGTTAACATAAAGAAATCGCATAACAACAATTGTCCTGGAGCAGCTAGCGACGTACATGTAGGCGCAATACTCACCTCTATTGCCAAACTATCGACTCTAGGAACATGAGTGGTTCTAATTCTGTCTTTAGCTACCAGCGCCCCTGATATAGGTATTGCGCAAGAGAAGCTATTGAGGATCTGGAACGTACATCTCGGTTAAAATTGATTGTTACCTTCCATTACCAGATCTCTAGCAAGATGAGGATATTGTAACCCACCGGAAAGCGAGCGCATGATACGTTCACTTCTCTGCCTCAAGCACGTCAGCTCGTTCCTTTTATCTGTCGATCAGACAATTCTCTGCTTGGCATACTTAACTGCATTCACCAAGGCTCGTCAGCTACTTGGATGAAGGAACTATGAGTTGCCTACATAACGGTAGTGCGTAGGCTGAGGGAAGCGAGGACGCCGCGTTGCAGTGCAGTTTGCAGTTACGAAGACGTAACGATCCATTCCAATTAATTTAATTTCTGCCGACATGACTGGAGAATAAAGAGACCTCCTGCAAGCCTCAGTGCCTGCAAAGGTATGTACGAATAGTGGGACGGTATGCTATGCACGAGCAGGGTCGTCACTTTTAGGATATTTTAAAAGATTATTGAGCTTCCCACAACCTACATATTCCGCATTTTAAACCCCCCTCCGATCGGTCATAGTGGGCTGGAAAGCGAGGCGGATCTTGGCAATAGCAATATTGGTCTGTAATGGCATCAATGCTCAGGGACCGTCGGCTCCACAGGATTCGCTTTTTTTTACTCCCGAGCTCAGGTAGAATGCCACGCTTCGGTCCAGCGGTGGGCACCTCGCGGCTCGATCTGCCGGCGGTTAGGGCTTAGATGACGAATCGTTGTGCTTCAAGTGCGGTTTTCTTCGACGATCCCGAGGGGCTTGCCTAACGCGAACACGTGCTTCCGTTGAGTGCACTTCGAGCCGGGCCGTGGATAAGTTCGGGGACGCGCAATATCTATATACCATCTTCGTGATCTTGGTGATCGACTTGGGCCGTTACCCAAGATGGCAGGCTCAAGATGGTAGGTTCACGGCGGCACGTCATGCTTGCTGCAACGTCTAGGACTATTTGATCAAAGCGTCGGGTAGTGAGACTATGCTCCAAGTCAAAGCAAGCAGTCTAGATCGCATGTATGTCTTCGTATTCCACTTCAGCAGATGCGGCGGGCAGCTGCTAGCCCCCAAAGGGCGCCTCTAGATTCTTGCGTTCTGGCCAAGGATCCGTGACCGGCCATAGACAGGCCACTCAGCTAACCACTTGCACTGCTACGGTACTCCAATTCGTCCATGTCAGTCAGCACACGTTTACGTGAGTTGTTGGCTCCGTGTTGTGGGTGCGCTGCCGTGACGGTAGTATCCGGGTATATCGCATTCCCTATGGAAATCAGAGCTGCAGCTCAGGGGGTTGTTAATTTACCCCTACATAATTTTTATGTGCTATTGTGGCTTACAATTCGTTTCGCTCATCGTATATATATATTTTTGCGATGCCCTCTGTCAAACATGCCTTGGCTCATGTCGTCTCGCTACTTTATGGCAGCGTTTTGCGTCTTTCATCAAGTTTGTATTTCAAGACGGCCAACAATCAGCGATGGTGTAGCTCAACCGCTGTATCTGACCATACCTTAACACGTAATTCAGTCGAGGACTTTGATTCACGACAATGAGGTTACTAAGTGCCGTTTCCCTAGCGCTATGCGCCGGCCAGACGATTGCGCATGCCGACCATTACCCCGTACCGAGACTCGCTGGAGCCCGAAAATTCCTGAGAGAGTTTCAGGGTGAAAGAAAATGGGAGCAGGCCGTTCGCTCGGTTCCCATAACTCAATCAAGAGAGCGTCGGCAGACAGATGGCCTGATGGAGCGTGGGGAAATCGAAGAAAGGCAGAATACAAATGGAAAATGCGGCGGCCGTTCTGGCTCCTGTGCGGCAGGGTATTGTTGTTCATATGAAGGGTAAGTATCTCCGAAGACATGTGGTCTTTCTCTACTAACTGGGGTCTAAGTTACTGTGGAAAAGGCGCAGACTACTGCGAATCACCCGACTGTCAACTCAACTACGGTAGTGGATGTGACGGAAATCAGAAACCCTCGGGTGTCGACACGTCGACTATCGCACGGCCCAAACTCGGAAATGTTAAGTATGGAGGTGTTGGGATTTACGATTGCGTAAACGACGGGGACATCGCACTCACGTTTGATGATGGCCCATGGAACTATACGAATGACCTGCTGGACAAGCTTGCGGTATATAAGTATCTTCCTTCACAGGTCCAGGTCAATACTAACACTACGGCTCAGAATTATCAAGCAAAAGCCACGTTCTTCATAACCGGCACTAATCTACACAAGGGACAAATCAATGACCCTGCCACTCCCTGGCCCTCTGTTATTCAGGTAAGAGACCCAGCATCAGGGGAGTCTCAAAATTACTTACAGGAAATAGCGTATGGCTGCCGAAGGCCACCAGATCGCGAGCCATACATGGTCCCACGAGAACTACAGCCAATTGACCACAGCTCAATTCCAGAACCAGATTTATTGGAATGAAATTGCATTCAATGACATCCTTGGCTACTTTCCAACTTACATGCGGTATGCACTTCGATCCTTTCACACTTGGATTGTCAGATGCTGATATCTGGGTAGACCCCCTTATTCAATCTGTCCAACAAATACATGCGGATCCCAGTTAGCTAGCATGGGTTACCATGCTGTATATTTTGATCTCGATACTGAGGGCTACCTGCATGATGATCCGACCGAGATCCAGATCAGCAAAGACATTTGGGACGATACTGTCCCGGGGACTAACCCGTGCAGAACTAGTTACCTGCAGATCGAGCACGACATTCACTACCAGACCGTCTATAATCTCACAGATTATTTTCTCACCTCTCTCTTCAAGAGTGGATATAGGTCCGTGACCGTAGGCCAGTGTCTCGGCGACCCCCCGGAGAACTGGTACCGAGCCGGAAGCAAGACCGTGCCGAAATATACCTTCACGCCCCGTGCACCGACCGGCACATGGTCTTGCTTGTCACAAACGTCAACCAGCCCCCCCACACCAACAAGCACATTGAAAGTGAGCATAGACGGTAGCTGTGGTTCGGGCGTCACTTGTCAAGGGTCCGTGTTCGGTAACTGTAAGTCTCCGTAACGACCGAGTTTTATCCCACGCTTAATGAAAGTTCCAGGCTGCTCTGTCAATGGTTACTGCGGTGCTTCCATCGACTACTGCGGCAACAATTGTAACGCCCAGTTTGGTAGTTGCTCTGTCGGCGACGACCCTCTTCCTAGGTCAGTATAAACTATACATCCCTCATTGGACGGAAAGAGTGAGCTGCAATTTAAAAGGAGGCTAACATACGCCTTGGGTAGTGATGTTCCATTACCAACCGGCCCGGACGACCCGATACCTTCTTCGACCACCTCGGGCACAGCACCAACTAACACGCTCCAGGTCTCTATTGATGGGAACTGTGGGAATGGATTCACGTGTGATGGCTCCGAGTTTGGAAACTGTTGTTCACAGTAAGTGTTAGCGTTAACTTGAGGAACGCGCGGACAAGCTATCAGGGGCGATAGATAGAGTTCACAATATGAACTTCGCTGTCTTCTATACTACTATTCAGTAGCCATGACGACGTGTAGAGCGTATGCTGACTTACTAACTTTGTTGTAGATACGGCTTCTGCGGAAGTAATGATGATTATTGTTTAGATGGTTGCCAACCGGCGTTTGGTAGCGGATGCAAGGTATGATTTCTTTTGCGTATTTCAGATGCCTTAGATCATCTCAATCCGCCAACCCCTTTCCACCGCCTTGATATGTTGCGAGAGTGGCTCAGGCACCGGAATAGATACATCAATCTCATAAATTTACAATGCTGAAAGTAACCTAGAGTCCGGGCTCATCATCCACGACCAGTACAACAACTAGTACCACGACTAGTACTAAAACTAGCAGTACCAAAACGAGCAGTACCAAAACGAGCAGCACCAAAAGTAGTACTTCAACCAGCCGCAGCACATCAACAACTCGCACCACGACTAGAGCCACGACTACTACTCGCACCACTACGTCGAGTCCAACTTCGACTGCCAAACCAGTCTCGGTATGTATAAATACCTCCCATGCCTATTCACTTACCCCCTTTTCGTATGTTCTGCCAGGTTCTATGATCCAGGACTTCAATATCATGACTGATATGTTTTTATACATACAGAAAGATGGTACCTGCGGGCCACAATCTGGTTACACCTGCACGGGTTCGGCCTTCGGCAGTTGCTGCAACGGCCTGACCAACCGTTGCGCACTTCTGTGTATAATAGGGAATTGTGTACCAGGCTATGGTACATGCCCACTCAAGTAGATGGCATATAGAAAAGTTGGCTGTTGCTTCATAATAATGGGAAAAGAAGGGGAGGGGAGGAGGGGGGTGTTCAGCGCTCAGGATGATTGTGGCATTATGGGATTGTTTTTTTATAATATTGCATTTATCATTGTTTAATAATAATGGAAAAGTTATTTTGCTTCACACATTCTATTCACTCGAAAATGTACCACCTGTTGCAAGCTGATGGACATGAAGTTTTTTAGGGGCAAAAAGTTGAGTGGTTGAAAGGGGATGCATTCGGCAGTTGTTAGTCAAACCCGCTACACCAAGCTGTCGTCTTCTTCTTTCGTACGTAGTAAAGAAGTTTGGGCTACTTTGTGACACTATAAGTTACCTGTCACACCATTAGTTTATAAAAGCGTCGGTGAAGATTAGAGATGGTAAACGTGGTACAGGTACTGTAGTGCAAGTATCGTCTTAAAACACTATAGTAGAAAACATGCGCACCAACCGGACGGGTCCGGAAACGAGCAGATTTGAGATGCACTCCGCACTGTGGTGAGACCCCTCAGCTTCGTGTACCTAATTCTTACTACCTGTCTGTGTAGGACTTTGTCAACGCCAAGATCAACATGGATGAGTAGATACGGACATGTAGGCGAATCAGTGCTGGCCAATGGGAAACTTTAATAGGTATAAGACGGGCACTGGGAGAATGAAGGATGGAAAGGAAGGCTGTTGCATATGGTTTGCGCCAGAGTTTGCGAAAGTAATGAATTACATCAGACGGATCCGAATGGTGCTATCACGTAAATCACGGGCCGGAGAGGGCCACGAAAGCGCCAGGCGGGTGCTGGATCAGTTAGGGTTCATACTGGGAGGCGGCGTGTTCCGGCATCTGCTCCTCTAAAACCCACTGCGGAGAAGAATGAGACTCACAATCAACTCAGGCCTCGCCCGGCAACCTTCAAGGCTCTCGATGGCACTGTCCAGGCGCTCTCCGACCACAGCCAGACTAACAGCGGTCCAAGGGCCGATCTACAGGGAGACATAGTGCGAGTAAGTGAGTGAGTTAACTAGTGCAGCCCGCTCTCTGCCCGTGCCCGTTCAACCTTCAAGGACCTCGAAGGACCCCATTCGTGGAGAAGGGGAGGCATGTCAGGGGTCTCGCATCTTTCTCTTGTCCATTGCCTGCGGTCTTTGGTGCTGGGATGACTGGAGATGAGTACTGACACGTTCCTGCCACGGGTCCCGATGTCAACTGCATTCTGGGTGATCCCATGTTGGGACAGACTGAGGCAATTAGGAATTCGATAGCGAGACTGTCGGCTGTTAGATAAACTTAGACAATATAAAACCAGTAGTGGCGCCGCTGTCTCACGTTACTGAGAACTTTGACAACTCACCCACTCGCTCACTCATGCTTTCTTCTTGATTCTTGTTCTAGCTTCATGTGAATCACGTCGGATATCTTGCAGCTTCTTCTGAACATATAGACTTTTACAGCATTGCTTCATTGTGAGTCACGAAATAGCATTTCTTTAGTTTTGCAGCACGCTACACTAGATCGGCCCCTTTGTGCGCCTCAAAAACCATCAGGAGTCCAGCTATTTCACTCTTCGTGAGCTCTATCGTAGAGAAGTCATTGGCGTATAAGAGCTTGTGTTCCCGTCGAGCTTCTGGACGTGGTTTTCCGCTGTTTTGGTTCCGGAAATCTACACAGCACGGACTTCGCCGCGTCATCCCAAACTTACCGCCATGCCTGTTCTTACTTCAGCACGATACGGCAAGGACAATGTCCGCGTCTACAAAGTCCACCGGGACGAGGCGACGGGGACACATACGGTGACGGAGATGACCGTGTGCTGTTTACTGGAAGGCAAGATCGATGACTCGTACACAAAGGCGGACAATACTCCCGTAGTGGCGACGGATTCCATGAAGAACACCATCTACATTAAGGCAAAGGAGCACCCAGTGAACCCGCCTGAACTGTATGCTGGTATCCTGGGACAGCACTTCCTGGACACGTACTCGCACATCAACGTAGCCAACATCGACATCTCGGTGAAGCGGTGGACGCGAATGAACATCGATGGCAAGCCGCACCCACACAGCTTTTACCGTGACGGCGACGAAACGCGCAACGTCGAGGTCCGGGTATCCCGCGCCGACGGCATCGAAATCAGCAGCTCGCTCGCCGGCCTCCTGGTTCTCAAGAGCACCGGGTCCCAGTTTCACGGCTTCGTGCGCGATGAGTTCACCACGCTGCCCGAGACGTGGGACCGCATCCTGTCGACTGAGATCGACGCTACGTGGAAGTGGAAGACCATCCCCACGCTCCAGGCGCTGCGCGACAACGTCGCCATCTTCGACAAGGCCTTTGACGATGCCCGCGCCATCACCATGAAGACCTTTGCCGAGGAGGACAGCCCCTCTGTCCAGAGCACCATGTACAAGATGTGCGAGAAGATCCTCGAGGCCGCGCCCGAGGTCGCCTCCGTCACCTATGCGCTGCCCAACAAGCACTATTTCGAGATCGGTAAGTATCATTGTTCCGGTGCTGTTGGACGCGCAAAACCATCCTTAGGACAAGCCGTAGGAGCATCTGCTAACCTGCCCCATCACAGACCTCTCCTGGCACAAGGGCCTCGAGAACACGGGCAAGAATGCCGAAGTGTACGCTCCGCAATCAGGACCCAATGGCCTCATTAAATGCGAAGTGTCGCGTGCTTAGGTGCTCATATCTGTCGTATCTCACTTCGGTTTATATACACCACTAAACGGCGCATACGGGGTGGTTATTGTTGACTTTCTGGTTTTTCCTGCTGGTGTGTTTGGCTCTCTTGGGTTTGCATGCACTTGGATAATGATTCTTGGGGTACTTTGACTGGTTGACTGGGTCGGCGGCTACATTGAACTTGGTCACAATGTCTGCTGCATCATTGCTGGCCATTACGGCATCGTCTCTACTAGATACCAAAACACTACTGATATTCAAATACTACACTCGTCTTCCTCGGAGCCGCCCATGCTTTTGGCCATTGAACTCCTTCCACTCCTTGCCCCCTTCACATCCGGCCTATTTCCCACGCGAGGCTGACTAGCTAAGCATATCATGAGGATTCCATTATAAGCGTAGCAGTGTGGTATAAAACAGATATATATACAAGGCTGGGCTGATTCGCATGAGCAGCTGGATAGCCAGACATCGTGGCCGTATTCTAGACCTTACGAGGCATTTGCGCTTTTCCTTAAATCCTCTTCCTCTCTTCGGCTATAACCGTTGGTTATCCGCCTCTCGAATGGCCCTCACTGCCTCGCTCCAGCCTTCCTGCCCGACCTGGATGCCACTAAACCGCACCAAGTTCTGCTTGTAAGGATGGGCATCACCTTCGAAAGCTTTGAGGCGGGCCAGACGCTTATCGCGGAGTCGATTCTTGGGGAGCATTCCCGAGACGGCCTTGCGCAGGATCTCGGCACCACCATGCTTCGCCATGAGAACGTCCATGGTGACGGAGCGCAGGGAGCCCGGCCGCGTGTTGTGCCTATAGTATGTCTTCTGCCACTTCTTCCGCCCGGTGACGTGCAGCGCCGCGCAATTGGTCACCACCACGTAGTCTCCGCAGTCGGTCGAGGGGTCCCAGATGGGCTTGTGCTTGCCCATGAGGATTGTGGCGATCCGCGAGGCCAGGCGGCCGAGCGAGGGCGGTGTTACGTTGGGCTGTGTCGAGAGAGTCGGGTGTGGTGTGGAAGCGGATATTTGGTGCCATGCCCGCGAATAGGCCAGCTTCGTCTATCCATGGAAAGCACCGATGTAAGCATAATTTCAAGATAAATGAGGAACGAGGGTTGAATCTGGAAGATTGCTTACAAGCCCTATAGTTTGTGACATTCTTGCGGCTCTCGAGGGAGCTGGTCCCTCCCTATTGACGTTTCAATGCGTCTTTGTCGTGATCTGATCCTCTAGAGGTTTGATGCCAAGAAATCAAGCTGGTTGTAGATTTGTAGGTGGAATCTGGTTCCCATATCACGTGGAGATTATTAGTTATCGATAGACACCAGATAGTTATGCACTAATACCTCCTTACAGGCTTAAGTGCAGGCTAGCTACAACCTGGAACCTACCTAGTAGGGCGTTGCTGCCAGTACAGCTGTTATGCGCATGTTATACATACCACCTTAAGTATTTAGCGTCTCCAGGTATCACCGAAGTGCCGAAGCGCTCCTCAAGTTGCTGTCGCCTTCGACGGACCCATCGGGTTGGCCTAGGTACTCGATTTCAAAGCAACCCGTGAGCATCCATCCAATAAGGTGGGTAGGATGGCTATCGTGTAAGTGACTATTTTGTAGGCCTCGAAATTTGTGACTATCCTGTACAACATAATGTTCAAAGTAATACCTCGTATATTCCACCTCTATCGTCATCGGCCTCACAACAGCATTGTATTTTCACTCTCTGCATCGTGACAAGCGAGACAGCGAGTTTCAAGACCACCAAAGGCGCAGCTTCATTGTAACACCCCACCTCGCTCGTCAACACCATGACGCAGAATAAAGTCCAAATTCCGTTTGAGGTTCGTTAACCTTATTTCAGCTTGATTCATGTCAAACTTCCTTACCCGAAGAGCAACTCAATATGAATTATTTAGACCTTTGTTATTTTTGTTATTTCTGCCTATGTGTATCAGAGGTTAGAGGCTAACGAGAGTTGCGAAATTGATAGACCCTCTTCGCAGTGCCCATGACCTGTGACTCTTGTGTCAAATCCGTTTCAGATGCCTTATACCGCCTTGACGGCATCACCAATGTCGACGCTAATCTAAAAGACCAGCTAGTTGCGGTTAAGGGAACCGGTAAGATAGGAATTGTCCTATGAGCCATCACCTCAATCTGAAGATATAGATATACCTACTAGGGAGTAAGCGACTGACGTGTGGTCTTTCATCCCAACAGCTGCGCCGTCTGCCATTGTTAGTGCCATTGAGGCAACGGGTCGAGACGCCATCTTGCGAGGATCAGGCGCATCAAACAGTGAGTTGGACCTGCGATTGCCTCTTTCGGCTGCATTTATCCTACGCCAGCCTATGACACAGCGCCAGCATGACGTCGGCATGCGGCATAGGCATCCTCTTTATCTCGTTTCACTATTCGCTTTGATTTCAAGCTTTGGTTAGCCCATTGTCTCGTATTCGCCATGGTGCTATATACGCACTTGAAACAAGATCCGCGTCTAGTGTTTATGATTAGTCGACTAACTGGGAAGCATATTCGATCATGATCAACAGATGCAGCTGTGTGCATCCTCGAGACATATCATCAAAACGAAAGAGGTGGCGACACGTTAGTGCCAGCCTCGGACCCCGAAGCCTTGACGAAGGATTCGGCTGTCAGTGACAGAGAAGTCAGGGGCTTGGCTCGCATGGTACAGGTGTCCCCCACGACTACATTGGTAGACTTGACGGTGCGTGGGGTTGCGCCGGGGAAATACAACGTCAGCATACGAGAGTATGGTGACCTGAAATTTGGCGCAACTTCTACAGGTCCTGTATGGATAGGCGGTAATAACACAACACAACCCCGAGGTATCCTGGGTTCAGTGGAAGTAGGAAAGGATGGCCGCGGTGCCGCCTTCTTAGATCACCCTGTTCAGGTCTGGGAGGTGATTGGTCATGCTATGGTTCTTTCGGGTCAAGAAGCAGGCCAGGGCGAACTAAAGAACGACGAGAATACCATTACCGGTGTTATTGCGAGGAGCGCGGGTACGTGGGATAACGACAAAACAGTCTGTTCTTGCACTGGCAAAACTCTATGGGATGAGAGGAAGGATGAAGTGAAGAAAGGAATGATTTAAAGAATATGGCAAAGTGCTATCAGGGCCATGAAACTTGTTGCGCTACCTCGACAAGGCAGAGCGAAGGGCGATGCTCCGTAGGGTCTGGAGTGTATCTCAGCCTTGCGGCTAATACCAATCTCTGGATAACAGACCGCGTTTGGATGTACGTACCTTAGGGTAGATCAGATGTGTCGCCAGATCATTCTTGAAGATCCTGTGATTCACTTTGCCGAATGATTGACCCGACATACCAAGACCCAAATATGAGGAAGCGGATAGCTAAGGCATCAGCCAAGTCCACGGCTGCACCTGTCTATCCTGCGTCATCGTGCGATATCTCATTAAATGGCACCACCCGTTCCACCACGCCATCTGCATGGGGCCACGAGTTCTCTTCGATAATCCATGAAAACCGCCGTACTAGGGCCTGTTTGGGAAATCCCCCTCCAAATCCGAGTGCCGCCAAGCGTTCGAAACGCTATTTAGGTACTACGGAGGCCAACATGATAGCGAGCAAGGCGAGTCCCGGTTGTGGGTAAGAGCAATAGGTTCTTCTAAACTTGTGCAGCTACAATAAAAGCGAGGCGCTTGGTTCGAAGCAAAACCTTTCTTCACAGACGAAACATCTTCAAACGGCCCACATATCAGCGACCGGAACCGTCATGATCAGACATTTGAGGAGGTCATACCCATGGTCCGGGTCCTGCCGAAATCCATTTGACAGGTTTGGTGAAGTCATGGGGGAATCGGGGGTTCTCTCAACTCATGGAAAGTTCGCTAATATGTAATCTAATCACGATAAAAACCCCTCGTCCGTGAAGGGTTGTCCTGTTGTACCCTAAGGTACAGTCTGATTACTGGCTGGATATTGATCATTTAACTGCGTTTTTCTTCGCTTACGGTGTGACATTGTTCTGGTCAGGGAATGGAAGCTTGTAGTAATGCCGGGTTTTTTCACTTGCATGGGAGGTTTGACATATTCGATAGAACCCTCTGTCAGCAATGACATTGGTGGACCTGACCTGGGACGAACCTTACAGTAGCCGTGCATTGACATGCCGGTGAGCCGCGTGCATGGCTCTCAATCCGGCCAATCTGGTCAAATACGGACACACAGGGGGATGCTGTCAGTTTGTTCGACACAGCACTGCATGGGCTGGCTAGTTTCGTCGAATGTTGGCAACCGGAGGCGGGCGACGGGATGTATCCCAATCGGCATCAAATCCCACATCGCTCTATTCGTCTTGAGTGGTTTGTACGCGTGTATCTTGCATCTTGCATGGTAGTTGGGTCGATTCATTCGCCGAAGATTGTGACCTTGTCATCGACATGCACTACGCATGTAACGGTAGCTACCTAGTTGGACGGATGCATGGAAGTTCATCACATCAACACAACGTTATACAACGCTACAACTTTATTTGAGGTGTTTGTCAATATATGTGAAGATAAACAGCGTATCCGTATCCAGCATCTCTCGCCTCTGAAATACATACGACACAGCTCATAATCATAATTACCAAATGTAGTTTCGGGAGGATCATGCGGATCCTACATTCTCGTCTTTTTAGACTATCTCGACGAAACGACAACATAGTTATGGCCTGGGAGGCAAAGCTAGAAAATGCATGTCAACAACGTGGTCGAGTTGCCGAGTTCAGCATAGCTACCAGGCTATCTAGTCTAACACTTGTACATCATGATCGTCACAATCGGGGCTAGGTGCTATTGTCGCCATAAATAGCTTCTGCAGGATAGGGTTTTTCTTCTAATAGAATTGTCACTTCGCATATGTAGTCACATTAACAAGTCACATGAGAACTATCGACGTCGTTGGCGCTTAAACACTTAGACAGACCAATTAAAGCTAGAAGAGCCTGTGATATCTGAGATTACTATCCGGGTCGATAGAATACCGACATACTAGTTTCCAATTTAGAGACACATTTTGGGCATTACCACCTACTTAGATAGGAGCGAGGCAAGCAAGGAACTGGCAATAATTCTAGCCCATTATGTGTGCTAGGGCCTCTATCTCTGAGAGTGAGGCTAGGAATAAGAAGCAATCCAGGAATTAACTACCTAGCTAGTTGTACGTACGTACCAAGAACAGCTGCTGGGGAAAAGGAACACGGGCCAAGCTGGCGGTCCCTCGCACTTAAGGCTATTGGCTTAGTTGATTTGGGGTAGGCGCCTGGAACACCTGGCGTCCCAGACCAGCACATCGTGCCGAGCCCTGCCATCCAATCACCACCATCCGTTGACCACTTTGCAACACTTACCGCCTGAGAATTACAGGGCTTGGTTCGTCGATGTTCCATGTCACATTTCGCGATGAAGAAATCATGCACTATTCCTCTCGCCAGTCTCTAAGGCCAAGAGACGATCCTCTAGACTTCACAAATACGCGAATGCTTACATCGGATCTCTTGGTAATTTGGCAGCTTTTGACAGCTATCTATCAGGGGCGTCGATCAAATCATGATGCTATCAGAGATAGGTGTTGTGGCCAGAGGTCGAATGACAGAGCAGTCATTGGACGGCACAAAACCCTCCTTGAGCCTACCAAATACTGGCTGGAATTCCTCTGAGCTTGATACGGGCAGGATACGGGTAAGGGCTGTATACTATGTATAACAATCATCCCCCTGTGGCGGTAGCACAATGTCTTGTTTAAGAATAGAGACGTAGAAGGCCAACGTGGAACACGAAGGAAGCAAACAGATATTCTCGTGATCAAGAAATATAGCAACGAACAACAACAATCTTTGCATGCGCTGGTTCCTCTACTCACTCTTTGTAAGGCGCTACGTCAAACAGGATTCCGTATGGTCTCCTTCCTGTCGGCCAAGGAACCGGCTCTTCTGCGAGGGGATCGAAGCAGGCGGACCCTACCCCTGTCTCCCGATTTGACCCTGGGTGGCATCAACTTCGTTTTGAGTCTTGGACCCAGGCATACTGTACTCCGTACCCTTAATTAGCGTTGCAGTTACTGTATTCGCTGGCCTGCTTGGGCCCGCGGCATACACATACATAGTGTACATACATACTGCATAACATCCAGCCAGTCCAAGCCTTGAAGAGCCAGACGATTAACCAGTCTCGTCCCGTCTTCCCATGTTCGGCACAAACTCGCCTTTCTGAACCCTATTAACTCTCCCTACTGTCCTTTCCGCTCTTGTTCGCTTCTCGTCTCCGCGTAGCTGCTGGTCTTCTCACTGTTGTCGTTGTCGTTCTTCTAATTCACTCTTTCCTGGGACCGACTACACCACCGACTGACAAGAAGACACTCAGAAGCCAGCTGTCTTGGATCCCGATCCGAAGATCTCAACGTTGGGCCATTGTGCATTTGTACCTACATATCCAACCCACCAGCCTCCCCAATTGCCCGGGTGCACCCCTACAGTGCCGCAGAGCCCTGCGCAACCAGCCGCGCATCCATCTCCAGCCTCTCTGACATCGATAATGTGCCTGGAGTTTTAGATAGAGTATCGTAGCTATTTTTCGCAAATTCGACAAGGCAACGACGAAGTACTGGCTTCGGCAGTCTATACGTAATCTACCCGTCGATCAATCTAGTGTAAGGGAAGACACGAAGCGGGGGAAATTACAAACTACCTACCTAATCGCCCCCAGCAAGCTATTAAACTTGCACACGGAAGACCCAGCCCAGTCCAGTCTAAACGCAGGTCTCCCATCCATCTACCCACCCGCAAAAGAAATACTAGTAATTCCACGAGCGCCGGAATCCCGCGAATATTCACGACGAAACGAGACGGCCCTGATTTCTAATACTGTGGTCGCTGTAGCGGCTCTGTGCCTCTGCTTTCTGGATAAAGCTACCGGCACCTTAACCGCCGCCATTAAGTCATAATGTCTTTGAAGCAGGTCAGTATTCCCAAAACTCTCCCATACTGGAGAGTTTGCCGTCACTAACTTGTGCATTCCAATAGGAGATAGAAACGTGGGTATCGGCCCTCGGCCGGTACGACAACAATGAATTCGAGGAGGCACTGAGAGAATTCGAAAACATTTCGGATACATCTAAGATCTTGTTTAATATGGGTGTTATCCATGCCACACTGGGCGAACACGAGAAAGCTGTCAGTGAAACAGACTGACCTTGAGAGATGCAACATACTAACAGCAAGATGCAGGTCGAATGCTACCAGAGAGCCATTCGATTGGACTCATATCTTGCCGTCGCATACTTTCAGCAAGGTGTATCAAATTTTCTGCTCGGCGATTTCGAAGAGGCTCTGGCGAACTTCAATGACACGCTCCTGTATTTGAGGGGAAACACCATGATCGATTATGCACAGTTGGGTTTACTATTTAAATTGTACTCATGCGAAGTGCTCTTTAATCGCGGTCTCTGCTACATTTATCTACAACAGAAGGAGTCTGGCATGCAGGATCTCAACTATGCTGTAAAGGAAAAAGTGGTTGAGGATCACAATGTGATTGATGAGGCGATAAGAGAAGAGGCAGAGGTAGGTGATGTCAATCTTTTCAGTGGGTGTAGCTCTAACACGTTTCTAGGGTTATACGGTGTTCTCAATCCCGGTGGGTGTAATATACAGGCCTAATGAGGCCAAGGTTCGGAATTTGAAGACCAAGGATTACCTGGGCAAAGCTCGTCTGGTAGCTGCTTCGGATCGATCCAATGCCTTCACAGGCTTCGCCGGTTCCGAGATCAAGAACGCTGGAAGAGGCACGGAGAAAGACGACCGGCCTACGGACAACATCTCATTTGCAGCGACGAACCTCGTGAAACCCGGGCTGCAAAGCAGGAGACAACAATCCGAGCCACCCAATGGTCGCAATGCTTTCCCTCCGACACCACCCCCTGAGAATGATAAGCCCGCAGGCATGAGCCGGGGCGCTTCGGTTCGCAATGGACCCAAGCCCATGCCTGCTAAGCTGAACATCCCTGATTCAAACGGCCGAAGCACCAAGTATGAGAAGACGAGCTCCCCACAGAGTGATCGCAGAATGCCTGCGAGAGCAGCTTCAGAAGCACGTTCGCCCCCCCAAAGGAGTTACTCAAGAGCCGAGCCCCCTAGAAACAGACGCTCACGAAACAACGACGACGATGGTGGCTATCCAGATGATGTGTATGATATGTACAGTGGCGGGAGCAATAGTGGCGCAGGACGCAGGTCGCAAGGCAGTAGACGGAACCAGCCAAGGTATATCGAGGAAGAAGAGGAGGGTAGTGAGTACGATTCCTTCGACGAAGGCGACTTCGAGATGGTGTCGAACAGGCGGCCCGGAGGGGTCTCGACAAGTGGCTCAGTGCGCGGTGGCTCAAGGCGTCCGGAGATTCGCAAGGTCAGGGTCAAGGTGCACGCCGCCGAGGACGTTCGATACATCATGGTTGGTGCAGCTATAGAATTCGCAGACCTGGAGGACAAGGTTCGCGAGAAGTTTGGCATACGGAGTCGCTTTAAGATCAAGGTGCGCGACGAGGATGCACCGCAATCTGATATGATCACAATGGGAGACCAGGATGATCTAGATATGGTCATGATGAGCGTTAAATCTATGGCGCGGAAAAAACGGGAGGATATTGGGAAAATGGAGGTAAGTCTACAGCAGCGGCAGAATAGCCGTCGTTCGTTCTCACTTGACAGACTAATACTAATTCGCTTCTTCAGATCTGGACTCAGGAGGTATAGACGGCACCTACGCATTGGATGACAAACGGCAACGACCACGAAACATATCAAATCAACGATACCCTAGCATTGCGAATTCGGCTTCACACGATGTAATGACAGAAGAACTTCCTGCTCTCATGATTTCAGGTCTATCCCGACATTATTGCTTTTGTCATATGCATTTTTCTTTACACATTTGTTTTCTCTGGCATTGCCAAACCAACAATCGATTCAGTTTTTCGACGTCTGGATCAAAAGCTGGAGGTGAAAGGATAAGAAAAGGAGAAAACTGAGAGTTTGATCGCGATCCCCCCATCTAGACGGCTGAGCAAATCCACACGTTTATCGCGAAACCTTTCTGCATCCTGCATACATGAAGCTTAGATATTAAAAGGGCATAGCCAACGTTGTTTCGCAACATCCTGATTGTTTTCATTATTAGATCTGATATCTAATTGAAGGGGAGTTTACGAGTACTTATTTACCTATCTGAGGTTTCTGGGCTGTTTTATCATCTCCCAGCTTGCTTTCATTATTACTATAGATAGCACCTGGCATAATATAACATATCTTCTTATGCTTAAGACTCTGCTTAAACACTAAACAGTAGACTATGTTTAATCTTACTATGCTAAATACTTGTCATAGTTCTCAGTATTTCTCTTGCGATAGATAAGTAGGCACATGGCATGAGCAACAACAACATCGCCCACCCTAATTATAGGTACTGAGGGGTTGGCATGTTGGACCCTGTAGGTACCTTTTGCTAGGTAGGTGCGGGCTGGGCTGGGCCAGCCACAGCGCTGTGGGCCAGTTACAGTACGACGTCTTGGCGACTCGGATGAGTTCCATTCCCCAACTTGGTCAACCTACTTACCTAGGCTACTACCTAGTGTAGATTCATTCTCTCCATGCTCTGTCTAGACCAACCGTCACGTACCTGGTAGTTACCGGTGCTGAGCACTTGGATAAGACGTTTTGTTTCCTGTCTTCGACCCCGCGATTATTTGAGCTCTCCCGACGTTGTCTCTCCCCGCTATCTCAAAATCTCATACCCTTGCGGCGGTGGCGTCTCTAGCTCAGATGCCCAGAAATCACCACGGTTAGGTATCTCCTCCATCGTTCATTGCACGCCGACCGCCTGTTCGTTCGCTCGCTTGCTTGGTTCGTCCGACCTCGCAGACTGTACGCTTCGTCTGAGCCTACCTAGTATCTCTGTAAAACGCAAAACGTGTACCTACACTTCGCGGTCAGACACAGACACCAGCTGCGTCTTGGCCGTGCTGCGTCGCTGTCCTCCCATGCGCCTCCACGGTGGCCTGCGACAACCATCTATGCAACCACCGTTAGCACTGAAGTCCGCGGCGGGCATCTGGTTGGGATTGCCACCATGTTAACCACCACCCCGCCAACGCCCTCCCAGAAGTCGTTGCATAGCCAGCCCGCTGCCTCTCTCAATCCCTCCATAGCGCCCTCGCGTCCGAGTCTCGAACGGCCTGAACGAGATGGCAACCTACAACCCCCGTCTGCGAATGCCGCTACGGCGCGCAATCTGTCTGCCTCGGCCGTGTCTTTCGCGCCTCGCAGCACAAATCTCAACCCGACTTCCATCGCCCCAGGCTCCTTCAGCTCAGAGCTACGCAGCCAGATGACACAGTCTCGAGCCGGCTCGAGAGCTGAAACTTATAGCTTAGAGAAGCTGGATGAGGGCGACGAGTTGGTCGTGGAACACACTCTTAGTGCGCTCAAAGACTCCTTGAATCGCGAAATGAAGATCAAAGAAGGGAGCGAGAATCTGCTAGAAGCATTGAACACCAAGAAGGCGAAGCAGAGCAAGGAGCAGCGTCAGAAGGTCGAGGTCGAGCTTAGCGCCTCCAACTCCAGGATCAAGGAGCTGAAGCAGAAGATCGCCGATACGGAACGGACCAAGATAGAGCCTACCACCCCCGTCAGAAGTCGGAACGACGGTCTTCCCCAGAACGGCCTGCGGTCTCCTCCCAGTGCGTCGAGAAGTGGTGTTGGTTCCGATGGGGATGAGCAGACCGAGTCTCCCACCTTTGCTCTTGCTGAAATTTTACAAGCCCTGGAGGTCGAGGGCATGGCACCCGAATACTATGTTGGATTCGCAAACAATCTCGTAGACCTCTTCAAGAGATATCCCACTTTAAAATATGACCTGGTGTGGTCGATCTTCGGGGATCGAATGCAGCTGATGCTGCTTAGTGGCAGCCGTGAGGTTGTCGCGGCAGGGTATAGAATGCTTCGGTACGCCATCTCGGACCTCGCGTCTCTAAAGAAAATCCGCGCTCTAAATACAGACTATATGGTCGTCGTTTCGCTCGCCAAGGATCGGAAAGCTGATGTCGAACGCGAGCAAGCCCTCAAATTCGTTCGTGCTTTCTTGGACGTCAAAGATGGCGTCCGTGAAATATCACGCGCGCTCGTTCGGGCAATTGTCTCAGTGGCCGAACATGCCGAAGATAGACTGCGTGCAATCTGCATTGAAACGCTTGCTGAGATGCTCCTTCGAGATCCTGCATTGCTCATCGCCTCCGGTGGTCTTGCGCCTATATCGGAAGCCCTTGCTGAAGGTACCTACAAGTCTCCCGAGTCCCTGTCAGCTGTCCTCCTCTTCTTACTGGATGCACCGCAAACACGCAAATTCCTCCGAGCAGGATACGACTTGGAAGTAATATTCACGGCCTTCACGGACGTCCTATTCCTTTACGAAGGGGTAGTGAAACAGAACGTGAAGGCTATTTCTTTGGCGTTGAAAACATGGTCCGGTCTCATGAGTTTGTCCATGTTTGATTTTCGAGCGATAAGATCCTTGATTTCGAGTTTGATGCTACCAAATGATACTATTCGGGATACGATCATCGATTTGCTCTATTCCCTTCTGCGAATCAAACCGCCGTCTTGGGCAACTTCATATCTCGCGGGACGTCGTCTAACAACATACGGGCGAGTTGCAACCCTGAAGTCAGCCGTACCTAATAAAGGTGAAACAATCTACGAGGATGAGGGTATGGAACAGAACTTTGTTGAACATTACACTGCCCTACTTTTAGCTATCTTCATCAAATCAGGCTTGATGCCGAATCTATTAGACGTGGCACAACACGCGGAGGATCCCACGTTGAAACGCAAGGCCACTCTTTTGATCGGGGAAACACTAAAGCTTGCCAGCCGCATTCTACCACCTTCCTGGAGCAGCGAGCTCCAATTGTTGCCAGAGCTCTTCTCCGCTGCTGCTAAATTCAACGATGAGAGTCGCTTCAATGCCACCGGTATAGTCTATCAAATCAGTAGCGTTAGCCGGACACTTCATCGGTCATCCGCATCGGGGTACACTGCCAGTAGCTTTTCATCCGTTGGCTTATTAGAAATGGCTAGCTCTTTAGACGACGCACAAAAAAACAATAACTCGATTAACACTGACGACGCTACCTTTCGTCAGCTCTTGATCGACTCGGGAGTTCTCAGTAGCTCTAATCCAGCAAAATGGAAGTGGGATATCATGCTCAAGGTCATAGAAGGCCCCTTGACAAACGGCAAGCGCTTAGAAGAGGCGATCAAAGCTTCCAAATTTATTAAGAGTGTTGTGAACTTTTATCGTCCATTCAAATTCAGATTTTCAGAGGTGCCAAGCACCCGCAACACGCAGAAGTATGTCAGAGTCGGTTGTGCTTTGATGCACACATTATTGCAAACGACAGAGGGTGCAAAGCACCTCACGGACAACAAGCTGTTATGGCAAATCGCTGAATGCTTAGCTCAATGCGACCCGGTAAGGATCTCCATTGTGTCATGTTACGAAATGAACATTTACTGACCAAAGTAGACGAGCGGTCTTACTGCCCAGTACCCGATGTTTTCGAGAGACCGTTTGACGGATACGCTCTGTGGGGGCTACTTTCCCATGTTAGGAGTCCTTAGTAGTGACCCAAAGGGAGTTACGATGCTCGAGCGATGCCGCGTATTTAACATGATGTATCACATCATCGACTTTAAGCAACGTCCCGATCTTATTAAATTGATTCTCGCCAATCTCGATTACAGTCTGCAGGGCCATCCTCGAGTCCTATTATCCAAGGCCCTCACAGCTGGCACCAAAGACATACGGATTCATGCAACCAATGTCCTCCGGAAATATGCCATATCTCAGCGGGTCACGTCTTCTGGACAAATCATCTCAGATGCCAAGTGGGCAATCCAACTCTTAGTTACCCAGCTTTATGACCCCGAAGTTGAGGTGTGTGCTACGGCTGTCAAAATTTTAGAGAAAGCCTGCAATAGCAAGCCATTACTAGAGTACATAGTAGAATGCCGGCCAAGTCTCGATCATTTAGGAGAGATCGGCGCTCCCTTGCTACTACGCTTTCTATCAACATCCATTGGCTACCATTACCTTGATGGGTTGGACTATATCAGCAATGAGATGGATGACTGGTTCTTGGGCCGCAATGATGCTTACGTCAGTCTCATTGAGGCAAGCCTTGCACGTTCATTCAACGAGAATGCTGATGATAATCCCAATCGCTTAAGCATGTATGAGGACATGGATGTGGACGAGGACCAAGACAGCCATATACCACCGCACTTTTACCGCGAACTGACACGCACGAAAGAAGGGTGTCAATTACTCGAAGACAAGGGCCACTTCCAGGAGTTCGCGTCTACCATTCGCGAGTATGGTATGCAATCAGACGACGTAGAACTCATTACAAAGGTCAAAGGCTGTCTGTGGGCCGTGGGGAACGTCGGCTCTATGGAATTGGGTGCTCCGTTTCTCGAGTCCACTGACGTTGTTGAGAACATTGTAAGGATCGCGCAGACTCACCTTGTGATGAGTCTCCGAGGTACCGCCTTTTTTGTCTTGGGTCTAATCTCAAGATCAGTGCATGGGCTGGAGATTCTCTCCGAACATGGTTGGCTTTCCAATACTACCTTACTCGGGAAGTCGTTCGGACTCTGCATTCCTAATGATCTCACCCAGTTCTTCTCATATCAACCTTGGAAGCATGAGACGCCATTATCTATCAAACTACCTGATACTCAAACCACAATCCCCGAACCGGCATCGATAATTGTCGATGAAACTAACGTTTCGAATAAGCGAGCCCTGGAACTCATTGAGGTAGAGCTAGGCGACATGATTCTGTACAAGAAGGCTAGGGTTGAGTTACATCAATTGAGGCATCAGAAAGTACCTGGCTTCCGGCAACCGGCCATGTTTCGGCGTGTCTTGGGGCTTTTGGAAGGCCATCATTACAAGCTTGCGGACCGGCACTTAATCATAGAACTTTTTGACAAGAGTGTGTTGCGGCATATCATCTATGGTGATGATAGCAGTGATGAGGGAGATAGCAACTCAGGGGATGAGCAGCGAACAGAGAGACAAAGAAGTATCAGTGATCCAGCAGATATGGACATGGCAATAACAGCAACAACAACAATGAGGCCACATCAATTCTCGATATAGTAGGATGCTCGGTAACTGGTTGAAAGTATACCGGTTGGATATGAGTTATTGCTTTATAGGATCCTCTAAGATCCTTTGTATGATACCATGCGCGACATGATTTGGGGGTGTCACACCATGAGGCTTGCATAAATGGTTCATATTTCGCAGCATGGCCGGCACTTAGTATTTTATTGGAACAATCCGGCGTTATGGATTATAACTGCTAACAGGAGGTTGGCTAAACACTTGAGGAGTTGTTGGGAACTGAGGTCTCTTCCTCTAGGTTTCGGTCAGGTTCACTATACCAATCGCATGATTTACAATATTTCTTCTTGGATTTCACCGGATGAACGGTACCAGTACCTGATATGGTACTTAAATTTTAAATGTTTGGAAATATCAACATTCCCCTTTGCCCTGTGGTTGTATTCCATTGAGAACATTGGTGAGGGTGTGTTGTGGGGCGAAGAAAGCATTGTGCTTTCTCACGGTCGAATCTGGGCAATCCAAGAATTCCTGGTAGTGTTAAGCGAGCTCTACTTATTGTCGCTAAATGTATTCGTGTAGCAATTGTGTTTTATTATGTATTCGTTCAAGATCTACTTCCGTGGAACTATAGGTAATGTGTAGACGGTTGAGTGACGTTGCTCTGGACCCCACTTCGTCTATAAGAACGCCGCGTAATATGCTTGGATTTTTTTCATCAGTCCAGGTCGCCCCCGAGCTTTTAAGTGAGTAGTAGATAATTGTGCTACAGGTCATTAACAAAATGACTAGTAAGACGATCCTCGTCATCGCGGGGAGCGATTCATCGGGTGGTGCGTAAGTTGCAATTCTCGTGAGGTATTTATCTTGCCTATACGCAAGACGAAAACAAGCTCATACTCGACCAAAAACCGGACACTTTTAACTGATAGTACTCACGGATAGGGGCCTCGAAGCAGATCAGAAGGCTATCGCTGCTCATGGCTGCTACGCCATGACGGCCACGACCGCGCTTACCGCACAGAATACTACGGGCGTCGATGACATTTATCAGATTCCACCTGAGTTTACGAGGAAACAGATCGATGCCGTGTTCAAGGACATTCCACCTAGCGTCGTCAAATCTGGTATGTTGGGCTGCTGGCTGTGTTCTCCTCTGCAGTCTCACTGATGGAAGCAGGAATGTTGGGTTCCGCGGCCACCATCGAGATGCTCGCTCGGGCAGTGGCTGATTATAAAGTCGAAAGGCTAGTTTTAGATCCGGTAAGTAGGATATACGCGAGACACAGTATACTTTGCGGCAAACATTCTTGAAGCGTGACGCAACTAAACACAGTTCTGTGAAGGTTATGGTGGCTACTACAGGCGCTCAACTTCTGCCCGCAAAGGCTGTCGATGAACTGCGCACTCTCTTACTACCTCTGACTTTCATCTTGACACCCAATGTACCCGAAGCAAAACTTTTGCTCACAAGCGGCGGCGAGACACTACAAGATATCCAGCGCATCGAGGATTTGGAGAATCTGGCGCGGCGGCTCCGGGCGCTTGGTCCTAAGTGGGTGCTGGTCAAGGGCGGACATGTTCCCTTCAAGAAAGACGGCACCGCTGCTACGTCACCTGAACAGAGAGATATCGTCATCGACGTTCTTCTTGGGCCAGAAGGGAGCGCGATCAGGATCGAGAGTCCCTATGTCAATTCTAAGAATACGCACGGCACGGGTTGCTCGCTCGCATCAGCTATCGCGGCGAACCTTGCCAGGGGGCTGGAGACTGTCGATGCGGTGCGCGCAGCGTGTCAGTATATCGAGGCGGCTATTCGCACAGCGCCGGGTTATGGAAAGGGCCATGGCCCGCTTAATCACTTTCACTCGACGTATATGTTGCCATTCGCCCCGTGAGTCTCCTGTCTACCTAACTTCCACCACTTCTACCGCCGAAATGCCTTTTCATTCCGTATGAATAAGCTAATCGTACCAAGGGGACGATTTATGGAATGGTTGCTATCTCGCCCGGACGTCGCCCCCGTGTGGCATCGCTTCGTCAACCACCCCTTTGTCCTCGCGCTCGGGAGCGGCGAGCTGCCGCTTGAGTCGTTTAAGAAATACCTTATTCAGGACTATCTGTATCTTGTACATTTTGCGCGCGCCAATGCTCTCGCTTCATACAAGGCGAAAGATATGCAGGACATTGCATCTGTATGTCGAAAACATCCTAGAGAAGGGTGGAAGAGAGAAGGATACGTATAAATGACACTATACTGATTTTGTTTATTCTTTTCCTAGGGAGCAAAGATCGTCCAACACATTCAAACCGAGATGAAACTACACATCGACTATTGTAAAAGCTTCGGTATCGAGAAGGAAGAGATTGAGGCTACTGAAGAGCATCAAGGTACGCAATAATGTTTCTTCGCTTCTAGGGCACATGATTGTATTTATAGTAGAGCATTCGCTGACGAGTAGGACTCGTTTGGCCGGCTTGTAGCGTGTACGGCTTACACGCGATATGTCCTGGATATCGGACAGTCTGAAGACTGGCTCGGCCTCCAGATCTCGCTAGCGCCTTGCTCGCTGGGCTACGGCGCCATCGCAAAGCAGCTACATGCCGATCCACGCACCAAGATTGAAGGAAACACAGTGAGTTGATCCCCGCCATTCATGTCTTCCTATTTGGGACAAATATTGGTACAAAAGGCGCTTTTTTGAGGCTAGCTTCGTAGCCGTCGAAATATGAGACAAGACGATCGATCATTGACTCAAGGTATTCCAGTACTGGCCTTGGATTATGAACTATGTCGCAGACGACTACCTTCAGACCGTACAATGTGGTAAGCAGTTCCGTTGTCCAAAACTTCCACAACGGGATCCCTCCCTTGTTGCACTAACTGTGAAAAATGTGCGTTGTCACTGACTTATCATAATGCAGAGCTCATAGAAAGAAACGCAGTTCTGCATTCTCCCTCTAGGATCGAGGAGCTTGTGAAGATATTCATTCACGCTACAAAGGTATAGAATATTTTCGTAATGATTTATCCGGACCGAGGAGCTGACATGGCTGTAGATGGAGATTGGATTCTGGGAGATGTTCCCATCTTCTTAAGAGGCTTGAGGCACTAGATGTCTCGTCTCGTTTATCGATTGTCTGATAAGTAGGTACCTAGGTAGGTAGTAGTATCACATGCGATATCGAACTGGAAATGATTGATAAGTGACGGAAAATTGTGGGATATGGTTTGGGGTATGGTTGGTTGTCAAGTGACCAAATCGGAGAAGTCGAATCTAGATCTTTCTCATTCAATTCGCACCTTAGCTCGAATCGTTCTAATCATTCTAATAAAAACTTAAGACGTCCCATGCAGCACGGACTGTCTAATCATCTGAATGAGAAATTTGTATATATCCTTGGCAAAATCAGAACTCATGATCGGGATTAGAGATATGGAAGGAGAAATACCTACTTAGGTCGCTTTGCGCACGGACCAGTCCCCATCCATTCACTAGGCAAGTACCCAGGTACCCAATCTCCGTTGGTTATCATCTTAGCGTGTGGGGCGCGCCTACCTTAGTGCCAAAAAAATTGTCTGCAAAGAAACTACCATTCTTTTGCCTCCGTCGATTTCCCGAGAGCAAAAGAAACATTTCCATCCCCCTTCTCAATCAACGACAACCCTTCTTCCCATCCTCCATCCGCGACCTCATCTCTCTATTTCATCCCGCTCATTTCTGCAGGTCGCATTTCTACCCTTATGGTAATCGTCTGCCTGCTTCATTGCATCTGCGCTCTCTAAGTAGTTTAATTGACCAGAGTCCTCGTGCATACGTGCCCCCGGTACGCACACGCAACACACAGCACTTCCTCATCAACAATCAACAGCACCATGTCCTACGGCGGTGGTGGCTACGGCTCACGCGGCGGCGGCGGCGGCGGCTATGGAAATGACGGATACCGCTCCGGCGGCCGTCAGGATTACAATGGTCACAGGTAAGCAATACGCGGTGCGATGCCTTCCGCTTCCCTTGTCTTTGAGCTTCGCTCGGTGAATACACGTGCTACCATTACCTCGGCTCGCGACAATGCACCTAAAGCACCTAAGTTGATGCATCTCTCTTGAATTTCTTTGAAAATCAGTGATACTGACTCATCCCAAACAACAGCAACGGACACTCAAATGGCTACGGTGGAGGTGGTGGTGGCTACGGCGGCGGCGGCGGTTATGGCGGTGGTGGTTATGGCGGCGGCGGCGGTGGCGGCGACCGAATGAGCAATCTCGGTTCGGGTCTCAGCAAGCCTACATGGGGTACGTCCTTTGCAGGAGACAATCATTACGCTATCGTTACATTGTCATACTAACAGCCAATAGATCTTAGCAAGCTCCCCAAGTTCGAGAAGTCTTTCTACAAGGAGGATGAAGCTGTTGCCTCACGACCTGCTAGTGAGGTCGAACGATTCCGTCGCGATCACCAAATTACTATCGCAGGGCAAGATGTCCCCAAGCCCGTCGAGACTTTCGACGAAGCTGGATTCCCCAGATACGTCATGGATGAGGTCAAGGCCCAAGGCTTTCCTGCTCCTACCGCCATTCAGTCCCAGGGTTGGCCTATGGCTCTTTCTGGTCGCGATGTCGTTGGTATTGCCGAGACAGGCTCCGGAAAGACACTTACGTACTGCCTTCCCGCTATTGTCCACATCAACGCCCAGCCTTTGCTCGCACCTGGGGATGGCCCCATTGTTCTTGTACTAGCCCCCACAAGAGAGTTGGCCGTTCAAATTCAGCAAGAGATCACCAAGTTCGGCAAATCGTCCCGCATCCGCAACACATGTGTTTATGGAGGTGTCCCCCGTGGCCCCCAGATCCGAGACCTGTCTAAGGGAGTCGAGGTCTGCATCGCCACACCAGGACGTTTGATTGATATGCTCGAGGGTGGCAAGACTAACCTTCGCCGAGTCACTTACCTGGTTCTCGATGAAGCGGACCGTATGCTTGATATGGGTTTCGAGCCACAGATTCGAAAGATTATTAGTCAAATTCGACCCGATCGTCAGACACTCATGTGGTCCGCTACATGGCCCAAAGAGGTTAGAGCCCTAGCCTCTGAGTTCCAGACCGACTTCATTCAAGTCAACATTGGCTCCATGGATCTTTCTGCAAACCACCGTATTACACAAGTTGTTGAAGTAGTTTCTGAGGGCGAGAAGCGTGATCGCATGATCAAGCACCTCGAGAAGATTATGGATAACAAGGAGAATAAGTGCCTTCTTTTCGTTGGCACGAAACGTGTAGCGGACGAGATTACAAGATTCCTCCGCCAGGATGGTTGGCCCGCGCTTTGTACGTTCCAGCCTTGCGGTATGGATTATTCATCACTGACATATTGTAGCAATCCACGGCGACAAGCAGCAGAACGAGCGTGACTGGGTTCTTGACCAGTTCAAGACAAATAAGAGTCCCATCATGGTTGCCACCGACGTGGCTTCTCGTGGTATTGGTATGATTAAAACTCCCCAACCCCTAATCCCTCCCCACAACTTCCAGCAGAGTTATATCCGTTGTGCTTGACTGTGATGTCTAGGGGCTTTCTTGATTGCGCACATATGTCTGGCCTAATCCTGTCTTGTGGTTCTCCTTCCCCCCGGATGATCGGGATCTATGGTATGGCCCAAGGGCCGTGTCGATGTTTCGCCTTGTACCTTGATTTTCTGTGGTACAATCAGGCGAGGTTGAGCATTTCTTGATTTTGTCAAGCTATCGCTAAGATTCCCGAATCCTGAGGACCCGGACCAGACTATTGGGACCAATTCCAGATTGGCAGTGTTGATGCAACAGACAGCCCCGCAGCTTCATTCTCGATGGAGAGAGCACGGATCAATATGCTTATGGCACCCATATCCGCCGCTGGGACTTGCTCCATAGCAACTCGTTTTCTAGAGCTAACCTATTGTGATAAAGATGTTCGTAACATCACTCATGTGATAAATTATGACTACCCGAATAACTCGGAAGACTACATTCATCGTATTGGTCGTACCGGTCGTGCTGGTGCCAAGGGTACTGCCATCACGTTCTTTACTACTGACAGTATGTCTCGTCATCCTAATGTGTCTATGAAGTTAAGCTGACCCTTATTATTAGACTCGAAGCAGGCTCGTGACCTCGTAGGAGTTCTTCAGGAGGCTAAGCAACAAGTTGATCCAAGATTAGCCGAAATGGCGCGATATGGTGGTGGAGGCGGCGGCGGTCGTTATGGCGGCCGTGGCTACGGTCGCGGTGGCCATCGTGGTAGGTTCATTATCTTCTCTCTTGTCATGTTGAAATAGACTAACGGGACCAATAGGTGGCGGTGGTAGTGGCGGCGGTGCTAATGCCATGCCTCTTGGTAACCGACGCTGGTAACTGAATTTTGCAACAGGCGCCTGCACAATCCTAACAATTTGATATCGTAACGCTTGTGGGATCATGTTGTTGTTTTCTCATTTCACAAAAGCACAAATGGCGTTATCTAGAGGGTCAGGCTGATTAGACATTGTAATATCGGCCTCTGGGTCGTGCATTTCTTACTGACTGCACGTGTCATTCTTCCTTTGAGTTAATTCGGAGGGGTGGAGGAGTCTCAAGGTCAAAAAAAGAAAAGAGGCACAAGACAACTTCGAATTTGAGACGAGGCACCAGCATAACGTGTATTCCGAGGAATTCACTGGCAGCCTGCTCTGTTTAAGACGCAGGACCTTTGCTGTTGAACTTGCTGACCCGTTTCTAGTCTAGATTGAAACTACTAAGCCACATCATGTTGACTTCAGATAGTCTGATACTCAGGTAGATTGACCAGTCCAAGTTGCACCCGTGTCGAGGCAACCCGGACAGTCTAGATAGGTAGCATGAACATATCTTCAGATTAGTAGTCGTGTGATGCGTTCTATCATGCTTTGTGACATGGATTATCAGTTACCCACGAGATGATCAACGTCGTTATCAAGGTCATGGCGCCGCAAGCATTTATTTTGCTGCTTCATAGCTTGCCGGGCCTAACATCCAAGGATCCGTAACCTCCTTTAACAGGGCACCTCGTGAATGGATACACAATATATAAGGCCCACCTCCATTTAACCGGTTCTCGCAAGTTACCTTCCGCTCGGATTGTCTTTCTATCTTGGCTCTATGTCGCCATGGCGCCTTCGTTCTGTCGGAGCGGCTGGTTGGTTGCTTATCGTTGTTTGTCTCCTACACCCGAGGCTTATTGTGCCGTTGTCGGTATGACCATGGGTATATTCTGGGCCTGGAAGCCTTCCGTTCGTTGCATCCTCCCTAGATAGTCAGCATCTTGAAAAGGGCACCTCGTCCGCACAAACGACCTGCTAGCTTTGGGGCTCCTTCTAGTCAAGCCGAAATCTTGCAATACGTACTTCGTTATCGCTTGTTGGTATTGTCATCAACCATGAAAGCCACGGCAGCACTTGTGTTCTTTATTGGAGCAATCCAGGCTGCTCCTCACTGTACGTACACCCATCTGAGTTATCTGCACTGATAATTTTGATCTGTCTTGTCTTCATGATATACTCTACTTCTTGGTCATGGTTGGTCTTATCTCGAGGCTTTATGACCTAGTTCAATGATTAAGCTGTTGTATATTCGTGCAGTTGTTAACGAGACGTTTAGATACGTTCCCCAAACTGGCCGGGACATCCGACTGGTCGTCGGTGCGCCAGGTTAGTATCCCAGGCTGGTTCACTTGTCATCCCGAGAGCAAGAGTCGTCCTTCACCAACAATGGAATTTACTGACCCCCGATCCCTCAACAGACAGCCAACTTCCAAAGCAATGGGCCCGTGACGGACGTGACAAGCGACGCCATCCGCTGCTATGAGCGGGCACCGGGGGGCGCGCCTGATATCACCAAGGTCAACGCGGGTGGCCAGATCACCTGGACAGTAGCACCAAACATCTACCATCCAGGAGCATTGTCCGCGTACATGGCAAAGGTCCCAGGCGGCCAGACGGCAGCTACGTGGGATGGGAAGGGAGCTGTGTGGTTCAAGGTCTTCCAGGATATGCCGTCTACTAGCGGTGGACAGTACACCTGGCCTTCCAATGGTAAGTTATTATTTCATTTCTTTCTTTTCCTTGATCGAATTTTAGCTTCGTGGTTGAGAAAAGGAGAAGGGGAAGGGGAAGAAGAGGAAGGGTAACATGATGGCTACGCGATTCTTGGAGTTCAGCGGCGAGAGCGGAGGGGGGGGATTTACTGCTCTCCGGTACTGATGAATCTTCACCCCAGGAAAATCCCAGGTCAGCTTTACTATTCCGCAGTGTATCGCTAACGGCGACTACCTGTTCCGTATCGAGCACGTTGCTCTCCACAGGTGAGTTCAGTCCATTCATACCGTGCTACCTACTCCCCTACCTCCATTCGCCGGCACAACTTTAAATACTCATCTCATCAACAACTCACCACTACTTCGAACCAAAAACCGTCCTCGTTTCTTTCTTGGCTTTAATCCGCGGTGCCTCCACGACCTTTTATAGGAAGCTAACATACGCACCCACAAATGTAGCGCAAGTTCAGCAAACGGCGCCCAGTTCTATATCTCGTGCGCCCAGATTACCGTCTCAGGCAGTTCGGGCTCAACAACGCCGTCCAATCTCGTCTCCTTTCCCGGCGCATACAAGAGTACTGACCCTGGTCTCCTCATCAATATTTACAACAACGGGGGCAAGACTTACCAGCCTGCTGGTCCCGCTGTCTTCACTTGCTGAGAAGTGGTCTAATCTAGAGGATGGAGGAGAAGGAGGAGAAACGGTTAACTCGCTGAAAGCTTGGTACTGATATTTCGTGTTCGAAACCTTCAAATATACATCCGCGGTATCAAGTTATTTTCTTTTTATCTACGTACTGTACCTCGTAATAGTGATACCTATGGCGTCAATATTGTCATTGTGCTCGTAAAACATGCTGCTGGAAGTTGTTGTCGCGGTTCTGACCGTGAGCATATACTTTAAGTAAGGACATCCATCCCTTGATTACACTCTACTCTGGTAGTGGTATTGCTGTATAGTGCTGTAGATATGGTTCCGTGACAGTTTGTAATATTTGGGTGGGTAGGGATTATCGTTGTTGTATATATGAGTTTAAATTACCTCCATAGATTAGTCCTTGACGTACGTCCTCTGTCACAGACGTAATATTATAGCAGGAGTTAACGTACTGATTACACGGCCCCTAACTGAAAGGCTTGGTGACGGTGACATCATTCTCTCCGCTCAGTTTCGGGCGATTTCAAAATGATTACTATGTGAGGTAGATAACAATTAGATTCTATCATATAAGGATTTGTAGTTTCATATAGTAGAAAACTCATAAGTTTGTTTAACCCTTGATCGCGCTAAAGAGGTGACTCTTGAAAATATACGAGCTAGACACGCGGGACAAAATAATCAACAAACGTTGCCAACAACGTCAACAGATACAACTCTCGATCGGGGAATCGAACCCCGGCCACCTGCGGCATGTTTTCGTAACCACTAAGTATCACAATCGTGAAGTCTAAGTTGCTGAACGTCAATGACAAGCAGGTATCCTGACCACTAGACCAATCGAGATAGAACGGATAGGAATTCTCATCTTGTTATTCCGAGTCAAGTCCGCCGGATCGATAGCTCGATACTGGGATATTGCCACGTGCGGATAATTATAGTAGAAGAAGCAGGTGTCTGCGTAGAACACTTTTAGTAGGCGCTACGTAAATAGAGCGATTAATTACTAGTAGTTTTCGATTTCTTCGGTTTTGTGGGCTCTGAATATTGAAGCTAAGGGTGGATTCATCAAACAATTGCACATAGCAGAATATGGCATTGACATGACTCTTTACAAAAGATATAGGCACATTAGGTAAGGTATTCACGAATAAGGTACAGCCTTGCGGTATGCGTGATTCGTGATGTTAATATTAGTATCCCTAGTTGTTGTCCTGCGATCACCATATGTCCTAGGTTGATTTTGGTACGCTTGAGTCTCTGGGCGATCTTAGAATACAAGCAGTAATCGAAGACAGTTGACGATAATCTTCCAGTGACTCCACTTGTGCGTTTCTCTTGCAACTGTTTGCGAGCTCCATGTTGCATACATATTTCGTTGATGTAACTCTGAAGACGACTTGAATGCCGATATTCATGGAATCCTAGTATTAATCTCTAGACGTGGTAACTCGCTGGTCGTCATGTCGTCATCGCCAGTCAAGGCCCCATGATTTAGTTCTGTCGAAATAGACAGGGGAATAATCGAAGTGTCTAAACTTGAACCGCTAATACTGAGATCTAGGGGGCCCTCGCGGCCGCACTTCAAAGTCATCACATGTGACAAGGACCATTGGTCTAGACGTCGTTTAGGGATCGTGAGGCCTGTCATATCGCTTGGTCGGTGGCTGGTGCATCAGGCCCCAGATTTGTAAGTATCTTCATGTCACGCGGTGATCGGGGGGAACTTCTGCAGCAAGCCGGTGAGCTCGATGCGACCAAATAAGGTGCATGGGAGACACGCAGTTTGATGGTTACGTCGAGCGAGCATGGATGCCCGGTTCCTTTCTCTGGTCTTTTGCTCTGGCCAGAATCCATCCATGGCCTATGAAGACTCCGCTCGAAGCGCAGGTAAATTATTCCATTCATGGTTTGAAGATCCATGAAGAAATAATCCTTACCCCTTCGTACACGAGCATGTAAGGAGGTACGTCACAAGCATCCTCTTATTATATCAAGCTTACGAGCGGATAGAAATTACAGTTACATGCTACATGCTACGTGCTATACAGGCAAGATTGGAGGAATTTGTCACTTGCAAGTTTTGAGTTAAGACTGCTTTCTGGCGCAGGGGCATACAACATTAATGCTGACCATAGTTGTTACTAATGATTTGGATGTGTCTACCGGTATTGGGTAAGTCTGCCATGCTAATATACGTTCAGGTCACTCTCGTTGCTCTCAAGCTAGCCAGAAATATTATCGACGAGAATAATTTAAACGTCTCATATTTTCATTCAGCCCTAAGACATGTAAACCTGATAACAGCCAGTCCAATAAATTCTTAGCCAGCCATGGATGACATGTCGATAAAAAGGCAGTTTCTGACGTCTCCACAGTTCTCAATTCCTTTTCAGAATCAGATGTCAGAAAAAGGAATTTTGTTTAGTGAACATACGATCTGATTGTCCCTACTATTGATCTGTAAAATCGACTGGTTAGTTCTTTTGGAATGGGTCGAAAGCAAGGGAGTCGGGCCAACCCGATTTTAAACAGCCAGCCAAACATTCATTTACATTTAATGAAAGGAACCCTGATGTTCCGGGATTCTGCATGAAATTTGTGCGAATCTTTGCCAATGCGTTACCCGTCTTCTATTCTCTACACGTGTAGGATGTTTGCAGTCAATTAAAACCATGGACGTCGTCGAAAGGTTGCTTCACTGCCTTTAGATACTATTTATGTATACTATATTCATTTTAGCAATCCCGGTGGCTTGGATAACCAAGCGAAACCGTCCATTATGCTGCGCTTTCAGCAGCAAGCCACTCGTCTTCCAGGCAGGCGGTAAGGACACACAGGTCAGTCAACCGGGCGCCTTATAGTCTCGATAGGACCAAGGAATAATGGCTGGGTTGTATGCAAGCCACTGGGACCTTCAGAGACTCAATGGATTCTCCTTGAGCCATTAGCAGAAGAGACACGGTACACGGCTTCTCTCGTTCGCAAATGTTGCCCAGTACAGCTGGTGCGACGATACGATCGGCAGTAATCTCTGTCCTGCAATTATTCAGCAGACACTAAGACCAATGGCAATGATAGCAGCACGTTGCAAAGAATAGACAGTGCTTTTGTGAAACCCGCCTCTCCATCGCTAGCGACCCCGTCCATTCCACGAGTGTAACGGGATCTAGTAGGCTAGTTACAAGCGACAGCTCACCATCTGAACCAGAAAGCAGCGCCAATCGCTGTCAGATCGCTGTGGTTCCTACCTTAGACCGATCTCGTACCAAGTAGTACACCTAAGAGACCGACAGACACCGCTAGTGTACTTCTGACACTACTGAGTTTTGGTGTCACGGCAGCCCATCCGAAACTAACACTAGAAACCACAAAATACATCAAAAACGTCCCAACACTTGTGTTGTTCCGTTCACCCTGCCTCCTTCTTCTGCTCCCCTTCCATGCTTCGAGTGGTGATATAACATGTGGCCCACACGTCTGACGCATTGATGATCGAAAGAAGAACAGCCCGCATATTTGCACAAGAGAGCATTTGAAGGATACTACCTCATGGAATCAAAGGCCCGTATAAGGTTAGGATGTCATAGTGATGCTGGCACGGTTCGGACGTTCCGAATCCCCAAAGGGTGAAGAGAAGAAGTAGGGGTAAATCAAGTATGGCCGAGCGGTCACGATCCCGATAAACGCTGCCCTGCCCGTCGGGTTGAGACGGGGATTGTGGCTGGATCGTTGGATCGCGTCTCGCGACTAGAGCGCGGAGATCGAGCACACCTACAGCAAGTAGCACCTTGGTATCTGCGCTACTACCGAGCGCTCGACCCGAGCGAGCAACGTCTCATTTCCCCTAGTCGAATCTAGTGCGCGTGTGAACAACGACTTGGTTTCTCGAACAAGAAGATGCAGTACATAGGAAAAAAATCTCTACCAACACCCCCCCCACCTCACTGCATATGTGAGGGCACCGGGGAAATTACCCAATATCGTATGTCCCTCAAAGTTTTGACTTCTACCACACAAAAAGGAAAACTCCTCCAAGGGCATGGTGGGCGCATTGATTTGACGCCAAACATCGTTGACGTCAATGGCAAGACGCTGCGGTACCTGGCCGAAGTGTCTTTCTTTTTCCGAGTCTCATGTCCACCAGGTGCTTTTGTGATGCGAATATCGGTGTTCGTTAGGACTGGGCTCGACGTAAACCACGTACATAGTGCGTAGTCAAGTCCTCATATACGTACACGTGTAGTAGTATCATGGCTCTAGGCGCCTGGCTGTGTGTGGTATGGAAGAGGGAAGAAAAGGGATAGGTAGTGTTGTTGTATGCATGATCGCCACTGCAGCTTGGCAAACAGGGGTCTTTTGTAGATCCAGAGAGTGGGTACTGTTCCCAAGGATCTTGGAGATATGGGTAGGATTACATTCTGCACAAGCATCATCGTATGCAATTTCGTGTCGACCTTGAAGGTAGACGATTGCGCAATTGCGTAAGACGACTCATCTCTCGTCGATGCGGTCAACTAGTGCTAAAATGCACTGATCCGCACGAAAGTCGCCGGTTTATTTGTTCGCCCGAAAATGCCACCCTCCTTGACTGCAAAGATTGCAGGATAGAGTGTGATGAGCATGAATAGGGTGTACTTGCTTGTCACTTTGAGTTTCATGCCATACCATGTGAAGCGTGCGAATCGGCGGATAGTAGCCAGCCAGCCAGCTAGCTGAGGGCGCCTGGGCATTATGCATAATCTGGTTGATTTTGTCTTGCGGCGATTCCCGCCCCAGGTTCTATCTGGCTGGCTGGCGATTCGATCTCCCCTAGTCAATAGTTTTTGATGAACTTTGTTGTTGTGGAGCGACTCGTGCTCCCTTGCATCTTGGGCTGATAAGACTAAAACATCGGGACTTATCTCTCGCGCTCTTAGGAAAGGCACACAAGTGACAAGTGCTCACGCGTGTTGAGATGCCGACGTTGGGGGGGCTGGGGTAAGTCGGTCGACATGACTCGATGTCATCATTCTAGCATTCTTTAGGTTAATGAGATTGTTGTATGCAGAATCTGCACTGAGAATAGGCTGGATACTGTCGAGGTTAGTGGGTCCAGGTTGCATGCAAGGCAACCCATGAGCAGCTTTCCCGGAGTTTTTCTTACCAGTGGATGTGGCACGGCGGAATGATTGATACTGGAAGTAGGAATATTTGAGGAAATATAGTAGTAACCGGGCTTCTCGGTGAAAGGCTTCCACCAACGTATGGGATTGGTATTAGCATGCATTATATTCAACAAGTTTCTCTCCATTCCTGGGAAAAAACTGTTTGTAGCATTTACCATGTGAGATTAAAGAAAGAATCCTTACTTATTCTTGAGATACCGAGATTCTGAACCCGTGCTATGTATGTCGTTGTTGCTGAGCAAATCATGAAAGGCAGGGAAAGCGTAAACTTATGAAATATACAGAGGTACCGGACATGTTATACCTAACACTTGTGTGTGTAGGTAGTTACCTAGAGTTACCTTCTATTCTTATCCCCCGGTATTGCTCGGTCTCCCATACCACAAATCTGTCGTCGTTCGAGACCGGGCCTTGCACCTGCATACGTACGTGAAGTACCGCGGCTTGAAAGATATTTGTACAGCATACATGCGTGTTTTAATTTCGTATAACGCCCCCGAGCCGTCAGGCATTTGACACGTAACGTTTACAACTATAACTCAACCGCCTAAGTAGACAGTCATGATAACCAAGAATACGATTTCGACACAGTTACAGGCGTTTCTCGACAGTACATGTAGGCACGCGCCTGAACATCGCACCCAGTCGGGTTGCGGTTTTCAGACGATTCCTCGGCTTTGCCGTGATGCTGGGTAACTGGCATGTGACCATACAACAGCCCATGTAAGCCTGTCGTGGCGGCAGGTTTATTGGGAGGAGAACCTTGTCTGACACAGGAACAAGAGCAATCAAGCAATCATACTCCGTTTCCACCGGTCTCCCATGGTCTTCTCATGCTATGCTGATAGGACGTCGGGTATCGTGATAGATTGGGTATGTATGCTGATGGACAACCGGGGAACTACGAGAACGAACTCATACCTTATACGGCGCCGCGTATCAAGCGACTTAATGCATGCTCGCCACCATCACTTGAGTTTACGGGGCGTGTAAGACAGCAATCGCATAGAGTGAGAAGCGTAAGGTGGTAGGAGATATGAACTGTCGGATTCGCCTCTAGTGGGCGGTTGATGGCGGTGTGAGAGAAGGTGGGGATGGCTATTAAAGGGACCAAATGGAGCTGATGGATGGAAACGACGTGGTGATTGTAGTGGTGGTGGTGGTGGTGGTGGAGGAGAAGGAGGAGGGAGGAGGGAGGAATGGTGAAGTGCGGCCGTTACATCACATTGGCAGTGGTGCGGTGATGTTTGGCGTGGCGGTCAATCAATCAATCATGTTGTTGGCGCACAATGCAAATAAGCGCTCTGGCGGCGACAGGGTTGATAGAAGGTAGCAGCTGAACTCCATGGTATTGTTGTTGCTGCTGTTTTTTTTTTAAATGATAAATAAAGAATGGGAATGTTTTGCTGTGTCGCGTGGTGGTTCGTTCATTCGCTCGTTCATTCGTTATTATTAGATAGCTCGTAAGCTCGAACCGGCAAAGATTCAAACCAACTTGTTGCTTCGTCTCGCTTCAGAATCGACTCACGCTTGTTTAGTGTCTCCCAGACATTCGGGTCGTAAGGAGATCTGTCTCTCACCCTACACGTACCGTACTACTGTATCCTGCTGCCGACGCCATTCCAGGGCCCTGACAGATCGCGTTTACCGATGGCTGTTAGCGGGAAATCATTCTGGGGTAGTCTGCCCAGGCCAGAACAGGACAGGCCCAGCCAACCCAGCCAGCGATTTGGGTGCCTTGGGTCTTGTCTTGTCTTGGTTTTTTGGCGTTGGTCTGGCGCCAAGATTAGAAGTCGATCAAATTGGTCCCTCATTTCCGAGCCCTGCCAACACTTCGTAATGGGTTTGCTGATTATTTCATCCATTCGTCTTAGTCATGGTCACTCAGCTGAAGTGTGAGGAGTCCGAACTTGATTTGATAACGGCGGCAATGATGGCGATATTTGGAGCAGAGAAAATAATTGGAATATCATGCGGAATCTCGGCATATGTCTTCCGGCCATCTGTCATGCCGGCCGAATGACATGTTTAACTCTTTACCTATCCCTCCGTTTAAGTCCTTTATTTCATCCAACGCGATGCGATCACAGGCCGCCAACTGGCAATGAGAATCAAATCTAGGAAGAAAGTATTGATCTGAGCTGAAATCACTGGCTTTACCCCTTTCCGGTGTCCACTTGCAAGTACCTAATGCCTACAGTGCCTATACTTACTTCATGGGAATTCTATCAACAGATTAGGACCAATGACGAGAGATTAGGGCCCAGGAACCTGGCAGAAGCCCGACTCTCACAATCAGGTATAGTTCGGGGAAGTAAGAGTATAGTGCTAGTCCCTGATAGGTAGTTATAAGACTCCCGATATACCTACAGTACTATGTATACCTGCAGGTCTAAAAGTCCATGGCTGTGGTACACTAGATGTACACGCGCAGATAGGGCGTGGAGTCATCTCCGAATGTTACTCTCCACAATGATTTACTGGAACAGTATTGTAGCGTACCTCTCGCGGCGGGTTACCGTATTAGTTCTCGAATGGCAAGCTTCGGGTTCCCCCTCTTTCCTTCGTCTTCCTGGGAGAAGCCACAACGTCGCGTTGTATCTGTGGCAGCAAAACAACGATGATTACATTAGGGGGCATCAGACCAAGGCAAAGGGGGCAAAGTATATGATGGGGCTGAATATGGCTCAGACGTGTTTCATAGGACTAGGGTCTACACCATTTGCTCCGGACATTAAACTATAGGACAGCATAGGAATGGGGGGAAGAGCATTTTAGTACATAGTACGGGGCAGCAGCACCGATGCGAGGTTGATACGAGGTTGATAAGAGCAGAATAAGAGGTTCATGAACCGATGCCCCTAAGCCTTCGCGACAGGGGGCGTTTCCATATCGAGAGAGGGTGCAGTCGAAGTACCTATTAGGTCTGTACTAGGTACACCATCTCGGCACACACCGTTCTTTCATAAGCCATAAGCCCGTGTCGACATGGGCCGCCACACATTAGTTATGTATGGCATCGCTTGGCTTCTGCCACGCGACTGATCACATGTTGCTTCCGTGGCTAAGTCAACTCTCGGGATGAATAGCAATGCTTGCTTACTTACTTACCCCAGACCTTGTAAGATGATTCAGCTATGCTATGTCCTATATACTCACCAACATCACGATATCACAATTGAGCCGTCAGCAACTGACTGCCTGTTACGTTTACGGTCGTTAATGACAAAGAGTCCAGCAAATATGTGAAGTGACGCAACAGAGCGTCATGCATATTATTGTATTCTCCACAAATTGTTTAATATCTAATTCTGATCCAATATTACCAAACTCCAGCCCATCAATCCTTTGAAAGAGAAAAAAAAATGGACCCCATAGAATAGGGCAATTGTCCGTCGCCAGTCCTGACCCTCGCTCAGTACAATCAGTGGTCAGTCGACGAGCCCACAACATAGTACACATCCTAGTTAGTACCTATCGAGGACGAAAGGTCGTGGAACAGAAAGTCGTGAGTGCATCGTGATCGTGGTTGCGAAATCTCTCCCCAGGACTGAACCGGTCCAAGAACTGCCATATTCTACTACCAAACACGCGCTCGACGCATCGCAGATAGCAGAAGACACCCTTCGAAGCCAAGGTCCTTGGCTTGCATGGCATATTCGACAATCAACTCGTCGTTGATGGATAGTCCTGCAACCGAGCGTGAAGCAGATACAGCCAATGCAGAGCGCGACAGCTGGGCCACATAGTCGTATGCACTGACATTATTACGTACGATATTCGACAGGGGGCTGTATGCACAGCGAGTCATTCACCAATCTCCCGGCAGCTCGACCGGCAAACCAATCAATGAAGGTGCCAACGAAAACTATGGCGAGTTGTTGCGTACAGTATGTGTGCAAAAGGCGAAAACATATAATTCGTATGCGAACTGGAGACTTTCCAAGGATCCTGATTGCCAGCCAGGTCGGGGCGACCTCGGAATCATGGCAAGGTCGGTGGTACAGGCGGTCAAGATTCGAAGGGCGTTGTGAGCTCTTTCGACCAGTATTTGCTGGTATCTCGGACGGATTATCGAGGAAAGTCTTTCTTTAGTTTACCTTGGTTTCCCCCAGATATATATCTATCCTAGTCTCGCGAGAGCGCTATGGCTTAGGTAGCCCATTATCTAAGCAGGACAACGTGTATCTGCAACATGCTGGTGTTGTGCGACCTTGGCGTGAATTAGAGCTGGCGATAGCCGGGGAGGAGCTCATGGGATCATCCAGAGATTTCAAGCCTGCCCCCCTGTGAACGAATGATATCGTCCCATACATAGTGGACCTACAAGGACAATATTCTCGAAAAGTTATATACTTGGGTACGTGACCGACCCAGAGGACGGTTTATACCCAGCCACCCCACATAACTTACACGCGCAAAACCGCCAAAACCCTCCTTTACACTCGCGGTGTGTTTCTATAGAGTATCAAACGAACCCGGGACCTGGGCTCACCAACTTCTTTCTGTGTACTTACACACGCTAGGCCCGCCTCATTAGGCTCATTCTACTAGATAAGTACATGGGTCTGTATGTTGGTAATTTATCTCTCATGGATATCTCCGTGTTGTACCCTGTACATATCATAGTATTACTGTACAGTGTATGAGAGTGGGACCGAGGTTCTGGCATTCACTTCCAACTGATGTTCATTGAATAAGCTGGGAATGGGCTCGCGGGTATTGTCACCACGATGGCTTTCCAGATAACGAAGTTCACATACTTATAGATGAACATGGGCCGTACAAGTACCTGGCGTCATGAAACTGTTAGTCCCTAACGCGCGACTACGAGGCAGAGTAACCAGACACGGGATTACTAATATAATACCAGTAGATAGGTAGGTAGCACCAACGCTAGAAGACGAAGGCCCCGAGGATCGGAAACTGAAAGCCGATATCTTCCCACCTTCTGTTCCACTAGTATAGGGCTATCCTTCGTTCTTCGAAACGTACATTATATCTATAATACCTATTGATCAGTACTTACTTGTGGGATAATGGTTTACAACAAACAAGTTGTGTGCTTAGGTCATGTGGCAAGTCAGCAGCGGAGAATTCTTGAAATCATGCGCAAAAGGAACAGAGTATGTGGGCCATCCATTCGGCGATAAGTCTGGATTGCTGGCAAACATTGAGGCCGAGTAATGATTCACGATATCTATTGTATCGCGGAGCGTTTGTTCATTCAAAGTTTAATGTACCAAATTGTAATAATATGGTTGGAATAAATGCGTTCACGGTAAGGAGGGCAGACCTTTTGATGATGTACAGAAAGGGCAACTTGGTGACCCTGTCCTGGACGCTTGTGGAGTGGATACCTCTTTCTCATTGCGTGGTATCTGGAGGTCACCTTTGTCACTGCTCAAGGGACAGCTGTACTGGCATTGTATCTACCTCGTTGCGGTACCTCGGTACCAATAGGTACCGTATCTAGCAATCGGTACACCGACAACCTTACAATCCACCCACCTTGTATTATGATAAATCTTTTCGAACGCATGGTTTCCATCCCTCTTCCCTCCCCTTTTCCAAAAATTCTCTTCATGCTGGGCGTCTTGCAGACAATCAATTGAATCAGATTCGCCAGCCATTTCGTGGACCTATGACATTATTACGGTCGTTTACCGCATCCAAGTCGAGAATACCACACGTTTGTTGTTTGCGCTTCTTTGGTGCGCTTTTCACCTGCATAAAAAAAAAACGACGCGTTCCCGCTGCCGCCAACTCGGCGCTAGCCTGCCTCGCTAACCTCACTAGCCCAGTCTAAACTATTTTCAAGGCGCCAGTGCATCTTCAAATTGTCGTCCAACACCGCATCGACAAGTTCCAGGACCGCACGAGTAGGATTACAGGACTGGACGACAACCACCACCGGCATAGCATAACATAAGCTATACCATATTTTGTCCAGAAGGATACCTTGTCGCAACAAAGGACCGAAGCGTTGTCTGTCTGCACACTGCCCGCTTTCGAAGGTTCCGATCCCCAATTCAACCACACCATCCCCATCTCCATAGCGCGCGCACAACCCGTACGTACAGTAGAAGCCCACTGCAACGCTGCTGCTGCTCAGGATTCTTCTGTGCAGCTTGTTATTCCTTGTGCCGGGCTCGTGCCAAGACATCTCTCTTTGTCGCGGCGGACTAAAAAAAACGAGTCGCGCGCTTGCCTACTGCACGTCACCGCTGGCTTCGTTCATCGTCGCCCGCCGTCGCGCAACCTCGCCTCGATTGACGACGGGGCAAAATTAAGAGTCAGTCTAGCTCAGTCTAGCCCGGCTTGACGGCCAGTGGCGTTGCGCTTCAGCACAACTGGACCTCCCGAGCAAACCCAAGACACTAGTCATAACCTGGCCAGACTTTCCCTCGCCTCCCTGTCGCCAATCCCCAACCCCCGGCCACGCCCAGGCACCCTCACTAGTTTGCTCAGCTAGTCAGCTTTGGGCCTCGCTCCAAATTATCCCAAAAATTTCATACCCCCAATTTTGTCTTCGGCGCCATTTTAGACTCGCCTTCCCCACCTGCCACTAGACTAGTCCGAGTATCTTTCTCGCATCTGCCAGGAAGCAGTTCGTCCAATACTTGGTCTACTACATACGCAGTACCCGACTAGTACCCGTGGAGACTCGACACATTAGGTGAATCGCGTCACCGTATAAGAGTATTTCTGTGTGCCATTGTTGCCCTGAACAGCCGCGAGCCCGTTGTTGCCCGCGCACCTTGTTAGTCTTCTAACGTTAACTATCACGTCAAGACAACGCTCACCTCAAGAGCTTAGCTTGGCGTTGCTAAGAAAACAAGCTAGCTCGGATTCGCTTGTTAGGGCATAGCAGAGCTTATAATCTCGAGGCGTGGTGCATCGAGAGATAGGCCGCCCCCGCTGCCGGTCATCGCAGAGAGTCAGGGTCATCGTGAGGGGGGGGTGTTTGGTCATCTTGAAAGCTGCTGCTCAGGAGGATCTCATCCTTGTCCAGTTCTTTTTTAATCGACTCCGGGGACCACTTCTCTGCTGGACAAGTTCAGCAGCGATTTGGTGGCTGTTGAGCTTGTGGGCTACTGTGGATTGTGTGGACCTTGGGTACAACACTACTGTTAGTATCTCTTGTCCTAGCGAACTAGACCCGCAAGATCTACGTACATCAACCATCAGCCAGAATAGACTACGACCAAACTAAAATACACCAAAGCAGCCGCAGCCTCGAGGTTGTGGTGCAACTCTATTCTTCTTCTCATCTTGGGTTGTACTACTATCTCGATCCAATACGCCGTTCCCTGGTCCGTCAGGTCTGCGTATCTTTTATTAGACTTGGCTCGAGTACTAAACCTCTGGCCATTTCTCTGTTTCCATCCAATCCAGGTTGTTGTAGCATGTTCCTAGTGCCAACACCACCACCATCATCACAGCAACACGCATTAGTTAGCAATTGTGCAGCGCTACCGCGTGCGCCAGAGCAGCCGCTGAAGAGTTCAAACCCAGGAGCGAAACTCGGCAAGCTCCTCAACGCCTCCGATAGCCCTATGGAACGAAGCGTTCACGATTATTCGCAGTCAGGTTTGCCTTCGCCCTATCCAAGCGTATCCGGCGACAATCAGTCTGAAGCCTCTGCAGATCACGCGTCTGCTGCCCAGTACCCAAGCAACCAGGAGCCGCGTCCAGCCAACTACTCTACCTCCGCGACGCCCACCTCGGAGTACGGTGGCTACCCGCAGTCCGCGAGGTCTACAAGTTCGTTCCCTGAGCACAGTCTACGCCAATACCATCCAGCAAGCACCCACAACGGCAGCAGCGGAGGTATGGCGCAACAAACAACAACAAGTCCGTCAATGCCTTTGCAAGATGGACGCAACCATCAACCCCAGCAGGTCAAATCTGACAGCGATGTACCCATAGATCCCTCCATCGCGGCACCCAGCCCTACGTACCCTCACGGTCAATACTCGCCATACGCACCGCCGCCGCAAGACATGGCGCATAGCTATCCACAAGGCGCGCCCGCCGGGATGTACACCCAACCCCGTCCTGACTGGGGCAACTATGCACACCCTGCAGGACAGATGCCACACCATCCGGTTCCGTATTCGCACCCGCCCACTTCGGCCCCTCCAGGACGACCAGCTCAGGTAGGTGAAGAATCTTGTGCGCAACGCGAATATCTGCGAAAAATGTTTTCACGTCGGCATGATTTATTTGAATTTGGAAAATAGTGAATTGGGCGTCGTAGATTACTTTTACTACAAGCGAATTTGCCTTGGCCTCAGAATTTGCTGCTGGACGCGTTATGTTTTTTCTTATCATATACATAAAATGGCTGATGGTATTGACAGTATGGTGTGCAACAGGTTTACTCCTTTGTGCCGATTCCTGGGGCGCAGCAGCACAAGCGACCTCGTCGCCGATACGAAGAGATCGAAAGAATGTATAAGTGTGGATGGAACGGCTGTGAAAAAGCCTATGGGACATTAAACCATCTCAATGCCCACGTCACGATGCAGAGTCATGGCCAAAAACGAACGCCCGAAGGTAAGATCTAGCCACGAGTTACGCCCGTGTTTTCCCCACATTCTTTGGAACGGGCTGGGCTCTCCCAAGCTAGCCCAACATAGATAGTCCTAGCAACGCGTCCAACCAGGCTGTCCGTCGCGTCGCGTCTGCTAGTATCGTGAGCATGCGTCATAGGCTACATCACTGTCACACTGATGGTTGGAGAAATTGAATAAACAGAAACTAACTGGTTATATAGAATTCAAGGAGATTCGTAAAGAATGGAAGGCCCGCAAAAAGGAGGAAGAGCAACAGCGCAAGGCCGCAGAAGAACAAGATCGCCAGCGACACGCACAAGCCGCAGCGGCTGCCGCCCAGGCTCAAAATGGAGGTACCGACCCTCAGGGAACAGAAGCCGGGCAGCCTGCATCATCCTACTCCAGCAGGCAACTACCTCCCATTGCGTATGCACCGCAGTACCCTCCCTCGACGGGAGCTGTGCCACAGCAACCCCTCACCCAGTACAGCAATGGGGGCCATATCTACGCAGAAAACTATCAAGCTGCTCCATCATATGGCGGTCAGGGTCAACAGATGTACAACCGAGAATAGGTAATTAGGTCATCACTCGACTCGCATGGTCTATCAATAAAGTCCGAAAAGGATGAAAATATTTGCCGGCTGGGGGTAGAACGAGGACATCAACTGTTTGTACGATATTCGTGCACGTCGCGTGCTAGATTAAAGCTCGGCGCCTTCATTAGACTGGCGCTTTTAATGAGTTGACCCCTCACAGCAATCACCCGGCCAACCTACCAACACAGTATCAAATTGACGGCCCTTTGTGGCTCGACAAGGAGTAAAAAAAAACTGCGAAAAAACACAAGGGGAAGAGAATATTACATTACGTTTACCTATCTTTGCTACAGTCAGTTCGTGGTGTGGGAAGTTCTAGAGCGATACAAGATCTCGGACAACACCACGACCGGCGTTGCTAATGAGGGGGCTGTCGTGCCTAAAGGGAGAAGAGCTAGGCTTGACTGTAGCAAAGAACCTGAAATAATTATATGAATTGAGCCCCAAACGTTTGTCCTATCTATCAGGTTCTGTCAAAGTTTCATTTGAGATAATGTTTAGCGAGACAAATTGTATCCATTATGCTACCTAGAGGCTGTGGCTGGAATTACACATTTCGTAGTTTTTTTTTCGCGTGACGTTGGCTGCCAAGCCGGCCGAGGTAGGATGGGCCAATTCCCGAAAACCTGGTTACAGGAACCGGGTGACAGTGGCTCACGTAGACTCGAGCTTAACTGCTAGCGGAATATGATGCAGCATGTATGTAAGTAGGTTAGGGCAGCAAGGAATGGGCTAAGCGAAGAGCCAAAAGGAATGGACTAAGGCGTGGTCCTATTTTAGCCCGGGCTCGGTTCTGTGCTACCATGGCCACGAGGTTTTTGGACTTCTTGGTAACGGCGCCGTTCATCCGCATTCCTGGGGAATGTGGCAGCGTGGGATGAGCATGGGGGATTTGGGGGAATTGGGGGGTGGGATGGGATGATTTAGTTAGTGTAGGGCCAGAGGCAAGCTGAACTACCTTGGGTTAGATACAGGTAATAATAATAACGGTGGTGTGGTCCTTGTTATTTTGGTTCCTCTAGTGTGGTTACACAGCATGAGACGGACTGCAAAGACCCTGGGAGACAATGTAGAACGGGTACCAACCATTAAGAATGATGAGTTGATGCTTGATGTCTTTTTGCCCTTCCCTTCTTTCGGCGGATTGCTATACCTATTAGGGCCATCTAAGGTAAAGAGGTAGGTTAGGTAGTCTAATGCTGACGATAAGGTTAATCAGTAAGTTCGTTCATTTTCGGCCATGGCCAACGTCAATGTTTCTCTGACGGTTCATACAGCATAATAGCTAATTCTCATTTGCCCATTGCAACTGGTTGCAGCTCCAGGACGGGAAGCTACATGGTTCGCTCTCAATTGAAATTTTGTTTACCATGGACTTTGCACCGGCTCTCTATACGAGGTAGAGATGAACCCGAGCCCACGCGCCGAGAAATGAAATTTCGCTTTCGTTGCTATTGCTGACTTTGTCCCTTAATGTGTTTTGCCCTTTTGGGAACGCTGGTCGCTGAACCGGAGCGGGCCCGGGCGGGAGGGATACAATTCTTTTAGGTTCAAAAGATACCATCGCCATACCTATAAGTAAGGTAGGCCTCGGAAGAGCGCTGAAACGTTGGCTAAGGCCGTGCAACTGGTAACACCCGCCGACTAACTTGGTATGCACGTCTTATCCACCGATTCATACTTCCAACGTCAGCTTATCTAGTACCTTAGCCAGGTCATCAGGACTGACCAAGTTTGAGAATAGGCAATTGATTGCGGTCCCTTCTTATACAAATAAGAGTAGTATAATCCGAAAGGTGTCATCAGCCTCGCTGCGGGTGGTACGCTCCCAAATGCACCTGACTTCGCTTGGGCGCGGAAGATGTCAACCAACGGCTTGTGTCGCCGAACGGCCTCGGGCGTTTGCATAGTGTGCTGCTTGCATGGAAAATTCTCCGAAATGCGCGAGACACGGAGAGCTAGCCTCGTTTGCTCTTTATGCTTTTCGGGTCAAGTCCTGACCTAGTGTACGTTTTCTTCTCGAGGGGCCCTGCCTGTTTCGCCTTCTTCACTTTGCTTGTACAGTACAGCTGCATGCAATGCAAGCCCAGAGTATCTACTTGGGCTGTACCCCGTTCCTTAGTGCTGTACTTCGTCGATACGAAGGAGATACAGACATGGGGCATAGTCTGGGTTTTTTCTGGGTTGGGCATGCCCGATCTATTTTAGCGAGGTTGCAAGGCATTGCAATGCGTCCTCTCCTTGCTCGCAGTAGGTGGGAGATCGGTATAGCGTCGCTCGGCTGTCGCTCAAGCTCCTTGGCGTGTTAACCGAATCGGCCGGATCCTCCTCTTCGGTGGGAAATCCGGGGTAGAGTCTTGCTGGTCGAGGGACAAGGGGTGCGGCTTCGGGGGTGGACACGATGGGAACTTTTTGTCGGTGGTGATGGATGGATGGCGTGGTGTTTATGGTGGTGTGGGAGACAAGCAAAAACTAGACAAGGGGGTGCTCGCGCGCCGATGAGCTCCAGGCCAACGCTACCGCAACGCTAGACATGGTCCTGGGCCAGCCCCCGACATCCTGCTTCGCCTTTGACGTATACCTACTACGCCGCCCGCCGCGTGCCTCGCTGCGTGTAATGCTGCGTCTAAGGCCATGTTGCCGTAGCGCGATGCAAGTACAGATGCAGCCAGCCATGCACCAGCCCGAAGGAAGGAAAACGGGCCTTGGTATCACCATTTCATCCTCCCACCGGTACCGCGGGCGGCAGTGCCCGAGGCCCCATGGTCCATGGACGCACGCCGTTCGGTGCTAGTTAGTCCAGGCCAAGCAACGTATCGCGTTGCCTCGCCTCGCCTCGCCCTACCACTGCCGGCATATGTACAGTACTTACGCATACTTGTCGTCTTTTAGTCGCTTCGCCAGAACCTGGTTCAACCCCTTCCTAGTTCCATCCGGGGTGCATCATGTATGTCTTACACTACTGCCCGTGTATAATCTAATATCATCATCATTATTATTTATTTTCGATCTACGGGCGCTAACTAGACCGGATCACCTACATACATATGTAGCAGGGAATCCAGCTCCACGCAGCCCGAATGCACCGGCGCGATTTCACCATCCCTCGTGGCATGACCCAAGCAATGTACAAATCAGGATGATTCACCAAGATTAACGAAGAACCTTAATAATTGAATTATATGGTACCTGAGTATGTACCAAGCTAATGCACCTAGTACTTAAAATACTTGTTACATTCTAGCGTCGAATTCAAATTTCTATTCTGTGCCAACATACTGTAGATAAATCTACCTATTCGTGATAGAGGGCTTGCGATCGTCTATCTGTATTATCTATATGAGTAGGAGCAAGTATACATAGTCCAAGCAAAAACATATTTATAACTTTCAATTAATGTATCGCTTCAGTATATTCCCTGGACGAGTAGAAGCAAGAGAGCTCTCGATGCATCATCATGTGTAGTCGAAAGATTGGGGTTACGCAGTTGGTGAATATTGTTCCGCTGGTAATTCCCGCCCAGCGACTGGCTGCAGGGGCAGGGTTGGCCCTTGCTCGACCCGCGACTTTTTGAGGTTCAAATAAGGATTTACGAATTCGGATGCAGTTGCAACGGTTTCCACCAATATCCTGGGTCTCATCTCCATGGTTCCCGCCGTTGCTGCACATCATCCACTCGACTGCCGGGAAAGGCCCCGTCGGGCATTTTCATTTATTGCTCAACCGTCTTGCTATAAGCTGAGCCTCATTTTTTTGGGGCACACCTAGATGATGTGGCCGGATTATTGTTTATTTCGTCCCATCGCCGACAACATTTATCATTTATGGTCGCCCTACTGCAGAACGGACACTGACTGCATGCATTCTTGCTCTTTTACATACCTAGTCTTCGGTCCAAGTCTCAGCCAAGCATAGCAACATACGTAGGTTCAATTTCATTTTCGCATATACAGAGATATAAGGCCCAGGTAGGCCTTACGTCCTCGGATATCAGGTAGTACACATATCTCAAATACGTCGATATAATAGAGTTTGGATCCCAGAGCCCGGAGTCGTCGGCCAGTGTGGCCCGTGTTTGCGCTTATCTACCGGGTATCGAGGATGACGGCAATACTGCTGCAGCAGCGGGTAATAGTGGGCATGGTGGGGGTGCAAGCAGCCAAAGTTGACTTCCGTTCCGCTGTAAGGTTACTGTAGTACAGGCTTCATTCATCATTACCCGTTGTTCCCTTCTCTTAGACGATCGCAGACCCGGGGTCATACCAGCATCATCTTGAAATTGCATTGCCAATATCGGGCACATCGTGCCTGCGCCCCCAAGCTGCATTTTCCCTGTAGAATCTCCACGAGTCAACGATTCGAGCGAAAGTGCCGCACTCGACAGAGTTGACATGGAAACCACCAAGGCTGCCTCGAAGCTCTCATCCCTCCTAAGTGGCGGAGATGCTTTTATTCTAGATGATCTACCAGCAAACTTCACTATTGGCTGCGATACAACATCTTTCAACAGTGCAAAGCCATTCCCTGGTTTTCGGGATATTCCTCCCGGCGCCCATTTGATATGGGTCGCACCCTCCGAGTCAACATCCTCAAGGAGCGGCTGTTGGATATACACACCTAACAAAGACAATGTGCAACTACGGCGCGTTTATGTAAAACAATGGAACCAGTTTGACGAAGTCCTTGGCGACCCTGCCAATCCAGTCGAGGAGCAGGCTCAAAATGAGAGCCTCGAGCAAAAATTTGACCGTCTGTCTCCCTATAATCTCCGTGCAGCCAGTACAGAATCCTCGCATAAACTAGCATTGCCCCAAGGAGATGAAATTCCACCAGACTTGCTTGGCGACCAAAATATCTGGTATCAACTTACATTCGCGATACAACCGAACCTATTGAACAGGATCATAGGCCAGACACAAGACATCTGGCACGTGTCAACAACGGACGGTGTGGCTGGTGATAACGCCTCGGCTAACGAGGCCCAGTTGTACGCTACGGCGACGTCGCGCTTACGGTTCACGTTTCCCATGGATGCGCGTCTAATCAACCCCGATGCTACAGGGGCGGAAAGGACGCGCCAGGCACTAGACCCAACTGAATGGGTAATCCAAAAGCTTGAGGGCCCCAACGGCGACAATCGGCCAGAGGATCTAACTGGGGATCTCCAATTCTCTTTTCTCGTTGGCATGCATCTTGGAAACTTTTCCTGCATCGAGCAGTGGTTCTACTTGACCACGGAACTTGTCTTTCGATCTTACAGTTTGACAATCGACAGGCCACAGCAAGCACGTAGTCTTATCCAGACATTTCACGCTCAGTTGTTGTATAACAACCGATATCTCCAAGGAGACATCCTCGATTTGATGCCAGAACATGCGCGTAAACTGCGGCTAGCTCTTACCACATATAAAACCCGCTTAGATGAGAACCTCCGAGGGCTCGGCGATCTCTCTACCCCTGACCAGCTTGCTGTTAGTATCGTCTTCTCGTCCCTAGAGTCTTGGCTCTTGCGACTTGGATGGGACCTCAGGGGTGATTATGTTAGGTTAGGCAATGTGATGCTTGAAGATGGTGAGATGGTGGAGGCGGAACTCTCCGATTTTGAAGACGAGGACGAGAGGGGCGAGTTTGCTCCTACGATTGTCGAGATGGAGAACGGTAAAGAAGCAGGCTTGTTATCTTGGGATTCGTGAAGGGGGCTAGAAGCACAGGTACCACGTGGACCCTCCCCACCACTTGCGCCTTTTAAATCCAAATGCAAACACGAATTGAGATCAAGTGGTAATGCTTTCGCCATTTTCGGGTTACCTATAATCTGGATTGCTCGGATTTGACTATCTGATAAGTACTGTGACCAAAAAAAACGACGCCATTATTTCATCAAGGATTAACGGCGTTATTTATATAGTCACATCTGCGGCAGATACCCTTTCTCTCTTTTAGCCTTGTATATTTTAACCAGTGGGTTGAGTTCTTGTACTACGTGCTGTAATATTTCCACTGGTAAGTTAAATTCTCTCCAGTTGTGATGAATACTCCAATCTTACTCGCGAAGCATCGACGGAGTAGCTCTACCTATTATTACGTTTTAGGCTCCTCGTGGGCAGTGTTAACACATACAATAATAGGCGTCTACCTAGCCATACCTCTCTTTATCGGTTAGTGTCCCAAGGAAAAGATACATATTAAATTATCCAAACTGAGTTGATCGTCTGCTAGAGCCCTAGCTAAGGAGGCAGGCTGACAAATGCGCATCTAGGGCTAGTAGAAATAAGTGAAATGAATTGGGGTCTCCTTGACCAGAAGGAGCGCATTTCGGTGGACTTGAGAAGGGCATCAAGAAATATGAAGCTAAATGTCGTGTAGGCCCTCTTGCCCCCTTAATTGTGAACCCCTTGGAGATAGAAACCAGTCCCTTATTGGCTAATTATCATAAACGGTCACTCGCACTACTTCAATATGAAGATAGTGTAGGAGCCTCACGAAAACTAACTCACGCTAGTACCTAAGCAGGAAAGTATTGAGCTCAAGTCCATTGTTTAGACTCGAGGGGCAGATTTCCTGTAGTCCACTAGAGAACGACCTGCAGAGACTACACTAAGTTTCGTTTCGTTATACTCAGTGTCACAAGCCTCTCCTCCTTTTAGATTAATATACCTCTGTCCTCGCTCTTCCTATATCCCCATTCAATAAGTTTCGGACCGGCAAATATAGTCTATGACAACCATGGGCAACTCGGATTGTAGATAGCCCATTTGTCGTAAGGCACATACGTGATGAAGCGACTTCTGAAAGTTGTTAGATTAGTTACACGAAGGTGGTTTTAGAGACCTCCGAGCCACGAGGAATTTGTCTATTGTCTACCTTACCTCATCGCGCCGCGCTCATCGTGTCAGCCGCCTACTAAACGATTATTGCACTTCTGAGAATCTGAACGGTCGAGAGATAGGACAAAACCCTCTACTCACCGACAGTTTTCTGCGCGGCTTGACTGGGGAAGTTCTTGGCACGTTTGCTGTTTTCATATACTATCACAAATACCCCATGCTCTTCTCCTGTATGCTCCTGCGACTCGATGTAGCCTTCTGCCCCATCGGGATTTCAGATATGTGATACATATGTACCCCGTTGTTCCACGAGGGGGTCTGAACACCTCCATGGTGTAGTATCTGCCCATACACATAGATGTTCTAGGCGACTGTAACATATACGTACTCCACTTGAACCATCATATATCCGCCATGCTGGTAGAATATCGGCTAGTCGCAAGGTTCAAAGAGGTATGGTAATGTTTAGCTGTTGACGGCTGCTGACGGACTCAGAAGACGGGTTGACATGTATCCAACCTTAGAAAGATGCGAATGCATCAAACAACCTGGGACGCCCTCTGAAGCCTATTCGTTGATTTCACCGACACCCGAGTTCTAGATCAAGTCTTCTCCGCAATGATGCAAGCAGCGGTCAGCATTGCAATATTACGATACCATCTCTGGGTTTCATCGCATCAGGTGTTGCTCTGACGATCTTCGCAGATGTGAATACACCATTGGTCACATCGAGTTCGGGGGGGAGTAAGCCCAGCCATGTTTCCCGTTGCAATTTGTCGTGCCCGCATTCTGGAAGTACGTAAGCCATTCCTCCCGACGAAAGATCTGGATTCATTGTACAGTCATCCTACTCTGTGGTGCGTCACGCGCTTGGCTTTCCATCCATAGAGGTATAGCTGCAAGCCAACAACGCCTTTATCTACGTACACACCGAGCCATAAGCGGAACTGTGATTCTAGGTACTTGCCGTCACCAATATCAATCGCCAATGTAGGTACATAGATATGACTTCTACTATTGCACAAGGGAGAAACCCCTATCTATACTTCGTACATCGCTGAATCTGCACAGCCTGCCAGTCGTATATGCCCGGCCAAGGGCCCGTGCCCCGGTACCCCCGGTCCCCGGGGATCGTTCCGTGGCTTTCCGGGACACTTACCTCTTATTCAACCTTACCTGATGAACGCTTCAGCAAACCGTGCTCTGGACGCTTCAATGATGGATCTTTGAATAGATCGTCGAATAAGCACCCCACCGAATTTTCCCACAACCGACATTCAGACATCATGCTCGGAGTTAAGAAATAGACTATAGAGTGTACTTTCGAATAGACATTCAAATGATGGGTTTCAAAGGTACTAAATTGTTTTTGTGGTTTAACTAGTTTACTACTTCATTTCGTAAGACAATGAATACTTGCCGTAAATATCCCATAAGTGCCAGAGTATGATCTTCAGAGTGACACAACCGGATGGCAGCCCCACATCTGTACCGATAGCTTAGAGCCTCCACGAGATCAACCAACTTCCACATTCGCTTTACAGATAGCATATTTCGGTTTCGTTCTCGTACTAATCTTCGGGGAAATTGTAAGATATGGTATGCCTTACGCTGCCCTCCTTGTTATTGCGCTAACCTTCATATGGTCAGTGAAACTGGTTAGCTTTTTCGTTGTGGGACGGGTTCCACTGGGATTTATTCTGTCTACTTGTATGAAGCAAGGCATAACTAAGAATATCAATAGGATCGTGATTCATCAATTAAATTCTTAACAGCATACGTCAATACGACTAGCAAAATACAGCTTGAGCTGATTGTACCTCTATTGCTAGCAACAAATTGTACGATAGTCGTGTCCCTCGCGGTTACACAATTGCCCGGCAGATGCCAAGTACCATTCTAGTCGGAGGATTTGTCCGCCCTCGTCGATAGCAGATCACGATATGACCCCAGTCTAGCCATCAAAAAAACAAGATGGTGTAGTCACTAAGTATGGGTCTGGATCCCATAATCTAGAAACCCCGCTTTGCCAACAGCTTGGTTCGTCAATCGAAAAATACAACGTCTCTTAGAAAGGCCAGTTTAGAGTTACACTACGGCTCAGGGTCCAAGCTCCGGACGAGCCGGAACAAGTAGATACCGGACTGCAGTGGCTCGTCCACTGCCAGCCATGCCCTAAATACCTACATGTATGGCTGCAGTTCACACGCTAGGGGCACTGGACCAAACTAAGGTATGATCACTGATCAAAACCTTTTTGGGTATCTCTGTTTCTCCTGTAGCCGAATCTGCACACTCATAGATTTCTCACTTGGGCTTGGGTGGCTAGGGTAGTTAATTATAAGAATTTCGAGAGGCGGGTTCCTCAAGGGTATGAAGGACCTGAATCTCGTTTTGTCTTTCTCGAAGTACTGGCGCGGAGAACAAATCGAGCAATAGGACCGTCATTAATAAAGAGGACGAGTCCGCGTACGTACACTTCTCGATGTGGGGTTATGGCCGCTGATTTTGGTTCTTTGATAGAAAGGAGGGCAAATTATTGACGCTGTAGAATGGATGAAAGCGTGTATATTGGTAGTCACTTGTGAGGGGTAATAATTTAAGTATTTGCCTTACGTACGTACGGCTCCCTTATTATCACGAACACCGGCAAGGGCGGAAGCTAGATCTTTGATGCTATGAGTGAAAGATCTGGCCCCGACGTGAATAAGTACATATTGGCGTAAATGTAGTAATTAATGACCATTTGATCGAGCAATCTTGTTAATTGTAGTCCGTACAATTAAAAGTGAGTTTGTGTCATTCTTTCTGGCCAGAGCCGAATGGCGAGCCACTGCTTAAGCCCTGCGATTCCTATTATTTGACTCTACTCTTAACCCAGAAATCCATCAATGCCGGGAACTTTCTGTGTGAATGCTGATTATTGCGATATGCTATATCACTATGATGAAACACCTGCCTTGATGCTTTCCACAGCACATTTCTGGGCTTTCTATCATCCTTGACTAATTCTATTTCTCGCCTTATCGACTAAGCTATTGCCCCAAATCCGAGCCTGATAACTCGTATTTACTGAACGCGATTTGCAGTTCTATACACTAAAACAGCGTAGCATCTCGGGCTAGTTAGTGGCTACTAATGTTATTTTAGACGGGTGAGGATCTTTGATGTAAAAAAACAAAACAAAAACAAAAAAAAAGATAAAAAATAAGACAACTAAAAGCTTGCTTGCACATGCTTAAGAAACATGATTAGAATGCAAGTATAAGCCTGTGTTATCTGAAGGAGTGGTATGTCAATTATCTTGTCCTGGTTTTGGTGGCTACCTATTCAGATAATAACAATACTATTCTTTTACTACAATCTAGGCTAGCGACCAGTCCCTCACGAATGCGGATAATACTCGGTCAGTTTAATGACTGTTGCTCCTCTCCGCTGCTCGATTATATTTAACTTCCTCCCGCTTGTTTCATTCGTTATTTTCTTGGGTAGGGAAATTTAAGATCAGTACAGATCGAGAGCTCTTAGTGCAGAGTTTGCAGAGCCCGTTTTCTCTAGCCTCGCGGGACTCTGCAAAGGTGAACTCAATATTATCACTTCTGTGTTACGAACAAACTAACACTGTGTTGTCATTCATAGCTAATGCTGACGTTAAAATCTCTCACTGCTCAGTCAATATATTGATTGGACTGTAGCGTAAGAGGTTTCTTTCGCATCATCGTATGCCATGCTGTCGAATTTGAGTGACCATCAGCTACGGCCTCGGATAGGTTCTATTTGTTGCAATCCACATTAAGTAGACCGCAAACAGAAAGGCCAACAGGTGTGAGCGTCAGCCAAGGATGCACCAAGCAACTTTCGTGATACCATATTAAGAGACAAAAGTTAGTCATAAGGCGAAATATCACTGTACTTGTAATGTCCGGCTGCGATGACTATTCTATTTTCTATGGGCTGTCCGTAGCTTGGGCCATGGTCTCATATGAATGCTTATCTGCGACGTTCTCGAAGTCGACTTTTTGGACACCAACACGCTCGCCAGAACCGGCCATTCTTATAGACTAACTAAGGTCGGCCGTAGAGCCTCAATCATGCTATCCAGATAGATAGAACAGGTTTAGTAACCACCGTCTCCGGACAGAATGTCTAATACAGTAATGCAATAATTCCGCGCTGTCTACCTATTCTTGCTATGTGAATATTTGAAAATACGGCAGGGAATCCATTCATATTCATGTCTTTGGAACCTGGGTCGATACATGACCTCGAGGCAACGAAGTGTTCGAGCTAGTGTACCTCGAACGACAAGAGATGAATGAACATAAAAAAACGGGTAAAGGAGACAAAATAGGGTTGGTTCATCTTAATATCGATATAGTAGTCAGTTTAGGTTCCGATATAAGGAATGGCAGATGGGAGAAAAACTTTAGAGTAGAAAAGTGTTTTCGGTAGGTTGGTTCTTCAGATATTATAATTCCTGTTGATTACTTTATAAGCAATTCATTTTGGGTTGAAGATCCTGTCACTAAGTAACTTGGGGTAATCATGGCTTTTAAAGTATCTCATACGTTAGCTTAAGCATCTAGTTCGCTGGTGCGACGCTGCGCGTCGAATGAGAGGGTATATCACTTAACCAGCGGGATTGAAATTATTTGGTCTCAAGGTCTGCCTCTGCAACCCCACGAGTATATCGAATTCATACTGCACACTACACGACGTACGGGAGCACTTTCACTGGGAATTGAATCGTGCTTTGTTCAAATTTGTGTCGTTTCATTCGCCTAATCCCGTTACAACCAGACAAGAATTTCCCTGCCATGTAAATGCAATGACCACAGAAAAGGCATTTGAGACCAATAGCCCTGCCGGATTTCCTTTTATAACTCCCCCAGTCCGATCATCGCCACCGGTCCGGGCTCACGAAAGAACCAGGAGAGACAAGAGAGACAAGACCAGCCCCGCATGGATTGGTAGGATCCATCGTTCGCATGCCGTGCTTCTCCGTACCAAAAGACTGATCCGCTCTTCTCATCCGCTTCCCCTCCAGAACCACCACCGCAAAAGTAAAAGGCAGCTTGGCGCTTCCACTTTAACGGTAGGACTTCTGGTACCGGGCACGGGCACCCGGACCACCGAATTTCTTGGGTTCACATCGTCGGTTGTCTGCAACTAGGAGGGTACGGTCGTACTGGACGAGAGCCTGCTTCAGCAGGTTCTTGCTGTGCTCATCGACGTATTTCTGGTAGTAGGCGATCAGGGCCTGGGTTTGGATGGTCAGCTCGTATTCTTCCACATCCCCGACTACTTCGACAAGTATCTACCTTGCTGATGGCCTGACGGACGGCGTAGACCTGGCTGGTCTGACCACCTCCGGTCACGCGCGCGCGGATGTCGACATTGGCGAACTTATCGAGGCCGATGACGAGAAGAGGTTCGTAAACCTTGAAGCGCAGGACGGCGGGTTCGACGAGGCTAAGGGGCTTTCCTGTAATCGCGAAGCATTAGAGTCCTGGCCATGACATGGGTCGCGACTTCGGGTTCAATGTACCGTTGACCTTGATCAGGCCAGAGCCAGCCTTGCAGGCCTATATCGCAGCGTCAGTATGTACGTCTTATGTGAAGCGGGAGGTTTCCTTGGCACCATACCGCAACTGCTGTGGCAGACTTCTTCTTCTGTTTCGCCAATTTCGTCAGTATCTCTGCCCGTTATATCCAATTCTCGAGGGCGTTTGGAAGAAATGGAGGGAGGGGGAGGTCGTACGCCGAAGCACTCTATAAAATGCACCCATGTTAGCGAATATGTCCGTCCATCTTGGCCTATAGCAAACAATATGAGTTTGCAGATTCCCGGGATAACGTACGAACTGATTGAACCGAAGCCATGTTGGCGGTCTCACTGAGGATGTCGTGTTGTGCGGACGGAGGGCAAAACTGGGCTTGTCGAGTGTGGAAACGCAGCGAGCGAACTTTGACGTCGGCTTTGGGAATTTTCGTGGTGGTTGTGGTGGAGTTGCGATTTGTGCGTTTTTGGTGGGCACTTTTTTGCCTGGGGGTCTCGCCAGCATGTGGCTAATGTGGCGTGGTAGAATCTGGTGGGGCTTGATTGGCGGATCAACTGCTTTCGCATTTGCTTACCGAAGATATGCCGGGGCTAGAGGCGATGAACAGCAACCCCCACTCCGATGCTTCACCTGGGCTCAAGAGCAAAGCGATGACTGTGAGTGTGCCTCTTGATAATACATGAAATTGACCGGATAGGATACGTACAGGTGATGAAATGAATAACCCTTTTTTTTCTTCAACTTTTTTATCGAGCAAAACTGGGGTGATCTGAGAAAGCCTCGCCAGAAACCTAGAACTAATTGCCCAGAAGTAGAGCAATCATTCACTCACTCACTTACTCACTTACTTACTTACCTACTCACTCATCCACTCACTATTTAGATCTCGGAGAACTCATTCTATCTCGAGGCCAGCTAGCTACGCAGAAACAAGTAAATAGATAATTACACCAACTCACACGCACACCATGTCGCGCAAGGGCGTCGGTCTCGCCGCCTTCGACCGCTCGCGGCTGACGTCGGCGCAGTTCGCCTCGCACGGCAACTCGCTGCGCAGCACCAACGCCCAGGCGCTCGAGACCCAGCTGGCCGTGTTCCGCTCCCTGTTGCAGCAGTTCGCGCAGACCCACTCACGGGACATCCGGTCCAACCCGTCCTTCCGCGCCCAGTTCGCCCGCATGTGCGCCGCCATCGGCGTCGACCCTCTCGCCTCGTCCAACAACAACAGCAGCAGCGGCGGCGGCACGAGCATATGGGCCCAGCTGCTGGGCCGGAGCGTCAACGACTTCTACTTCGAGCTCGCTGTCCGCGTCGTCGAGGTCTGTAGCGCCACGCGCGGCGAGAACGGTGGTCTTATTGGCGTCCTGGAGCTTAGGGATAGGGTCATGAAGGGTCGTATGGAAGGTGCCCCTGAGGTTACCGAGTATGTAGCCTCCCGTCCCATCCCTCACATAGGCCACTCTACTAATGCTACGATCAGAGATGACGTACTTCGAGCGGTGGCCACACTAAAGCCCCTCGGCTCTAGTTACTCCGTCATTAAAGTTGGGAACAGGTCATATATACGATCGGTGCCCAAGGAATTAAACACCGACCAGAGCGCCGTCCTTGAAGCCGTCCAAGTTCTGGGCTATGTTACTGTCTCCATGCTGATGATCAATCTGCGCTGGACGAGGGCCCGGGCACAGACTGCGGTTGAAGATCTCTTGGGCGAAGGCATGCTTTGGGTTGATAAGCAAGCCACCGAATGGGAATACTGGAGTCCAAGCTTTATTATGGTGGTTCATTCCGAAGAAACTGGGACGGGCGGATGAGGTTGATCCAGCAAGCCACATAACTCCTGAGCTGCACGTGGGCCGAGCCTTGATAAGCCACAAGACCATGGGTCTTTTTTCCTCCAACGTTGATTAATCCTCGGCCGAGTACTTGAACACTTGAGAGCACGATATTCTGTTAATCATCTTTGAGATACGACAAGGAATCCCGAACAGACGCTCCCCCGACTGACAGCAACTCTGGAAGCTCTGTCATGAACATGTCAATTTCTGCAAAACTCATGATGGAGGTAGCATGATAGCCCGTGGGCTATCTTCGGCTAATTACACCCAGTAAGCTGCATTTGCGTAGCGCATCTGCATGAAGCTTCTGGCTAGAGTTATCTTCTAGTTGCCAAGATGTGAACGCATGAAGAGGAAATTCCCTAAGGCTAAGCAAGGCAACTATGGAGTTAGCTGTTTGTCTTTGCGTCCCTAGTCTCTACTAATCTGAGTCTGTTTGTTACAGCTACGATAGGTTAAAACGGTAGCTGCACGATTGTGATAAACTGCAAGTTTTATTAATCCGTTTCGGGGGCGTCCAACCCTACCAATAACTATGAAAGCTTCTGACTTGTCCGAAAGGTTTAGACTTGATGAATTACTCTAATGTATTCGACATTAAATAGTGCGCTAATACCTCTGATCCTGTATGATACTTCTGTGTCAGGAGAACGAGTTACAACCCCTTGTGTATGATATATGTACATGCCTCTTTTTGATTCATTATGGTCCTCGCATCGGCACTCCCGTCACCAATATGATTGTTGAGCAGTGCACACTATCGTGCTCGGGAAGCGTGCTGTGTCCCCGCCTGCTCTCCCTTATGACTTCTTGATCTATATGTATAATGTGCGCTACTCCTGATATAGAAGAGCGAGGAGAAAATACAAAAAAAGAGCAATATGCACTGATGAAGAGGCATTGCCACCAAAGGCAGGAAAGAAAGCAAAACGCGAAGGAAAACAAACGATTGAAATCGTCCTGACGACTCCTAATGACGCCATGCTATGCATATATGTATCACCACCATAAAACCAAATCGTGCGCCGTAGATATTCCCGGTTGGGTGAATGTGATTCTCCCTCCGCCGATCGGAAAACCGACTTATGAGCATGCCAAGTTAAATCACACAAGTCACCCCTGACCAGTGCGATAAAAATTTGTGCCGAGTCTACTCATCTTTAGGATCGTGCCCCTTTGAGTCGCTGCCCTCCCGGTCCTTACGTCGATGGGTCAGAGCATTAATTTTACCCCTAAGGAAACCGCTACCAGCAGATCTTCGTCTCTCTCGGTCGTTCCCCATGCTGCTACCGCTAGTGCTCGGCCGCGTAGGTTCTAGATATTGGCTGCTACTACTTGACTTCGGCCGTCCTAGATCAATCCCGAGGCCAGTCATTGCTCGACCTCCTGTCATCTTGTAATAACCTGACGCGTTGTGCACGCTGCGGGAGTCGCTTACGTTGAGGTTGTTGGAGTTTGAAGACGCAACAGAAGAACTTCTGCTGTTTGACCGCTGCAGGACAGAATTGCTTGATTGTGAGTCCCTCAGACTCCTTGGCGGAGAGCGAGAATAATCGATAGGACTCGTGGTAATGGCGCTTGATGAATCGTCGCTATTGTCTGCGGTATTGAATGAGGCTGGAGTAGCGAGGAGGACACTGCTGGTAGCCAGTTCGCGAAGTTTGCTTTGCTGGGCCGTGCTGGGCCGGTGCTTACTAAACTTGTTGCTGATGATAGCACCGGTGTGAGAGAGGAGTGCCTTGAGAACATGGTTCTTTAGGTTCATTGCTAGATCGAGATTGGACCACGTCTTGTTGCGGTACTCAATAGTAGGAAGCCTGAAGACAAAGTCGTGTACGTCCTCGATATTACGTTCGCCCTTGCCTTTGTAACTCAGACATAGGACGACGGAGGGCATTCTAATATACGCAAAGGTCATGTAACTTGAGGCCCGCGTTATCATCTTCGATAGGTCATCTGAGGGTTCTACCTCTGAATTGCCGGTCTTTCGAGGAAGTGCAAAGCGTGCTCCCTTTTTGCTCTCACTGGCGGAAGACGCTGTAGAAGATCGCCCGATTCCAGGTTTTGGTACGTTGTTTGCCCGGAGAGATTCGTAGGACGGTTTTTTACTCGCTGATTTACCGCCGAACAATCGAAACATGTGGGTTGCCTCCCCAGAGTGTATGCTAACAGCCTTGGCTTTGGGATTTTCATCGTCATTAGGAGTGCGCGAGTCAAGTGTTAGGGTAGGACGAAGACGAAGTTCCAAAGAACCCGCTCGTGTGTTGAAGGGCGACTCTATATCAGACGATGCTGAACCGTATCTTCCGGATCCTGGCATAGAGTCATCTAATAGATCTATTGCGCTTCTAGAATCACTCGTTCTCGTGATGGACGGCGTTTCGGCAAGGTTGTTGGTATCCACAGCTTGAATGGCTTCCATCTCGGGGAAAATGTACTGGAATAGCCTTTTGCCTACTTCACGCTCCAGTTGTATCTTCATTGGGAATAAGTTCACCTCGAAATGGTCCATCACGGGTATACCAGCAATAGCCTCGAGCATGTGGAAATATACGCGAATCATCTGCGTATCTTTCAAGTTGGCTGGACGTCCTTTCTCGTCTTCAATATAAGGCCCGATCATTTCGGGATAGATAGCGTTAGGCATTAGGTTCAAGCCAATGACCCTGCCGATCTGCAGTAGGTTGATATGCGAGCCGTCTGAGTTATCTACTCGGTCGTATTCGACGTCTTTGAGCTGAAGTTCGACCAATGGTTCGTGATTATCTCGGACAAGATGCCATACAATTTCCCTAGCAGAGATAGTCCATTTCAAGAGAGCGTTGCTTTGTACAGAGTTATCGTACTTTCTCTGTGATGACGTTATAGCTTTCATCAAGAAGAACAATTCATCCTCGTTGGCTGCGAGGTCTCGTTCCAAAACTAGTCTGTCTTCCCAGCCTTTTCTATCCAGGTGCTTAGAGTGAATTTGGAAGCGGGTCTTGATTTCCTCGAGATTCCGAATACGTTCTTGTAGTTTAGTGACCATTTCGGGGGTGCCACGAAGGTCACTGAAATCAGACGCTAGCATGATCTTCTCCAGTCGTTCACTCCTGGTTTTCTCCAAAGGCTCGCTGTATAGAAGTAGATCGACAACTATGACATACATGGCGTAATACTGGGACGAGTTGCATAAGGCTCGACCTTGCGGAAACTCGACCCAGAGGTTATCCATCCTGCTATCTGTACCGTCTAATGCTGGAGTGTTGCCTTCGACATTGTTAACTTCATCGTTGTACTTCAGTCGAAGCGTGTTAAATTTCTCGTATCTTAATATGGCGGATGTTTTCTGTACGATACGCTTGAAGCCGAAAGGGTCCGACTGAAAATCAAACATCACCTCCATAGGAACCCACGGTGGCCAAGAAGAACCAGACGGCGTTCCATATCTATTCCCAGAATACTTCGACAGAATCTGGTCCAGGAACCATTTTTGATGAGTCACAAAGAATTGCGCGCTGTCCATACGAAGCAAAAACCGCCTCTGTACTAGGCCACTGACAGGATCAGATAGCCTAGCCTTCTCCATAACCTCAACGACTTTGAGTTCCATGCCCTTGGCCGTTACTAGGAGAACATGCTTCTTATTTTTATCGCTTTGAAGCTGAATTTGAGGCGCAATAAGGCGAACATGAAAACTATTTTGAGGGGCGAAATCCTCGGCAATACCGCCTGTGATGTCCTCCATGTTTGCATTGATGGTGCCTTCGGATGCGCTAGAGTTCTCGGCATTGACATATCTCCGGCCATCTTTGAGAATCTGCTTTATTCGGTATTCTATGTCTTCATTGATCTCACCAGCTTGATCAACATTGTTGGGAGCTCGCGAGCCCTTGGGGGCAGGTGAGGGTGCTTTGGTCTTGTTGTTTTGTTTCGCTTTTGTTTGCTCCTCTACAATATCGAGGATGAACTTTACGGCTGGTCGGGACAGATAGTAAACGAACCCGCGTCGTTGACTGACTTGGTGGCTGTATCGCAGGATAATGTTTCGTAATAAATTGTTCCATTTCAGCTGCATGTTATGAACAACAAACCTGTTCTTGAAATCGCTTGCGAACTCTGCGCCCGATGGCACCTTTATCCCCCCCACGCCTGTCTCACTGGAGTTTTCAGAGCGCTGATCCTGATTCTCGTCTTCTTGCTCACTGGCCGTAATCTTGTAGGCCATTTGGTGCAACATAGACTCCATGAACGAGCGTTTATCTTGGAGGACGCCGGTGTGCTTATTCAAGCTTTCGTATTCTGCCCGAACATTAGGGTCTCTGCCCATTCGCGATTCAGCGTCGGAAGTATTCCTTATGTTGTTCATTATTTGATTGTCCAATTGGTCAAGTCGGGACTGAATGAGCTGCGATTGTACCCTTCTGGGATCGTCATCCTGCCTCATGATGCAGAAATGTGTTGGTTCGTTTCCAAAAGGACTCGTGCGATCCGGGTCTCCATCAATTGTGCCCCCAATGTCAGTTTGACGAAAGTAGGTTACACGTGGGGAATATGCTAGCGGTAGAATCTTGGTGTCTGGATTCGGTTCTGATGGAAGAATCCAATCAAGTTCGACGAAATCGTCCATGTCAATCCAGCTGAAGTCGCGATCTGGGATTGTGAAATGCGAAAGATCAGCAGCGTCGTCTAGATCTTGTTGCGCAAGTAAGGTTGAGAGGGAGTTTCGCTTCACAGCTTCGGTTGTGGTGCCTCTAATGCTAGCAGAGACCGCACGTACATCTGCTGATAATAGATCAAGTTGAGCGGCGTGAATTTTCATTCCGGTCGTTCTACTATTGGTTTTGGTGTTCTTGATTCCAACATCTCGCGTGTTAAACTCCTCCCGGCGTTGGTGAATATCAAGCATGAAACTATCAAACCTAACTTTGATGCCTGTTGCCGATACATCGTTTTCGGAGTAGTTTTCGGCGTCTTTGTGCTTGTATATATGACTGAGGAATAGAGGCGCGAGGAGAAGATTGTATTTGATAGTGCCTAAATGCCTTCCAAATTTCTTGCTGTTCTTCTCTCTTCCCGGCCAAAGAGAGCCTTGACGAATGGGAAGAGACATGGGTCCACTAAAAAGTGACCACCAGGCGAAGAAATGCGTGAAAAATCTCGGAGTTAAGTGAACAGTATTGTAGCTCCTGATGGGAGGTTGCAGTTCGGAGGACGTCCAATTACGATCGATTGGCGCTCTAACAGCAATAGAAAGATGAATATGCTGGCTTCGGAAGCCGCGGAAGGCATCGTAAGGAATAGTCTTGTCGTGTGATTTCGCATACAGAGGCGCTTTCAGTATCACGTCATAATGCGGCTTAAAGCTAAAATCCCGCTGTCCATCGACAATAGCTCGTTCAAAGACGAGGCCGGCCATCCACTGAACATTGCCCGATAGCTTCATAATGACTTTTTTGAAAGCGATACCCCCTTTATGGCCGGAGTCATTGGTGAGGCTATCGTTTTCGCGTATGCCCTGAGCCTCTTCGCGAGCATAGTGACTAAAATCGGGTACCGCAAGGACGTATTCACCACTGTCCACAGTCATGAATTTTTTGGGGTCGTCCTCTGTGTGAATATTCCATTTCACGTTGTTCCGCCAGCACATCAAAAACCCAGCACCGTTACCAATGACAGCATATGGATCTCTAGAACCCTTCAGAGCGAGATGCACATCTCCGCCTCCTCTCCACGTGACCCGAACCCGAGAATGGAAGTTCAGCCTGATCTTATCCCAGAACCCGACTCGCTCTGACGGATCGAGTTGAGGCTTCGTGAAAGATTCGATAACCATCATCATGTCTTGAATAGCGGGTTGATATGAAGGACCCCATGTAATTCGAGTCGGGTTAGCTGTGTTTAAATCCACATACATATCTGAGTATGATTTTACAGGCCCGATGGTACGGCGAACATCTATAGCGAAGCTACCATTTGGGATTCCAGGCTCTATAATACTGGGAGGGGTGATCTGAACCCTTATCTTCCGAGACGCTTCGTGGCCGTGATATTCCTCGGCGATGACAAAATCAGTTTTGAGGGACAGTGCTGGCAGCTTAGATGACTGACCGGCCCTCAATGCAGGAACATGAAGTAATGGAAGAGGATAGTCTCGGAGTGTCACTTTCGCCTCGCTCATTGTAATCTGAATACTCATTGGGATAAGGAGAGAGTACTGCATATCTTTTGGCATCCCTTTACCGACCTGGTGGAGAAAATCTGGAAGTTTGTTCAACGCGAAGGATGGCTTATCAATCAGAACATGTAGTTCATGAATGATCGTGGCCATAAGCGCTGGCCGTTGAGGTACTTCGAGAATCCTCTCGGTATCTTCGAGATCGTCAGGTACATGATCGCTTCCCCAAAATAAACTGCGTAATTCTTGGATTCCCTGTCGCGCAATGACGAAATGACGATCTATGCGCTTTTTCCAGCTTTGGGCGTTGTGTTCGTGCAACTTCATCCTCGCCTCCTGGATCGTAATATGCGCGTTACCGGTCATATCGCGAATACCCTCTGGATCATAGCGAGGATTTCGGTTCCGTGGAGTTTCACTACGAGATCGGTCATCCCGCTTAGGTTGTGCCAAGCGATCCTCGCTCTTACTACGTCCCCACGGGCTCACGTTTGCACCCCGACCTCTTGCCATTGCTGAGCGGTTACGGAAACGGGTTGAGTCTCTCTTCATTTCCTCGTCCTGTATTTTCTTCACTTTAACGCGGAAAGCGTCCTCACGAGCAATTCGTTGTTGTTGCTCTACTCGACCCGCTCTGTATATTATGCCAAGTTTCCACTCAAACGCACCATCCTCCAGCTCGAACATCAAATTGCGAGCCCTTATGGAGACTTTTGGCACGTTTTTTGGTCTTTCTGGCGCTTTGTCGAGTATGTATTCATTAGTCCCGGTCTTGAATCGATGATGAAGTTGCTGGCTCGCTTTGATAACATTGATGAAGTTGTCCGATATCTTGTTTATGATAAGCTCGTGGGGAACAGCAAGCCTAACAGCTTCCGTCACTACATCAACCATCTTGTCATCTTGAATACTACCATTAGACGCTTTCCTTCGCGATTCTCGATAATCTAGGCGGAACGATTTTATGCTTGCAATCCGAGCCCAGACACCTGGCATCCTAGGAGCGCCGGCGTATAGGCGTATTAACTTAGAGGCAAAGTATGGAGCTAGCCATCGTTGACGCCCGGCCTCCATGCCATATATCTGCAACATTAATGGAGGGTCTGCCGGCATTTCTGCTTTGATCTGGATAAGGGCAGCTTTACAGTCAATTGTAACCAACTCTCTTGCAAGCTTGGGTGCTGCATCTGAACCTGCGCTGCTCGACCATGGCGACTCTGGAGATAGCAAAGGGATGGGGCTCTGGACAGACTGTGGACTCGAGGGCGCTGAGGGTTGGGTGTCTCTTGCAAAGGCTCTCCGTAGAACCATGATGGCAACACCGACTGAATAATGGCGGAAGAGCGAATATTGAACAAGCAGAGTTCGGAGGTGAGAGTGAACATGAAGGATCGGACTATGTGCATCACTATGGGTTGAAAAGGCAACCTCGAAGCGAGGCATGTGAATGAACGGTTCGACCTCCCATTTCTCAGGCGCCTCGTTCACAAAAGCCTCTAAGCCTCTAATGTGAATTGCAATTCTCCGACCATCCCCATCCTGCTGTAGCTTTTTTCGAGGAGACGACGGCGTGGTCATGGAGTTTAAGATTTCTGGATCTGGGACCAACGACCGACTTGCTGCTCGTCTTCTGGACAGTGGTCGCTGTCGTACATGGTCCATTCTCTGGGCTCGGTACTCAGCCGACCATGTATCCATTTGGAGAACTACACCGCGTGTAGTTCCAGGGAAGTCGTCATCAACGCCAGTGATCTCGGCACTGAAGTCATCAACCTGAACAGTAAAATGTAGAAACCACTGCGGCAAAGCTCGTAAGATATTGCGTGACCTTGACGTTTTCGGGGTAGCGCGCTTGTCGGGTTCAACCTTGGGTTTAAGCTGACGAATAATTTGGCGTATACCCTTAGTAATTTCTGGGCGAGTCATTCGAATCGCGAAGGTTTGGAGGTGGCCATTCGCAACAACGTGGACGTCAGGCGCGGCTGATAATTGTACTTTTAGGTCAAATGAATCGGTCTCGATGAGATCAAAACGATCGCCTTGTGTGGTCCGGTAGTAGAGATGATGGGTTTGTATTCGCATTGACGACGCTATTGAATAATGTACGTCCTCTACAGCAGAGTGAAACGACTCAAGATCAATGGAAATGGACGAGATGGATGAGATTATGAGATCGAAGTCGTCGGGATCGTCTGTTTTCTGCACCGGAGGTAACGCGATTCTGAGGACTGGTTCGTGCATTGAAAACTTGATGTTAGCCTTGGGAAGTAGCCGCGAGATAAGCCTATGTCTCTGTTGGGAGCGCACTTTTGGAGGCTTGGGTTTGGGCTGGAGGAGTGCAAGAAGTACAGGAAGACGTTTGGGATCTAAGTCAACACATGGTGATGTGACAACAGAGTTGGCAAAAAGTATGTTGGCGTTTCTTTCTTCAGCGCTTCTGTCTTCCGACAGCTCAACTGTCTTTGATGGCAACGTGGTTTTCACCGTCGTAGTAGCCATGGGTATATATGCTATTTTTTCTGGCTTGCCATGACCATCGTCAAGGCCAACAGAGATAGAAAGGGCTGCTGCGAGAGCCTCATGGGCTATGGCATCAGATGGAAAATACATTCGATGCGCTGGAGACTTGGGATCCAGTCTGTGTAAGTCAATACCGACCTCCTTCATTGACGCATTCAACAGCAGAGGCGAGCCGGTCGATCGTACAGTCTGCACTTTCTTCGTGAGAGAGACGAAGCTCACTGCAAATTGGACTTCCTTGATACCGCGAAGAATAGAGCTCACGAATTCTTTGGAGTCAGAGACAGCCTGCATCAAGTCCGAATCTGTACTGCCGGGTTCGTCGATCTCTCGAATGATGTTGTTAACGGAAATTTGAATTGAATCGGCCTGTTTGTGAAAGCTCGTATGCTGCCTCCGGAGCTTTTTTGATCTCTCAATGCAGTCCTGAACGTCGTCATACGGCACATGCACTCTGCCAAGCTTTAGAGCGATGGCAGCATCTCGAAGCCCATCCATATTATCGTACAGAAAACCATGCACGTTTAAGGTAACGCTATCAAGCACCTCATTAACTTCACCACCCTTGACGGTGAAGAGGATGCTCTTCAAGGTCACAATCCACTCGGCAGGCTGTTTCTGAAGCCGCTTCTCGGCCCTGGACTGGAAGAAGAATCGCGCACGGTCGACCAAACGGCGCCTCGTATCTAGCGCGAGGGTGAAGCTGCCGAATTGTACTTTGCCGACGTCTACGACGTGCAGAGTAGAGTCGGTTGCCACAACATCGACCATTCGTATCCAGCGAACATTGCGGTGTAGCTTCTTCAGACGCTCTTTTGCTTTGGTTAGTTGTTTCCAAGTCGCGCTACGAGTGTTATCAAAAGTGGCTCGTCTCGGAAGCGTGTTCCCGGATGCGGCCTTGGGGCGACTGGTTTGCTCATCTTGACTGTCGCCGCCCTCGCCGTCGCTCGTTGCGAGTCCATTCGGTTTTTGTCCTTCCAACTCCTTAATGTCCAGCGTGACAACAAGCTCGCTGACAACGATGCTAAGCCAAGTAGGCTGTGAGAAGGTTGGCCGGTGGAGATGGAGCCCTAGACCACGGATCTCGAGCTTAACACCGTCTCTTGGTGTATAGGCTAGACGGCGTAGAGAGAAGTAACCGACTCGCTGGATCGATATGCCGGTGATAATGCGAAGAACGGCGAAGAGGACGAAAGACGATAGGTACAGGACGACGAAGATGCCGAAGAGAAAGGTTGGGTCGAGGAGCGCCATGGCGATGAGCCTCGGGCAAGGCGCGTGTTGCTTGGCTTCGCTTGGCTTCGCTTGCTGGAGCAGTCAGTCCATCACATCACCACAGATCCGGGTCGAATCGCACCCGGAAAATACGACGCAGTCCGGCTTACATGGTCGCGATAATTGCTAGCGAGTCTAGCATCATGCACGGTTCGAGAGCTCGCAAGAATCCATCTCGCCGACGATTTGCCAAAACGCCCCACGGGCTATCCAAAGCCGAGTACGATTGCTGGCGACTGAGAGTGTCTAAGTGCCAACTTCTTGATGACTTGGGTGACGTAGATAATGAGCGGCGGCCTCGATGGTCTCAACTTCTACACGAACAAGCTTCGAAGACGGCTGGATGTCCGACTTGCACGAAAAATAGCACGTGAGCATGCGGCTACTAAAGATGGTGTTGAGTGGGCGCGGATGGGGGTTATTTTCGGACGGTGGTACCTACCTCTAAGTACGTATGTTGTAGCGCGGAATCGGGGGGGGGGGGGG